>CM069148.1:11682889-12122889 GCA_035221665.1 Okamejei kenojei | reverse complement strand
TTTCAAAGGGGAATTGGACAGGCACGAGGGACAGAATTATTTGCTGAGCTATGGGAGAGATTGAGGGAATGGGACTGGGGAGGGGCCATCGGTTTAAGGAGAGGAGCAAGAGGTTGAGAGAGGGCGGCACACGGAGGCTCAGCGGTAGAGTTGCTGTATTAATGCTACAGCACTAGAGACCCGGGTTCGATCCTGACTATGGGTGCTGCCTGTTGGAGTTTGCAGGTTCTCCCTGTGACTGTGTGGGTTTTCTCCAGGTGCTTCGGTTTCCACCCACACTCCAAAGGTGTACAGGTTTGTCGGCTAGTTGGCTTTGGTAAGAATTGTAAATTGTCCCCAGCGTGTAGGATAGAGTTAGTGTACGCGGAGCGCTGGTCCGCGCGGACTCTGTGGGCCAAAGGGCCAGTTTCCGCACTGTTCAAGAACGAACTGCAGATGCTGGAAAATCGAAGGTCGACAAAAGTGCCGGAGAAACTCAGCGGGTGCGGCAGCATCTATGGAGCAAAGGAAATAGGCAACGATTCGGGGGGAGGGGTGGAAAAGGAGGAGCCAGAGGGCTGACGGGGAAATCTGGGAAGGAGAGGAGACAGCAAGTGCTACCGGAAATCGGAGAAGTCAATGTTTATGCCGCTGGGGTGCTGAATATGCGGTGCTGCTCCTCCAATTTCCGGTGGTGCTCACTCTGACCATGGAGGAGGCCTAGGCCAGAAAGGTCGGATTCGGAATGGGAGGGGGAGTTGAAGTGCTGAGCCACAGGGAGATCAGGTTTGTTAATGCGGACCGAGCGGAGGTGTTCAGCGAAACAATCGCCTACGCTTGGTCTCACCGATGTAGATGAGCGACATCTAGAGCAGCGGATGCAATAGATGAGGTTGGAGGAGGTGCAGGTGAACCTCTGTCGCACCTGGAATTACTGCTTGGGCCCTTGAATGGATTTGAGGGGGGGGGGGGGGGGGGGAGGGTAAAGCGACAAGTGTAGCATCTCCTGCGATTGCAAGGGAAAGTGCCCGAGGGGGGGGTCGCGAAGGGTGGGAAGGGAAGAATTGACCAGGGAGTTACGGAGGGAGTGGTCTTTGCAGAAAGCAGACAGGAGGGGGGAGATGGGAAGATGTGGAGAGTGGTGGGGTCACGTTGGAGGTGGCAAAAATGACGGCTAGTGGGGTGGAAGGTGAGGACTAGGGGGACTCTGCCCTTGTGTGGGGATGGGGTCTCCGTGCTGTATCTCTAAAATAAACTAAAAAGAACTCCCCTCTAAGTCTTTTCCCTTTGAGATATTGGATGTATCTAGTTTTGTTTTACCATCAGCCCTTGTGATCCTTGCCAGCTCTTTCCACTTCATTCCCCAGAAGTGCTGCATTGCAAAGACTCACCAGCGTAACACGGTGTTAAATCAAAGTGAGCTTTGAGAAAACTGTTGGATCTCAAGCTCCAAGTGATAGACACGAAAAGCTGGAGTAACTCAGCGGTTCAGGCAGCATCTCTGGAGAAAAGGAATAGGTGACGTTACGGGTCGAGACCCTTCTCCAGTCAGAAACATCACCTATTCCTAACCCGCCGAGTTACTCCAGATATTTTAGGCTATCTTCGGTTTAAGCCAGCATCAGCAGTTCTTTCCTACAGGTTAAGCTCCAAGTGGATGCTCAAATCTCTGCAAAACTCACCTACCAGACAACACAAATCTCTTGCCATTTTAGAAAGCTCTTTGTTACCCTGGTCCCACCTTCCTATTGCTATTTTCACCTAACTCCGCTCACTGATTTTTTAATGCTATCTGATTTCCAATACCTCCTCTGATTACAGCAGCAACTAATATTTATGATATATTGCACTGATGCTGGAGGCATTAATTTTGCAACTAGAACATCAATAACATTGCGAGGGGGACAGTCGTGGGTTGTGCTTCACCGAGTGCAGTCAGGAATATCGGAATTTTGATCTTGCCATTGTTTATCCTGGGATTATTTTCCTACAGCGATTTAAAGCCCCAGGTTTTCGAAGGAATCCTTTGGCACCTTTCTCGGCTGCTTTTTGCAGCTCAGCCCTTGGTGTTCCCGCAACCCCCCCCCCCCCTTCCTTAGAGAGGAGACCCTGGCATCCGGCACGATGCTCAGCAGTTAGAGCACAGGCTGTCAGCCTGTTAATGGCAGCCGCTAATTAAAAGGAAGATTTGTTCAGGCATTGCAGATGGAAACCTTGGCAGTGTTTTATGGGCAGGATCCTTGTCAGCCTCGTGCTTTGACACGTAAACAAAGGTTAAATGTTTCACCGGAACACGGTTAATAATGTGACCCAGGCTCGTGTCAGTGAAAGGTTGGCACAGTGGCGCAGCGGTAGAGTTGCTGCCTCACAGCGCCAGAGACCCGGGTTCGATCCTGACCACGGGCTGCTGTCTGCGCGGCGTTTGTACCTTGTCCCCGTGACCTGTATTGGTTTTCTCTGGGAAGCTCAGGTTTCCTCCCGCACAGGTTAATTGGCTCGGTGTAAATGTAAAACTGTCACTAGTGCGTGTAGGATAGCCTAAGTGTGCAGTCTGGGGGTCTTTGGAGTGTGGGAGGAAACCGGAACACCCAGGGAAAACCCATGCAGGTCACAGGGAGGACGTGCAAACTCCGTACAGACAGCACCCGTGATCAGGATCGAACCTGGGTCTCTGGCGCTGTAAGGCAGCAACTCTACCGCTGCGCCATCGTGCCGTGTTTGGTATACTTGGTCATTTTTGTATTATGGTGATGGGTGTCATGTTATTGATCGTTGAGTAAATATTATTGTAAATAATTGAATCCATTTTGTTTTGATAAAAAAAATAAATGGTGTGAATGGACGCTTTATTGATGCTGCTTCTATCCTTTGCATTAATACATATCCCTGTGGTGTAAAGGTTGGTTGGTTTAAAGTCAACTAGCATTTGCCCCATTCCAATCAATTGTACAATCGAGTACAATTCTATAAAGACTTGGGTTGCTGCTGCCTCTATTTACAGTTCCACTGATCTGAGCGCCGGGTACTGCAAGCTCAACGTGAAGGTTGAGCAATAGGCATGCCTTGGCCTTGGGTATCCTTGTGGGGTGATTAAACAAAGTACTGGAGCAGTAAGCACAAGAACAAGCCTAACGATCCAGAGTGGGACCACACGCACGCTGCAAGAACCACATGTGTGTGGGAAGGAACTGCAGATGCTGGTCTACACCGATGATAGAGACAAAGTGGCGGAGTAACTCAGCGGGTCAGGCAGCATCTCTGAAGAAAAAGAATGGGGCGACGTTTCGTGTCGGGTCGGGACGGTCGGAGGAAGGTCCACTGAGCCGCCCATTTCTCTCCACAGATGCCGCCTGAGTTCCTCCAGCACTTTGTGTTTTTAAATCCATGGGCCTGCGTTATAATACCATCGTAGTTTGAATTCAGTTCATGATCTTGAATTTAAACATATCTAAGCTTAGTAATGACAGCCATGGAACTAGTGGACTGTTGTTAAAACTTATCTAGTCCTTCAGAAGAGGAACTCGGGAGATGTTAAAAGAGATGTGCCAGCATGTATTTTACACAAAGGGTTATAAGTACATTTCGGGGGGAGTGACGGTGGAAGTAGATATGACAGAGGCATGTAAGGTACTCTTGGATAGGCATATGGATATGCAGGGAATGGAGGGATATGGGTTATTTGGAGGCAGTTGTCTTGGCATCATGTTTGGCGCAGGCAAAGGCCCGAAGGCTGGGCGGTTGGCAGGACTGGGAACCCACCTGAAGGCTTGTCGGTCGGCATAACCGGGGGGGGGGGGGGGGAGCTGGAGGCGTTGGATGTGAGGAACAAGGGCCTGCAGGAGGGTGAACCGGGATATTGCCTCCAGCGCTTCAGGTAGGTCGGCTGCAGGAGGAGCCCCCCGGGAAACATAGATGGCTGGGCAAGGGGGGGAGGGGGCCGTTAGTTCGCGGGAACTGCTCCAGTCCATCGAGCACACGGGCCGACCGGACTTTGGACTCTGAATAATGGCGCCAAAAATGTATGTGTGATATATCTAAAAAAAATGTCACATATGTGCAATATCAAGAAGCACCATTGAAACATTGACCCGCGGTCAAGTCAAGTCAAGTCAAGAGAGTTTATTGTCGTGTGTCCCAGATAGGACAATGATATTCTTGCTTTGCTTCAGCATAACACAATATAGTAGGCATGGGCAGAAGGGCTTAGTTCCTGTGCTGTACTAAAGTAGACACAAAATGCTGGAGGAACTCAGCGGGGAGGGCAGCATCTCTGGAGAGAAGAAATGGGTGACGTTTCAGGTCGAGACCCTTCTTCAGACTGCTCTGTGCTGTACCGTTCTATATTCCGTGTCATATGTTCTTGACTGGACTGGGTCTATATGTGACTCCGGGCCAGCTAATTCTAATCGCCTCAAAACAAGCCACAAGGACAGTTAAGGATAACCAATAGATGTTGGCCTTGTCAGTAATGCTCAGAACCAGAAAAAAAAACGAATAAATAAATAAAAAGTAGTTCGGTCCCGGCTCTTTATAGCTAAAATTTAGTCGGAATGTGTTGCGTTTATAGTCACATCCTCAGGCAGCTGGCATCTTAACCCTCATTTTCAGGGAATATTTCGAGCTTAAAAGGAATAATTTCTTGAGCAAGGGAAGAGCAGCCGAAACTGACAAATATGACTCACGGAGCAAGCGTTCCAGGAAACGCATTCTGTGAAGGAATCAGTGGGAGAAGCCAGATGTGAGGAATGGAAGCGTTTGAGTAATGAGGCAGAAGTGCACCTCTGCCTCATTATAAACCTCTCACTGATAGCATTACATCTGTTGCAAGGTACCGGGATTGCCTCCTGACCTTTTTATGAAGCATTTCATGTCATATTATGAGACATTCACTCCACTGAGTGCTTCATTATCGTGCAATGATACTGTAGGTGATGATATTGTTCTAGTGCATGCCTGCCACTGCCACTGTTACCCTACTCTGAGGTTTGACTGCTCGCGATACAAAATTAATTGGCTGCGATGTTTTTCTTTTTTCTCTCCATCCTGTCTCCGGTGTTGGCAAAGTTGCTGCCGGGAGGGTGGGATTCTCCAGGGGGAAGTAATTTCCAGCAGGGCAACTGTTCCAGCGATGCTGCCTGACCCGCTGAGTTACTCCAGCATATCTTCCCTAAAAAACAGCATCCACAGTTCCTTTCGACACATTGGATCTCGATGACATTTGTCGTCGTGTCCTAACTCAGAAAGAGACCTGGACAGCCACCCCCTTTGGCTTTCTGATCCATAACCAGAGGCTCCTTTCACTCTTCCCACTTTGCTCTTTATGAAGCTAATGATCACTCACACTCTCTGCATCTTCTGAAACCTTCTATCTGTTCCCTATGTGCTATGCACTCTTCAAGCTGTCTGCCTATCTGTCTCTCTCCCTCTCTCGCCTTCCTATCTCTAACTCCAAAATCTTATGAGTACTGATGTGCCTTGAACTTGCCTTGTGTGCAATATCCATGGCTGCAGTTATCTTCTGTGGCCATTCCTGATGTCCTGCTACCGAAGGGTCTCGACCCGAAACGTCACCCATTCCTTCTCTCCAGAGATGCTGCCTGTCCCGCTGAGTTACTCCAGCACTTTGTGTCTATCTTCGATTTAAACCAGCACCTACTGCTGCCTACTGCTTCCATTTTGTCCTGCTGCCTTTGCGCCACTGTGCTGTTAGTGATGTGAAAAATATACATCTTCTAGATGTGTTGGGACGCATCCTCAGTGATGTGACCTGGGGTCATCGGGTGTTTCGGGTCTCACAACATCAGACACCCTCACCCGGGCCACCCAGCCGGGGTTGATCAGGCCCCGACTTGCATCCCAGTAACAACCGCCCACGGATCAGCCATCTTAGTAACCACTCTGCAGGGGTTGGGAGACTCTAGTGCATGGAGGGGCTGAGCTCTGTGGGTTGAGTCTTGGCCGGACTCCTCCTGCGTCTCACCAGGTTCAAGGCCTGTGCGCTGCACCTCTTTCTCCTTCTCCGAGCATTTCATTCTCCTCTGATGGATTTTTAGGCCACGGTAGTTCATTGGGCCTTTCCGTAGCTTTGTTGGGTGACTTTCTCACGAAAGACACAGACTGGGGCGCTAACCCAGCCTGTCCCGAGTGCCGTCTTTCCGTGCTGTCAACTGTCCCTCCAGTAGTCACCAAACTATTCTTGGTTGTCATCCAGTCTATTCTTAGATGCTACTGACTAAGCCAGACTTCAATGGGAAAAATATACATCTTCTAGATGACCTGGGATGTATCCTCAGTGATGTGACCTGAGGTCATCGGGGGTCTCGGGTCTAACAACATCAGACACCCTCGGTCCGATACTTGGGCACATAACTTTGTGTGACTATTAGAGATACAGTAGAAACTCGTACATGATGCCTTCTGAATCCACACGATGGCCTTGCGCAATGCTACATGGACAGATGCCATGCCATTGTTGAGGATCATTCGCAATAAGGTTTCACAAAGTGGACCATCGAGTGGTTGCAAATGCACTTGGACTGCTTTGTGACTTGTCTCATACAGCAAGTGGACTCACAGTCTGTTGTGTTTCCCGAGCTGGTACAGGGTGAATCAATACACAAGGAGACACAGATGCTGGAAACTTGACCAAAGCCTTGTTGCGTGGGTTTTCTCCGGTTTCTTCCCGCACCGCAAAGACGTATGGGTTTGTAGGTTAAATACATAAGACCTAGGAGCACAATTGGGCCATTCGGCCCACTGTGTCTACTCTGCCATTTGATCGTGGTTGATCTATTTCTCCCTCTCATCCTCATTCTCCTGCCTTCTCCCAGTAACTTTTGACACCTTTACTAATCAAGAACCTAACAATTTCCGCTTTAAAAATACCCAATGTCTTGGCCTCCACAGTTGTCTGTGGCAATGAATTCCATAGATTCGCCATCCTCTGGTTAAAGAAATTCCTCTCTTCTCTATTCTAAAGCTACATCCTTTTATTCTGAGGCTGTGCCCTCCCCAATATACGCCATTAAATTCCGATTGAAGGCCGAATGAAATGGTGTGAGTTAAGATATGGGTGGCGCAGTTCACCCATGTTCACAAGTTTAAAAAAGTAGATGGGAGACTGACCATCTTATATTTAATAGTAAGATTAAACGAGAACTTACCAGTTTGAGGTTTGATCTTTATTTTATGAGGAGTTGCGATGAGGGATTTCGTGAAGACCCCGCCAGCACGCATGCGCGACATTCTTCAAAGCAGCGGTGTGGAATCACAGAACTATCCAGAAATGATTAGCATAGTAAGATTGAAGAGACTCTAAATACCAGTAGAGGGTTGGGAGCGGAGGGCACGAAATCCCTCATCGCAACTCCTCATAAAATAAAGATCAAACCTCAAACTGGTAAGTTCTCATTTAATCTTACTATTTCATTTCGGAATCACGTGAGTGACTTCGTGAAGATTTCAAAGCTCTGTGATTACATGCCCTAGATCACATCCATGCTCTCACACTACCACAATATTGATGGATGGAGTATAATTACGTAATTCAGACTGACGAGCTGAAAACTAATAATGTTTATTATCATAAACAAAAAACACCCCTCATACGGGGATAAGCATATGTTGCTGACCATCACTCAGCACGGTCTTCCCAAACATAGCAGGAACGGTTACAGGTTTGTTATAAAACCGCTGGAAAGTAGCTTTGCTAGCCCAGCCCGCTGTGGCGAGGATATGGTCTATAGGCACCTCCATGATCCTCACCACTGATGTGGATGCAGCCCTAGTAGAATGGGATTTAAAGATATTAATGTCAATACCTGCTGCATCCAGAATCACCCTGAGCCACCTGGAGATCGTCTGCACCGTCACCCTGTGATGGGGCTTCTTATGGCTAATCAGCAGATACCTCTCCGATCCCCTGAGGGTATGCTTCAATTTTATGTAATGACGGATATGGGTGGCTATGCAGAGCCTCTCATCAGTGGGGTAAGCCGGAAAAATCAGTTGCAACCCCGTAGACCCAGGTCTATGATGTTTGAGTAATTCATCAATATGGAAAATTACTCTTTCAGGGATAGAGACCATCTTATCCAAGTGAGTCTTGTGTAAGGTCTGAACCCGCTGTGCTGATGTGAGGGCCATCAACATTACCACTTTCAGGGTTAGTTTATCCAGTGGTAGTCCAATCATCGGTGTCCAATTCCTTAGGAGAGTCAGTACCACTCCGCTATCCCAGGTAACGTTGTAACGAGGTCGGGGAGGGTTTGAATTGAAGATGCCCCTCATAAGTTTCGACACCAGCTGATGTGATCCTACCCCAACGCAGAGGTAGGAAAACAGTGCGCTCCTGGCGCTGTTGATGGCGCTGTAGCTGAGACGTTCATCATGGTGCAGTCCCGCAAGGAATTCCAGCACATGTGGTATCGTGGCAGAGTCATACGTGATGTTAATCCTAATGCAGTAGGCCACCCATTTCCTAATTTGCGTCAGGTACTGCCGTCTGCTAGACTCTCTGCACGATGCTCCTATGGTGTCCATGGTCCGAGGTGTTAGTCCGTACTGTAGCAGTGGTCTCTTCAAAACCTGCAGGCCAACAGGTTCAAATGACTGTGGCACGGATGGTAACCGGGTTAGTCACCAAATCTGGGCTCTTTTTAAGAAGTGCCCAAGGTACTGTAAACATACCACGGACCACCGGATACCATGGTTGTGTAGGCCAGTCGGGTATTATTAAAATACCTGTTGCAGAATCTGATCTGATTTTCCACAATACCCGACTGATGAGGCAAAATGTAGGAAATGCATAGAAAAACTATTTCCCCCAGTGCAACGAGAAAGCATCCATCGCTAATGCCCCAGGGTCTGGCTCCCAAGATACATATGTTGGTATCTGATGGTTCAACCTAGACGCAAAAAGGTCGATATCTGGTGTACCAAATTTAGCTGTGATTTTTGCAAAACATCCATTCAATATTATCGTTGAATATTCGTGACCTGGTGTCTGCCACTGTATTGAGCATACCTGGAAGATAGGTAAGCTGATATCCAAATATTTTGTTGTATACACCAGAGCCAAATTGAATTAGCCAATTCATCACAAGATATTGACTTGATACCACCCATATGATTTAAATATGCCACCACAGTGGTATTGTCTATTTGGAGACATACGTGCATATCCCAAAGGCTTGTACAATAAGCACGTAGTCCGTGAAATGCCCCCAGCATCTCCAAATAATTTATCCCTTGTGATAAAAGAAGGGTAGATTCATGTGAATCCCATCTGCCCCCACAACTTGAAATGGTGTCTGTAGCTCCCCAGCCTTGGGCGCTTGCATCAGTTTGTAAAATCATCGATGGATTAGACATAATGATGGGTTTGAATGAATTACGAATGTTATCAATCCACCATTGTAACTCAATTTTCGCCTTGATTGGCAGCTGCATAGGCCTGTCAAAATGTCCAGCATTCATTTTTAATGCTGAAATCTTTGTTCTTTGTAAATTTTGATAATGTAACGGTCCAAATTGAGCAGCTGGAAATGTAGCTACCAATTTCCCAATTACCTTAGCAGCATGTCGAATTGTCGGTGCCCTGGCGCAAACAAGTTAATTACATGCTCCAATGACATCGATAGCTTTAGTAGCTGGGATGGTAATGATCATTTGATTGGTGTCAATCATGAACCCCAAATAGTCCATAACCTGTGATGGGTAGAACTGAGATTTGTCTGGATGGATTACAAACCCCATTTTCTGAAACAATGATACAGTAGCTGATACTGCTAACTTAGTTGACTCCATGGTATCCCCTACTATTAGAATGTCATCTAATAAGGCCATGACAATATGGTTTTGTTTCCTCAGTGTTGCCAAAACTAGTTTCACAGCTTGGTAAATAATCTAGGGGCTGTAGTAAGCCCATTGGGTAGGGCTCTATATTGCCATAGCTGATCCATCCAAACAAACTTCAAAAACCTCCGGTGATATTCCCGTTATGGATACTGAATGATATGCATCTTTGAAATCGATGCATGCCATGAAACAACCTCTAAAAATCAGTGATTTAGCTGTTTCAAACGTATCCATTTTAAAATGGGTATATTGTACAAAGGTATTCAGATGGGTTAGATCAATAATGATTCGACATCCACCATCTTTCTTAGTTTCGGTAAAGATGTTGGATACGAACTCAAAGTGTTTGTGAATCGTTTTTTCTATCACCCCTTTTTGTTCTAGCCTCAAAATTTCATCACGCCCTTCCGCTTTTTCTCTATGAGAAAGTGCAAATTTATGGTCAGGTACATGCTGAGGCAGGGGAAGTTGTTCATTTATGAACTCAATCTGGTACCCCTGAATACTTTGTAAAATAAACAAGTCTGAAGTGACAGAACTCCATGCATCCCCAAAAAACCTCAAACAATCTCCCCCCAATTTGTGAGGTTTCACATGCAAACCGTGCATGAGAACCAGACTGCCTTACCTCCATGGTTACCGGCGGTCCTTTACATTTTCGGGGTTTCGTGGAGTTGCCGGGTTTTGGGTCTGCCGCATCTTCCATGGCGGCCGCTGAGGGCCTAGTCCTAAAAAAGGCTTCTGTTGTTGACGTAGGTATTGATGTTGTGCTGCTGGCGTGTTGGTCCTTCCTTGCCTGTCAGGCGGCCCCCTAGGTCGTGAATATGGCGTCTTCCGATATGTCTGCCTGTTTGAAGGAGGCG
This sequence comes from Okamejei kenojei, assembly GCA_035221665.1. Classification (NCBI taxonomy): domain Eukaryota; kingdom Metazoa; phylum Chordata; class Chondrichthyes; order Rajiformes; family Rajidae; genus Okamejei; species Okamejei kenojei. Next base: position 12,112,189 of record CM069148.1, on the reverse strand, counting down.
GCTTCATCAGCCCAACTGTTTTTGCTTGGTCATCTAGATCCTTGACCTGCTTGGGCAGGTCTTCCCCAAACAGCTGTCTCGGCGGCGATGTTGGTGAGGCTTTGCATAATCCTGCAAACCTCAGGTTTAGGGTCGGCTTGATGATGATTTTACGGAATGCATTTATCTCATATTGCGTGTTACACAATAGAGCAAGAGCATCCTCTTGCTCTGGAGTTAATTCCATTCCATCTACCGTCCTGGCAAACGCGGTGATCCCTGATGATTTTTTGTAATTTCAGCTCCTGGGCTTTGATCCCCGCGCTGATGTTGCCCCAAATGGGAGTATTCACTGTGGGCACATTCAATGAGTTGCAGTTGTTAGCTGCTTTATATTTTTTCATAGCTTCATTGAGGACCTGTTCTTGCAGCTGGTGGGTGGTGAGGAAGTCAATGCTGGCCGCTAATTTAGGATGAAGTGGTTGACCCGAAGGCTTAGGCTGGACGAACTTCGTCACAACTCCTAGAAGTTCCTCCGCCCGCTGTTCAGGTTCCTGCTGTGCGCCTTCTACTTCTTCACCCAAATGTTGACCCCTCGTACTCCCCACCAAAGATGGGGATATGCTGGGCCCCGCAGCCCCATGGTACTGCTGCTGGAGATTATGTTCCAGGAGCCGCTCCATCATGCGCTCCATACGTGCCATACGACCGCCGTCACCATCTGGTGACGACAAGTCGACTTCCTCAGGTGGTGGGGAACTCCTGAGGCTCCTGTCGTCAACCCACACCTCGTCGAGGTGATAACCCGGGTGACGAGACAGGATATCGCTCCCCTCGGCGCTCCGTGACTCCTGCGCGGACCTGCCGCTGGTCCGCTGTCTTCCGGACGGAGGCGGCCCGCTTGTCTGATATGACAAAAGCGGTGATGAGTTGGACCCGGCCGCCATAGCGTGGAGCCCCGACGTCCGCGCGGGTTTGTCCCAAGTTTTCCTTGGAGACAATGGCGACGCCCGGTCACGTCCCGCCCTTAAAGGGGGGTGCGGTGACCTTGTTGAGACTGCACCGGCCCTCAGTCTGGAGGGCTCCCCCGGTGGTGCGTCTGTGCCGGCCCCAACTGCAGCGCTAGCAGGCTCTCCCTCACCCGTCCGTGTCCCGGCGGCCTGTGGAAGCTCGTCCCCGGCTCCTGCAGCTGGGCTCACCGACCGGCGCGCGGCTCTTCCTCTGGTTCGCCCTCTGGTGACCTGTACTGGGGAGAGAGAACGTGCCCCTGAACGGGTGACACGCGCACGCACCTTGGCCACACTTCCCCTGTGAGTAGGGGCTAGTGGTAAGGATTCAGGGCCTAGCTTGCCCTGCTCCTGTGCGGTGGTCCTTCCACTCTGCTGTTCTGGCGGCAGCAGTGGTGGAGAGTCGGGTCACGTATGTGCGGGACTCCCGGACTTCCGCGCTCTTTTCCCGGCCCGACGTGCGGGTGCTGCCGTTGTAGCGGGCAGCCGCTGACTCCTGTCCGAAGTCCTGCTGCTAGACATCCTCCGATCCATCGTTCTGCGAAAAACAAGTAATACACAGAGCCAAGCAGCTCAAGGTTAGTTTCCCTTACCTGAGCGGTCCTTAAGAAGAGCTGGTGGTGGAGCTCGCTCCTCCTCCAGCCGTCGACAGCAACTGCGAGCGATGACATGTCGCGCATGCGTGCTGGTGGGGTCTTCATGAAGTCACTCACGTGACTCCGAAATGAAATTCAAAATATACAAGGAATTGAAAATTACTCACGCCTTCTGTAAATTGCCTCCAGTGTTTATGGAGTGGATGAGTAAGTGAGATAACATAGAACTAGTGTGAATGGATGATCAATGATCGGTGTGGACTCAGGGGTCGAAGGGCTTGTTTCCACGTTGCATCTCTACACTAAACTGTGCTTAAAAAATGTTGGAGGAAGCCAGCAGGTCGGGCAGCATCTGTGGAGGGAATGGACAGTTGACATTTTGGGTGAGTGAAGGGCCTGTCCCACTATGTGTCCTTGGCAGGCAAATTACGCGATCTCGTCGTCGAGCGCATGAAATCGCGTGCGACCTTCGCGGGACCGTCGCGCCACAACGCGTCCATGAGGTCACGTAATTAGCGTGCCAAGGACACGTAAGTGGGACAGGGGCATGAGGCTTGAATCTGATTCATTTAGGCATCAGGCACCTTAGCGCCCCTGAGAGATGTGTAACTGACCAGCTTTGAGGGTCTCAACTACTGTCTACCTCTTTGGTGACCCTCGGACTATCTTTGATCGGACTTTGCTGGCTTTACCTTGCACTAAAGGTTATTCCCTTACCACGTATCCACACACTGTAAATGGCTCATGTATTGGCTTTCTGCTGGCTGGTTAGCACGCAACAAAAGCTTTTCACTGTACCTCGGTACATGTGACAATAAGCTAAACTGAACTGATAAGACATGCCCTCGAAATTTCCTTATTCTGCCATTTCCAACATGGTAACAAAGTGACTGTTGAAAATAGAAAGAAATCTCCGTAGGTCACAACTGTGCCGTGTTAGAGAGAAACAAAACCTGGACCTTCTGTCAAGAGAAAGGGATATTGTGCAGTTTACAAATTTTACACGGTGCCTGATAATTTATGTCATGTCGCTGCATAGGATTTAGCATTCCTGATTCAGCAAACGACAGTTTTGCAGATGTTACTTGATTAAAAAAAAAATGCATGTTTCAGATGTTGATAGAAATCATTCAGAGCTAAAAGGAAATGAGTCAGAGAGTTGTTTATGGAGCACTTTGCCTGCATGCATGTATTACGGAGATATAGTGGTGGTGGTGTCAGATCAAGTCAAAGGGGGAGGGGAAGCTCCTGCATACGCAGGTTAGCCTAATGCATGCAAGGAGCTGGATAGTGAAGTAGTGAAAGGCCTGGATAGAGTGGATGGGGAGAGGATGCTGTGACTAGTGGGAGAGTCTTGGACCAGAGGTTGTAGCCTCAGAATTAAAGGACGTTTAATTTTTAGGAAGGAGATGAGGAGGAATTTCTTTAGTCGGAGGGAGGTGACAGAAGGCTGTGGCGGCCAAGTCAATGGATATTTTTAAGGCAGAGATAGATAGATTCTTGATTAGTACGGGTGTCAGGGATTATGGGGAGAAGGCTGGAGAGTGGGATGGGAGGGAGAGATAGATCAGCCATGGTTGAACGGCGGAGGAGATTTGATGGGCCGAATGGCCTAATTCTGCTCCTGTCACTTATGACCTTATGATTGTTTTCAGTGGATTGATTGGGGCGGCACGGTGGCGCAGCGGTAGAGTTGCTGCCTGTACAGCGCCAGAGACCTGAGTTCGACCCTGACTACGGATGCTGCCTATGCGGAGTTTGGACGTTCTCTCCGTGACCTGTGTTGGTTTTCTCTGGGAAGCTCCGGTTTCCTCCCACACTCCAAGAGACGTAGGCTAAATGGCTTGGTATAAGTGTAAATTGTCCCTCATGAGTGTGTAGGATAGTGCAAGTGTGCAGGAATCGCTGGTCGGTGCGAACTCGGTAGGCTGAAGGGGCCCGTTTCCGTGCTTTATCTCTAAACTAAACCAAACTAAATTAAACTAAATTAAGGATAGGACCTTAAGGGGGGATCTTATAGAGACTTACAAGGGGGGATCTTATAGAGACTTACAAAATTCTTAAGGGGTTGGACAGGCTAGATGCAGGAAGATTGTTCCCGATGTTGGGGAACTCCAGAACAAGGGGTCACAGTTTAAGGATAAGGGGGAAGTCTTTCAGGACCGAGATGAGAAGATCATTTTTCACACAGAGAATGGTGAGTCTGTGGAATTCTCTGCCACAGAAGGTAGTTGAGGCCAGTTCATTGGCTATTTTTAAGAGGGAGTTAGATGTGGCCCTTGTTGCTAAAGGGTTCAGGGGGTATGGAGAGAAGGCAGGTACAGGATACTGAGTTGGATGATCAGCCATGATCATATTGAATGGCGGTGCAGGCTCGAAGGGCCGAATGGCCTATTCCTGCACCTATGTTCTATGATTCTATGATTCTATGACAACTTGCTAAGTTGAACATTTTCATTTGATCAGAGAGCGCTGTGGATCTTTAAAAGGCTTGTTACACTTGATGAACTCAGAGATGGAAGTGGGACAACGCGGCTCATACCTTGTGGAACACACACAGTGGTGGTGGCCCGTCGGTAGCTTAAAACAGTACAAATGGGCTAAATCAACAATGTTAGCGATACGTCTGCTCTGGTTGGAAATTTAAGCTGCCCTCAGCGTCGACTGAGGATGATTGAATCCTTTGAAAGCTGATGAACACAGTGGACAAGGGATTGTGTGTGGATGGTATTTCAATGGACTCACAGAAGGAGCTTTAAGTCCCTCACAAGGGCAGTTAGGCCAGTATTGCATCAAAGTCAGGGAAAATGTCCCCCTCCCATGCCAGCTCCTGCCTCACACCTCAGTCATCGCTTCTTCACACTGGTTGTGCCCCCTTTACTCTCTCAGTTCTGATTTTTCAAGCTGGAAAGGGGAGCAGGGAGGATTTACGAGGATGTCGCTTGGACTCGAGGGCCAGAGCTATTGGGAGCCGTTGAGCAGGCTGGGATGCTTGCCTACGCTAGCACTATCCTACACACTAGGGACAATTTACAGCTTACAGAAGCCAATTAACGTACAAACCTGTACGTCTCTGTAGCGTGGGAGGAAACTGGTGCACCACGGAGAAAACCCACGCGCAAAACTCCGTACAGACAGCACTCGTAGTCAGGATCAAAGCCGACTGCAACTGTACCGCCGCCCCACCGTGCCGTCCCGTGGTTCCAGGTGTTTTAGCTCACAGGATGTTAGACACGGGCAAGCTTTTCCACCGCAGCATAGTAACAACGCTCGGAGAAGGGGGAGCTTATAGGTAATGCAACAGTCACCCTGGTATTTGGAACATAAGTTCATAAGTTCATACTTGAAACATAGAAACATAGAAACATAGAAATTAGGTGCAGGAGCAGGCCATTCGGCCCTTCGAGCCTGCACCGCCATTCAATATGATCATGGCTGATCATCCAACTCAGTATCCTGTACCTGCCTTCACTCCATACCCCCTGATCCCTTCAGCCACAAGGGCCACATCCAACTCCCTCTTAAATATGGCCAACGAACTGACCTCAACTACCTTCTGTGGCAGAGAATTCCACAGATTCACCACTCTCTGTGTGAAAAACGATTTTCTCATTTCGGACCTAAAAGACTTCCCCCTTATCCTTAAACTGTGACCCCTTGTCATGGATTTCCCCAACATCGGGAACAATCTTCCTGCATCTAGCCTGTCCAACCCTTTCAGAATTTTGTAGGTCTCTATGAGATCACCCCTCAATCTTCTAAATTCCAGCGAGTACAAGCCAAGTCTATCCAGTCTTTCTTCATATGGAAGTCATGCCATCCCAGGAATCAGTCTGGTGAATCTTCTCTGTACTCCCTCTATGGCAAGAATGTCTTTCCTCAGATTAGGAGACCAAAACTGTACGCAATACTCCAGGTGTGGCCTCACCATGACCCTGTACAACTGCAGTAGAACCTCCCTGCTCTTGTACTCAAATCCTTTTGCTATGAATGCCAACATACCATTCGCTTTCTTCACAGCCTGCTGCACCTGCATGCCTACTTTCAATGACTGGTGTACCATGACACCCAGGTCTCGCTGCATCTGCCCTTTTCCTAATCGGTCACCATTCAAATAATAGTCTACCTTCCTGTTTTTGCCACCAAAGTGGATAACCTCACATTTATCCACATTATACTGCATCTGCCATGCATTTGCCCACTCACCCAGTCTATCTAAGTCATCCTGCAGCCTCCTAGCATCCTCCTCACAGCTAACACTGCCCCCCAGCTTCGTGTCATCCTCAAACTTCGAGATGTTGCATTTAATTCCCTCGTCCAAATCATTAATGTAAATTGTAAATAGCTGGGGTCCCAGCAATGAGCCTTGCGGCACCCCACTAGTCACTGCCTGCCATCCTGAAAAGGACCCGTTCACTCCTACTCTTTGCTTCCTGTCTGCCAGCCAGTTCTCTATCCACATCAATACTGAACCACCAATACCATGTGCTTTAAGTTTGTATACCAATCTCTTGTGTGGGACCTTGTCGAAAGCCTTCTGAAAGTCCAGATACAACACATCCACTGCTTCTCCCTTATCCACTCTACTAGTTACATCCTCAAAAAATTCAATAAGATTCGTCAGACATGATTTACCCTTCGTAAATCCATGCTGACTTTGTCCAATGATTTCACCACTTTCCAAATGATTTCCAAATGCGCTGCTATCCCATCTTTAATAATTGACTCTAGCAGTTTCCCCACTACTGATGTTAGACTAACTGGTCTGTAATTCCCCGTTTTCTCTCTCCCTTCCTTTTTAAAAAGTGGGGTTACATTAGCTACCCTCCAATCCTCAGGAACTACTCCAGAATCTAAAGAGTTTTGAAAAATTATCACTAAGGCATCTGCTATTTCTGGGGCTACTTCCTTAAGTAACCTGGGATGCAGCCTATCTGGCCCTGGGGATTTATCGGCCTTTAATCCATTCAATTTACCCAACACCACTTTCCGGCTAACCTGGATTTCACTCATTTCCTCCATCTCATTTGACCCGCGATCCCCTGCTATTTCCGGCAAATTATTTATGACTTCCTTAGTGAAGACAGAACCAAAGTAGTTATTCAATTGGTCTGCCATGTCCTTGTTCCCCAAGATCAATTCACCCGTTTCTGACTGCAAGGGACCTACATTTGTTTTAACTAATCTTTTGCGCTTCACATATCGATAAAAACTTTTGCAGTCAGTTTTTATGTTTCCTGCCAGTTTTCTTTCATACTCCATTTTCCCTTTTCTAATTAAGCCCTTTGTCCTCCTCTGTTGGTCTCTGAATTTCTCCCAGTCCCCTGGTAGGCTGCTTTTTCTGGCTAATTTGTACGCTTTTTGTAAAAGCGGTAAAATTACTATTTGTAAAGGGGCAGTATTAGGCCATTCGGCCCATTAAGTCTACTCCGCTATTCAATCATGGCTGATCTATCTCTCCCTCCTAACCCTGTTCTTTCTGCCTTCTGCCCATTACCCCCGACACCCGTACCAATCAAAAATCTTATCTATCTCTGCCTTAAAACTATGGCCTCCGCTGCCTTCTGTGGCAAAGAATTCCACAGATTCACCGACAGTGGTTACAACACACTTGCCCGCACTACTATTTTAAGCAGAGATTATGGGCTTGTGAAAAATATATACTCGGGGCATCAGAGCACTGCAGTGGAAATATGGTATTGAAATTCCAAATTAATGGCAACGGCAGATTAATAGTGCAGAAGGTCACAGTGAATCCACGTTTCCTTGGAGCATTAGAGGTTGCCTTTCCCATTAAAACCGTGCCTTAAAGGGTTAATGGGGCATCAATCATGGGGTCAGCAAGTCAAATAGATAATGCAGCTGTGTCTAATAGTTCACGGTTGTAGTAGGACAATGGGGATTTCATTACTTTTTTTGAATTTAATTCCGCGAACATGTTGCCTATTATCAAACAGAGGCCGTGCCTGTAAATAATTCACAACAAATGAGCGGAATTCATTAAAGGAGCGAGGAGGGGAAAACAAAAAAAAAAAAAAAAAATCACAGACTTAAAAAAAGGAGCTGAACACATAGCAAACTGAGGCTGGTACACAGAAGTGACAGCTCTGTAATTTTTGGACCTGCAATTGTATATGCAGAGATATCTGCCTTGACATTTAGCACTCCATTATTTATTGGCCCTGTCCATGAAGAAATCCCAAGGGATGACAGATCTTTTCCATCTCGGAAGCTAAAATATGCCAATTTTCTTATATGGATACCGATATCTTAGCAACCAGAATACACTTGCACCAACCTAATCCTCGCTGTGCAGAAATAATGATTGTGCACTCAGTCACAAAATATGACATGACAATTTATTTTTGGTCTTGATTGACAATGAACTGCGATTCATCTTTTTGGCTGTTGCGAAGGACTTGAACTAACTCAACGTAAACATTATAATGCCACTCTGTACCTGGACAACCCAAGCCGAATAGGTTAAAGTGTTGCTGTTGATCTCACCAGTGTTGCTGCGAAAATAAACAGACCTCAATAAATCTCTCGTAACCTATTGTGTTCATTGAGCTTCATCGTGTAACCCAGATTGTTCACACCGACCGGGAAGGCCGCAAAGCTCCACGCACACATCGATAGGTTTGTTGGTTTCTTCAGTAAGCTCTCAGATAACACAGTTTTAGTGTGTTGTCCGTTGGACAGTCTCGGGGTTGGAGAGTTTTAGAGGGATGTGGGCCAAACGCAGGTAAATGGGACTAACTTAAACGGTCCGCATGTACGAGTTCTTAAGTCTTCTCTCCTGCCTGGCATATGTAGTCCGTGTCTCACTGCCATACAGCAGCATGCTGTTGACAGGGGCGTTGTAGACTGCTATCTTTGTCTTCACTGTCAGCTTTGGATTGGTTCACACTCGAGTTGTGAGGTGAGCGAGAGTTGTAGCTGCCTTCCTGATCCTCTAATCAATCTCCGTGTCCAAGGAGAGGTTGTCGGAGATGGTGGAGCCCAGGTACGTGAACGGATGGACGGCATCAAGTTCGTAGTCATCGATGGTGATGACAGGCGGCGCCTCTGTATCCGGCCCCAAGACGTTTGTGTTCTTCAGGCTGATGGTCAGCCCAAAGCCCTTGCATGCCCGATAGAAGCGGTCCATCAGTGACTGTAGTTCCTGCTGGGTGTGGGACACAACCGCAGCGTTGTCAGCACACAACATGTCTCTGATGAGAGCTTCACGTACTTTGGTCTTTGCCCCGAGACGGGTGAGGTTGAAGAGCCTGCCATCTGATCTAGTACGCAGGTAGATCCCCTCTGTTGCCGTACCGGAGGCATGTTTCAGGAGCAGAGCGAAGAAAAACCCAAAGAGTGCGGGAGCAAGGACGCAGCCTTGTTTGACCCCACTGCAGATGTCGAAGGGCTCAGAGAAGCTGCCATTGAACTGCACTGTCCCCTTCGTGTTGATGTGGAAGGATTCTATCATGCTCTTCAGTTTTGGTGGGCAGCCGATCCTTGGCAGAGTCTTAAATAAGCCATCTCTGCTGATGAGGTTGAATGAAAGGTCAATGAAAGCAACATACAGGGGAATCCACTGTTCTCTGCTGGTGAGGTCAATGCAGGGGAATCCACTGTTGACCTCGCAGGGGAATCCACTGTTGACCTCGCTGGTGAGGTCAATGAAAGCAACATACAGGGGAATCCACTGTTCTCTGCACTTATCCTGGAGCTGGCGAAGGGAGAAGACCATGTCTACTGTTGACCTTCCAGCTCGGAAACCGCACTGTGACTCTGGGTAGACACGTTCTGCCAGCTTCTGCAGGCGGATCAAGATGACCCGAGCAAAGACCTTGCTGACAATGTTGAGCAGGGAGATGCCTCTGTAGTTGTTGCAGTCGCTTCTCTCGCCCTTGTTCTTGTAGAGGGTAATGATCGTGGCATCCCTCATGTCCTGCGGTACAGCTCCTTCTTGCCAGCACTGGCAGAGGACTTCATACAAAGGAAGCAGCAAGGTAGTTTTGCAATGCTTGATCAGGTCAGGGGGAATCCCGTCGCTGCCTGGGACCTTGCCTTGGGCCAGGCTGTCAATGGCCTTGCTGATTCCTTCTACCGCCGGCTCTGCGTCTAATTCACCCATGGTCAGCAGGCACTCGATGACATCGAGGGCTGAGGGGGACATAGTTTTCTCTCTCGAGTAGAGGTCGGAGTAGTGTTCCACCCATCTCTCCATCTGCTGGCATTCGTCTGTGATAACTTCCCCAGTGGAGGATTTGAGTGGGCTGTCTTGCTCTGGAATGGTCCTAAAGGGGTTGTCCCACTTGGGCAACCTAATTGGCGAGTTTAGAAGAGTTTGAAAAAATGACATGTTGAAGACCTCCTTGGACCTCCTTCGACCTCCTTCGACCTCCTTCGGTTATGTTGGAGACTAGCTTCAACTAACTTCGGGAAAATTGGACACCGAATACTGGAGAGTGAAGACGTCCTCCTTCGACCTCCCTTCGACCTCCCTTCGACCTCCCTTCGACTATGATGAAGACAATCTACGACTACCTTCGACTACCCTCGATTACCTACGACTAACATGCCGACCTACTACGAGTACAAAAAAGATCGATTTTTTCCATGGCGACCTATTTTTACTCGCGGGCATTTTTTAACATTGAAAAAAAAGCCGCGACCTAGCTGAGGCCTCGAGTACGCGGAGACCACTCTCGAGCATGAAGGAGAGTTACGAAGACCTCCTACGACCTCGTGTCGACCATGCTGCGAGTATGAGTCGAGGGCAAACTCGTCAGAACTCGCGGATTAGGTCGCCCAAGTGGGACAGCCCCTTGATACCTTCTTAATGCCTATATATAAGCACTTAGATATATTTTAGATAAGCATCACAGATACAGTAGGAGTGTATAGCAGTAGTACATTGGTTCTGTATAGGTGCTATTTTCAAATCCCAGATTTATCCCCACTCCACTTATTCATTTAAACCTATCCCCCTCTCAGCTTGTAGAACTCAACTCTCTCATGGCATATCCAAAGTTGTTCATAAGCTTGCCCGCCAGGGATGTGCCCTTGTTCTAGAGTATTCCAACCTCTCACCTTACTTCTCTGGCTTCATAATTCGCAACTCTTCAATCCTTTTGTCTCACACCTTTTTAAAAATCTATGGGCTTTGTCCAATCATCTGCATATCAATCACCCTTCCCCCCCCCACCTGTGTCCACCTATTATCTGTCATGCTTTGCCCTACCCCTCCTCTCTTTTAGCATTCTTCCCCCCCCTCCCCCACATAACCTCATATGTGTGTAGATCTGCGATGGTGCAAAAAAACTAGTGCCGCATATAAGTATGTGTTAAATGGAAATAAGGGGTGAGGTGGGGGGGCGAGACTATCAGGCTCATAGTAACAAAATGTTTTTTCTCCATTTTTACAAAAATGCAGATCTATGTGAAAATCTACAAGTTTAATTTTGTTGCAACAAGATAAAAATACTAATGGTTGCATTTCTTCTTCTTCTTGCGTGTGGCGTGCACGGCCTAAAGTTGTCGGACAACTTGTTCTATTTGATCTTATTTGATTGTGCACGCCGGGTTGATTGCGTTCGTCGAAACAGGGCGGACCACGTGAAGGTTGCAATCTCCCACCCCATGCTTGCATTTAATGGAGTATCATTGCACAAGGAGCGATAACATGTCAAGTTCGATGCCCAACTACTGTGAAACTAACAAACTACGTTCTTAAGAGACAATGGTCTATCATGAGTGCCAGGATAGTGCATGGAACCAGTTTTATCCCTCAGCTGTTACAGAGTGATGGAGTGTCATACCGCGTGGGAACAGGCCCTTCGGCCCAACTTGCCCACACCGGCCAACATGTCCCACCTACACTAGTCCCACTGCTTGCTTTTGGCCCATATCCCTCCAAACCTATCCTATCCATGTCTAAATGTTTCTTAAATGATGCGATAGTACTTGCCTCAACTACCTCCTCTGGCAGCTCATTCTATACACCCAACATCCTTTGTGTAAAAAAGTTACTCAGGCTTCTATTAAATCTTCCCCCCCTCACTTTAAAGCTATGTCCTCTGGGCAAGTGATTCTCCGAGTTAAACTCTATGACATTATGAAGTCTTTGCCGTTGGACCCATGTCTGTCCTGGTGGCAGCTGTCTGTGCGTCAGTCTGCCCACATTAAAAGATGTCACGCAGGGACATTCATCTGGAGGGGCATTACACCTGGAAACATCGTCTGTTGGCATCTTCAGACATCACAATACCCATGGACAGAACCCACCACGAGGACAATCAAGGCCAACTTCAAGTTTAGTTTAGTTTAGAGATACAATGTGGAAATACTGCGCCAACCATCCATCACCCCGTACATTAATACACTATCCTGCACACACTAGGGGCAATTCAAATTATACCAAGCCAGTCAACCTACAAACCTGTACGTCTTTGGAATGCGTGAGGAAACCGGAGCACCTGGAGAAAACCCACACAGGTCACGGGGAGAACGAACAAACTCTGTACAAACAGCGGCCGTGGTTAGGATCAAACCCCTGTCTCTGGCACTGTAAGGCAGCAACTCTACCGCTGCGCCACCGGGCCGCCAATGAGGGTGATTAGTTGCCCTTACTCCGATCGGGGAAGATATCACTCGACCTCCAGGATTCTGCTGCCCAACCTCGTTGTGGGGGCAGCTGCAGCAGGACAATGGTTGAAGGTGACGCCCCTTGTCATCAACACCTTCTCCAGTAAACAGCGGACACTGAAGGTGCTGCTTGCATGCCGAGAATTAATGTCAAGAAAAATTATACCGGCCTATTGATTACATTTTGAAAGTCATTATTTTTTGTTTGCCTGGAATCTTGAGGAAATATGCGGATATCTGTTATTTCTAATATTTTTCTCTCTGCAGAAAGGCTTACTGCACTTTTTATGTTTAGTTTAGAGATACAGCGCGGAAACAGGTCCCTTTGGCCCACCGGGTCCCCGCCGACCAGCAATCCCCGCACATTAACGCTATCCCACACACACACTCATTGGGGACAAGTTGTTTTTTTTTTACAATTTACACATTATACCAGCCAATTAACCTACAAAACCTCTACGTCTTTGGAGCGTGGGAGGAAACCGAAGATCTCGGAGAAAACCCACGAGGTCACGGGGAGAACGTACAAACTCCGTACAGACAAGCACCCGTAGTCGGGATCGGATCTCAGAAACTGCAAGCGCTGTCGGGCAGCAGCTCTGCCACCACGCCACCGTGCCGCTCTATAAACCTATATATATATAAGTACTTCTGATCAAAAAGAAAGATTGAAAGCAAGTGGATGTTACATTTCTGTGAATGTTTGGAAGGGGTTAATTGGATGAAGGAGTGGAAGATTCCTTCGCAGCTGCTATCCCCGCTCTGTGGCATTGTTTAACTAAATTCACACATCCCCTAAAGCTTTATTGATCGTTCTGTAAAACTACAAGGCCGCTGTGAACAATTATGATCATGATGCTGTTACTTTGTTGTTGTAAACCCAGTTGGCTGTAGAAGGGTCCTGACCCGAAGCATTGTCTGCCCATTTCCCTCTGAAGCCACTTAACTTACAAACCTGCACGTCTTTCGAGTGTGGGAGGAAACTGGAGCTCCCGGAAAAAAACCCACGTGGTCACGGGGAGAACGGACAGACCACGTGGGAACAGACAGCATCCGTGGATCCGATCGAACCACGGTCTCTGGCAATGTTAGGCAGCAGCTCTACCGCTGCGCCACCGTGCCGCACAACCCGGCTTATCTTCCGTTTGCCGCTGCACATGGCAGCTGGCGGCCCCAGCGCCGGGCTCCCCTTCGTTCTCAGTGGCCCGCAGGCCGGGTGTTACCTTCGTTACATGATTACGTAACGTTTTATGACAATACATAATTACAATCGAACCATCCACATCGACAGACGGAGACGAGGAAACACTTTTTCTCACAGAGAGTTGTGAGTCTGTGGAATTCTCTGCCTCAGAGGGCGGTGGAGGCAGGTTCTCTGGATGCTTTCAAGAGAGAGCTAGATAGGGCTCTTAAAGATAGCGGAGTCAGGGGAGATGGGGAGAAGGCAGGAACGGGGTACGGATTGGGGATGATCAGCCATGATCACATTGAATGGCAGTGCTGGTTTGATGGGCCGAATGGCCTCCTCCTGCACCTGTTGTCTATTGTCTATTGACAGATACATGATAATGTTTATTGTAAGATTAAGTCCAGTAAAGTCTGATTAAAGATAGTCCGAGGATCGCCAATGAGGTAGATAGTGGCTCAGGACTGCAGGTGAAAGGGGCAAGGTTTATAGGAGATGTACAGGACAATGTTTTCACACAACGAGTGGTGGCGGTCTGGAGCACACTGCTAGAATTGATGTGTAGGTAGGAACTGTAGATGCTGGTTTACACTGAAGAAAGACACAAAATCCTGGAGTAACTCAGCGGGACAGGCAGCATCTCTGGAGAGAAGGAATGGGTGACGTTTCGGGTTGAGACATCAGGAATGGCCTCCAAAGGTAACTGCGCTCATGGATATTGCACACAAGGCAAGTACAAGGCATGTCAGTACCCAAGGCTTTTGGAGTTAGAGATAGGAAGGCGAGAGAGAGAGGGAGAGAGACAGATAGACAGCTTGAAGAGTGCATAACACATAGGGAACAGACAGAAGGTTTCAGAAGATGCAGAGAATGTGAATGATCATTAGCTTCATAAAGAGCAAAGTGGGAAGAGTGAAAGGAGCCTCTGGTTATGGATCAGCCAGCCAAAGGGGGGTGGCTGTCCAGGTCTCTTTCTGAGTTAGGACACAATGACAAAGGCCATCGAGACACTTCTTCAGAGTGAATTGATGGTGGAGGCAGATACGGTAGTGGCAAAAAAGAGAGGCTTTGAGGTAGGCACATGGGTGTGCAGGGAACAGGGGGATGCGGATCACGTGCAGGCAGATACTAGTTTAATTTCCCATTATGTTCGGCACGGACATTGTGGGCCGAAGGGTCTGTTCCTGTGCTCTACTGTTCCATGTTCCAGGTGTTTGCATCTGGTTTGAGCTGCGAACTATCACTCGCTGACTAAACGGGTCAAAGAGCGATGTTGTCTTGCTGCTTTGTGCTTCGAGATAATCACTGGGTCGCAGTGACATGAGGGAGTAGCCAACCAGCTCCCCGGCTGAACCATCTCACCCTAGTGTAACCAGCCCTCCAAACCTGCTCCCGAGTCGCTAGTAATTGGAAATTGATCGCTTGGAGATGGTTACAATTTCTTCAAGGGGAAAAATAAATCAAAGAGGCATTAAAAAAATATTTTTCATTTTCTTTCCACGCTGTCGCTTATATCGTTTAGTTCAGTTTAGTTCGTTCAAGTTCAAGGTCACATTTATTGCCACATGCACCAATTAAGGTACAGTGGAATATGACTTACCATGCAGCCACACAATCAGAAATAGCACAATACTCAATAGAATACAACATGAACGTCCACCACAGTGGAATCAACATTCTTCACTGTGGTGGAAGGGAATAACTTTCAGTCAGTCCTCCTCCTTTGTTCATCCGTGGTCGGGGCTGGGAACCCTCCACAGTCGCCGCTATGGAAGGCCCGATATGCAGGCCCTCTCGTCGGGATGTTCCAAACTCCGACGTCGGGACGGATAGACGCGCTTGGATGTCCCGAATCGGCCGCTTCCTACCGGAGACCGCGGCTTCAGGATGTTATAGGTCACAGGCCGGCGTTCGGAGCTCTTCTCTGGCAATCCCCGGCGAGGGATCCCAGACTTCGCGATGGAAAATCCACACCGCGCCTGCGGGCTAGAAGCTCCGCAGACCGCGGCTTCAGGATGTCATAGTCCCCGGGCCAGCAATCGGAGCACTTCTTCTGGCGACCCCCGACAAGGGATCACCCGGCTCCACAATGGGAAGTCCGTGCTGCTCTAGGCCCGACTCCAGGAGAGGCCGCACCAATACAAGCTGTGAAGGGGCTGTCCCACTGTACGAGCTAATTCAAGAGCTCTCCCGAGTTTAAAAAAAAATCAAACGTGGTAAGTACGTAGAATGTACGTAGCGGGTACGTCGGAGCTCGGGGACGTCTGTTAGCGGCTCGTAACGCTAACGGCAGGTACACGGGAAACGCGGTAAGCTCGGGAAGGCTCGTGAAGATTTTTCAACATGTTGAAAAATGTCCACGAGATCCCTGAGTACCTACGAGCGTCTATTACCGTAAATCTCCCGAGTTTGAATCAGAGGAAACTCTGGAGAACTCTTGAATTAGCTCGTACAGTGGGACAGCCCCATTAGGCTGTGAGGGAGGGCGAAATGCAACTAGGAGAAAAGTCGCATTCCACCGGGGTAAGTGACTAAAAAACAGTTTCCCCCAAATCCCGCCCCCAGCCCCTCACATTAAAACACACTATTAAACATACTGAAAACAAACAAAAAAATGGGAAGTACGAACAGCTGCCAGCTCGCGGAACTACCCGTCGTTTCAATTTAGAGATACAGCACGGAAACAGGCCCCCCGGACCACCGGGTCCGCGCCGACCAGCGATCCCCGCACACTAACACTATCCTACACACACTAGGGGACAAGTTTACAATTTTACCAGAGCCAATGAGCCTACAAAACCTGTACGTCTTTGGAATGTGGGAGGAAACCGGAGCTCCCGGAGAAAACTCACGCGGGTCACGGGGAGAATGTACAGACTCCGTACAGACAGCATCCGTAGTCGGGATCGAACCCGGGTCTCCGGCGCTGTGAGGCAGCAACTCTACCGCTGCGCCACCGTGCCGCCGTATTATTTAGAGAAATGGGAACTGAAAAAAACAGACGCAGGAGTAATTCTTTCAGCCTCTTGTGCCTGTTTCACCATGCAGCAAGATCCGGGTTTATCTTTAATCTCACCGACATTCTCCAATATGCTTGATTCTTTTAACATTTAAAACGTTGTTGACCTCTCTCTTGTATATCACATCAAGTTGTGCAGTGTTTATGGTCCTATGCACAAGTGCAGTGAGGTGCAATTACAGTGAAAATCTTGCTTGCTGCAACATTACAGGCACGTAAACATAGACAAGCACACAAAGTGTAAATTATACATCAATTACACATCAATTCTACTGGACAGTGAAAAGAAAAAAGGGCTGTGCAAAAAACAACACAATAGTGCAAAGCACATTTAGGAAAAAGGTCCATGTTGGTGCAAGAAACAGGCTGAGAAACTCACCTGTTCAGGTTGCATCTGTGGACAGAAATGGACAGATGACGTTTTGGATTGAGACCCTTCTTCTGATGTAGAAGTCTGAAGAAGTGTCCAGACTGAACACATCGTCTGTCCATTTCCCTCCACAGATGCTGCCTGACCTGCTGGGTTCCAACAGTTTTTTTTTGCTCAAAGTTCCAGCGCCTGTATTCTCGGGTGTCTCCATGGGAGTTCAAGAGGTGTTGCGTAGTGTTCCTTTGCAGAGGTAGGATAAGGGTTTTGTTCAGATTAGTTGGGTTTCTCTCATAAGATCTACCTAGACCTCCCCAACAAACCCATGGAAGGTTAACCCCCTCTACATGGCTTGGGCACAGGGTCCGCCGTCTGCTTTGATCTGTTTTTTTCACACCTTACCCTTCCATATCTCTAGACTCCCTCTCCCCTAACAGTCAGTCTGAAGGAGGGTCTCGACATGAAACCTCACCCATTCCCGAGATGATGCCTGTCCCACTGAGTTACTCCAGCATTTTAGAAACATAGAAATTAGGTGCAGGAGCAGGCCATTCGGCCCTTCGAGCCTGCACCGCCATTCAATATGATCATGGCTGATCATCCAACTCAGTATCCTGTACCTGCCTTCTCTCCATACCCCCTGATCCCTTCAGCCACAAGGGCCACATCCAACTCCCTCTTAAATATGGCCAACGAACTGGCCTCAACTACCTTCTGTGGCAGAGAATTCCACAGATTCGCCACTCTCTGTGTGAAAAACGATTTTCTCATCTCGGTCCTAAAAGAATTCCCCCTTATCCTTAAACTGTGACCCCTTGTCCTGGACTTCCCCAACGTCGGGAACAATCTTCCTGCATCTAGCCTGTCCAACCCCTTAAGAATTTTGTAAGTCTCTATGAGATCACCCCTCAATCTTCTAAATTCCAGCGAGTACAAGCCGAGTCTATCCAGTCTTTCTTCATATGGAAGTCGTGCCATCCCAGGAATCAGTCTGGTGAACCTTCTCTGTACTCCCTCTATGGCAAGAATGTATTTCCTCAGATTAGGAGACCAAAACTGTACGCAATACTCCAGGTGTGGCCTCACCAAGACCCTGTACAACTGCAGTAGAACCTCCCTGCTCTTGTACTCAAATCCTTTTGTTATAAATGCCAACATACCATTTGCTTTCTTCAGCGCCAGCCTGCTGCACCTGCATGCCTACTTTCAATGACTGGTGTACCATGACACTCAGGTCTCGCTGCATCTCCCCTTTTCCTAATCGGTCACCATTCAAATAATAGTCTACCTTCCTGTTTTTGCCACCAAAGTGGATAACCTCACATTTATTCACATTATACTGCATCTGCCATGCATTTGCCCACTCACCCAGTCTATCCAAGTCATCCCGCAGCCTCCTAGCATCCTCCTCACAGCTAACACTGCCCCCCAGCTTCGTGTCATCCGAAAACTTCGAGATGTTGCATTTAATTCCCTCGTCCAAATCATTGATGTATATTGTAAATAGCTGGGGTCCCAGCACTGAGCCTTGCGGCACCCTACCAATCACTGTCTGCCATCCTGAAAAGGACCCGTTCACTCCTACTCTTTGCTTCCTGTCTGCCAGCCAGTTCTCTATCCACATCAATACTGAACCACCAATACCGTGTGCTTTAAGTTTGTATACCAATCTCCTGTGTGGGACCTTGTCGAAAGCCTTCTGAAAGTCCAGATACAACACATCCACTGCTTCTCCCTTATCCACTCTACTAGTTACATCCTCGAAAAATTCAATAAGATTCGTCAGACATGATTTACCCTTCGTAAATCCATGCTGACTTTGTCCAATGATTTCACCACTTTCCAAATGCACTGCTATCCCATCTTTAATAATTGACTCTAGCAGTTTTCCCACTACCGATGTTAAACTAACTGGTCTGTAATTCCCCGTTTTCTCTCTCCCTCCTTTTTTAAAAAGCGGGGTTACATCAGCTACCCTCCAATCCTCAGGAACTACTCCAGAATCTAAAGAGTTCTAAGGTATCTGCTATTTCTGGGGCTACTTCCTTAAGTACCCTGGGATGCAGCCTATCTGGCCCTGGGGATTTATCGGCCTTTAATCCATTCAATTTACCCAACACCACTTTCCGGCTAACCTGGATTTCACTCATTTCCTCCATCTCATTCTACCTGCGATCCCCTGCTATTTCCGGCAAATTATTTATGTCTTCCTTAGTGAAGACAGAACCAAAGTAGTTATTCAATTGGTCTGCCATGTCCTTGTTCCCCATGATCAATTCACCCGTTTCTGAATGCAAGGGACCTACATTTGTTTTAACTAATCTTTTGCGCTTCATATATCGATAAAAACTTTTGCAGTCCTAATTAACCCCTTTGTCCTCCTCTGTTGGTCTTTGAATTTCTTCCAGTCCCCTGGTAGGCTGCTTTTTCTGGCTAATTTGTACGCTTCATCTTTTTCTTTGATACTATCCCTGATTTCCTTCGTTATCCACGGATGCGCCACCTTCCCTGATTTATTCTTTAGCCATACTGGGATGAACAATTTTGTGTCTATCTTCGGTGTAAACCAGCATCGGCAGTTCCTTCCTATACATTACGTCCATCCCTGCTGCTAAGACAATAGACAAAAGACAATAGGTGCAGGAGTAGGCCATTCGGCCCTTTGAGCCAGCACCGCCATTTAATGTGATCATGGCTGATCATCCCCAATCAGTACCCCGTTCCTGCCTTCTCCCCATATCCCCCGACTGCTATTTTAAGAGCCCTATCTAGCACTCTCTTGAAAGCATCCAGAGAACCTGCCTCCACCGCCCTCTGAGGCACAGAATTCCACAAACTAACAACTC
This sequence comes from Okamejei kenojei, assembly GCA_035221665.1. Classification (NCBI taxonomy): domain Eukaryota; kingdom Metazoa; phylum Chordata; class Chondrichthyes; order Rajiformes; family Rajidae; genus Okamejei; species Okamejei kenojei. Next base: position 12,092,551 of record CM069148.1, on the reverse strand, counting down.
TCTGTGAGAAAAAGTGTTTCCTTGTCTCCGTTCCAAATGGCTTACTCCTTATTCTTAAACTGTGGTCTCTGGTTCTGGACTCCCCCAACATCGGGAACATGTTTTCTGCCTCTAGTGTGTCCAAACCCGTAACAATCTTATATGTTTCAATGAGATCTCCTCTCATCCTTCTAAACTCCAGAGTGTACAAGCCCAGCCGCTCCATTCTCTCAGCATATGACAGTCCCGCCATCCCGGGAATTAACCTTGTAAACCTACACTGCACTCCCTCAATAGCAAGAATGTCCTTCCTCAGATTAGACCTCTCCTGTCCAAGACCTACACTGAGCAGTAACTAACAGCAGGGCCATCACTAAGGTGAGTGTTCGATATTCTCTGATGCCACCAATGTGTAGTCAAGGGGCCAAGCACAGCAGCATTTAGTGCACAGATTCACCTTGTATTAACATAAACTGCTCTTGAGTGTTATCCGCCGCTCCTGACTCATGAAAAATGTTGTTCTACAAATGAAATAAAGCAGCTTCTGACCGAACTTAATAATAATAATAATAATAATAATAATAATAATAATAATATATTTTATTGTCATTGCACAGAGGTACAACAAGATTTGGTATACCATCCAAGCTTCCATCCAATGTAATAACTTAATTAGCTAAAAATGTTAGACACCCAGAGAAACAAGATTAAAATAAAACCTGTTAAAACAGTATAAAGTGCAAATAGGTCTGTGCCGGGTTGATGTGTGACGTGACCATCCGAGGGAGACAGTTCATGTGGGGGGGGGGCACTCAGCAGGGCCAGTTCAGAGCAGCTAAAGCTATGGGGATTAAGCTGTTGCTTAGTCTGGAGGTGCGGGCTAGAAGGCCTTGTAACGTCTGCCGGATGGTTGAAGTTCAAACAGACTATTGCAAGGGTGTGACGAGTCTTTAAGAATGCTGATGGCCTTCCTGAGGCACTGTGTATTGTAGATGCCCTCCAAGGCTGGTAGCTGTGTCCTCTGGAACTTCCAGAGCAAGGTCTCTTAATTCCAGAACCTTCTCTCAAGAGATGCTGCCTGTCCCGCTGAGTTACTCCAGCATTTTGCGTCTATCTTCGGTCTAAACCAGTATCTTAGTTCCTTCCCACATATTTTCCACTGCGAAATCTCCTCAAGGAATGCCCACATTGAAGAAGTTCTCCTCCTCTCTCCAACAAGAGTTCTGCAGATTGGTCTGAAGGAGGGTCTCGAACCGAAACGCCACCCATTCCTTCTCTCCAGAGAGGCGGCCTGTCCCGCTGAGTTACTCCAGCACTTTGTGTCTATCTTCGGTGTAAACCCGCATCTGCAGCTCCTTCGCACACCTCTCCCTAATTCCATGTTTAAGAAGGAACTGCAGTTGCTGGAAAAATCGAAGGGAGGCAAAAGTGCTGGAGAAACTCAGCGGGTGCGGCAGCATCTATGGAGCGAAGGAAATAGGCAACGTTTCGGCCCGAAACGTTGCCTATTTCCTTCGCTCCATAGATGCTGCCGCACCAGCTGAGTTTCTCCAGCACTTTTGTCTAACTCCTAATTCCAAATTGGTTTGTTTGACCTGTTGGCCAGCACAAATGGAAGAGATACCTTATCAGCTGCTGAACGGTTATCCTACATCTATCCACCTATTTGTGTTGTTATCAGTACGCCTTCCTCTCATCTATCAGACAGCACCCAGTGTGTTTATCTGCCTCTGCCTCGCTCTCTCTTTCTCTCTGTATAACGACACAAAGGATCCCTTGACACTGCCCAGCAATTAGAGGGTTAAGTTTGTTTTGCCCGATTGCTGTTTGATGGCTGACTGACGCCAGTGACAGACCTGACACTGCCAATCAGCTTCTACTCAACAAGGTCACTTCTAGCGTTGGACTTGCGATTGGCTGCCACTCGTCAGCCTGTTATTACTGTCTCATTTGATCTGAGACCAGGGTCGGTCTCTAATCAAAGAGAGAAAAGGCCAGGAGCGGCTAATTAAATCCTGTCAGAGGCAATTACTGCTTCCAGGGCTGTGGGGCCTCTGGTGCTGCATGCTGATCGGTGGGAGAGCTTCTCACTCACAAAGATGCAGCAGAGGAAGCGGGGAGAATGGCGGGAGGCTGTGTTTATCAAACAAAAACCTTGCCTTGCAACCTCAGATCGCATTCAGCACGCAAAGAGCGAGCTGTATGGGGAGGAGAGAGCGAGAGAGAGCGAGAGAGAGCGAGAGGGACAGAGGGAGGGAGAGAGCGAGAGGGACGGAGGGAGGGAGAGAGAGAGGGAGAGAGTGAGTGAGCGAGAGTGGGAGAGGGAGAGGGAAGGAGAGAGAGGGAGCAAGAGAACGAGAGAGAACGAGAGAGAGCGAGAGGGACAGATGGAGGGAGAGTGCGAGAGGGACAGAGGGAGGGAGGGAGAGAGTGGGAGAGAGTGAGTGAGCGAGAGTGGGAGAGGGAGAGGGAGGGAGAGAGAGGGAGCAAGAGAACGAGAGAGAATGAGAGAGAGCGAGAGGGGCAGAGGGAGGGAGAGAGAGAGGAAGAGAGAGGGAGAGAGAGAGAGAGGGGGAGAGGGAGAGAGAGAGAGAGAGAGAGAGGGATGGAGAGAGAGGATGAGAGTGAGAGAGGGAGAGGGAGAGAGAAAGAGGGAGAGAGAGGGAGGGAGGGAGAAAGAGAGGGAGATAGAGAGAGGGAGAGAGGGAGAGAGAGAGAGAGGGGGGAAGGTTTAAAGAGAGAAGAGGGAAGAGAGAGGCGAGAGAGAGAAGCAAGCACTCAGTTTTTTTTCACTACTTGCTTTGCTATGACCGAGAGTTCTCTTCCTCCCTGTAATCTCCTCTGATTTTCTTTAGTCTTTACTTTAGACTTAGGACTTTAGAGCTACAGCATGGAAACAAGGTGAGTCCTTGCCGACCAGCGATCACCCCGCACACTGGCACTATAGCACACACTAGGGACAATTTTACAACTTTACCAAAGCTAATTAACCAACAAATCTGCACGTCTTTGGAACGTGGGATGAAACCGGAGCACCGGGAGAAAACCCACGCGGTCACGAGGAGAACATACAAACTCCCCCGTACGGACAGCGCCCGTGGACGGGATCGAACCTGGGTCTCGGGTGCTGTAAGGCAGCAACTCTGCCGTTGCGCCGCTGTAAGATTCACATCAGAGCTCAGATGCAGCTTAACATGATCAGACCATAAAGAGGAATGATAGAAAGTACTACAATATTTGCAGAGGTTGCACTTTTGTCCGTCCTTTTGATTAAAAAACTGTTTAATTTCCCCTCTAAAAGTTTCCAACAGAATTGCTAAAACATCAAAATCGGACCTGTGGCGTCCACAACGTGGACAGAACCGTGACACATCACGCGATGATCTTGGTTGCCTCCTTGCCTCTGGAAAGCTCTTCAGTTGGTTTTGCGTGTAAAAGGATGGATATCGGCACGTTATTATCTTATTTTCTCCTTCATTGCCTGGTATTTTTTCTCTTTGCTCCACCTGTTTGGCCTGATTGTACTCGTGTATAGATCGAGTTGACTGGATAGCACATAAACAAGAGGCAATAATAAATCAATACCAATACCTTCCACCTTTTTTTTTGCCTTCTTCACACACAAACCTGCTTACATAGACACACAGTGTTCATTCCCCCACATTAGTTCACCTGGTCGAGGTGCAGCCACACAGTGCCAGAGACTTTTAAGTGCGCTCTCGGATTAAAGGAGGTTCCGCAGCACCAGTTGCCGGTAAATCGGTGGTGGAATTGACTTTGACCTGTACAACAGATAGTGCAAAGAGAAAAATACCAGCGTGCAGATTATAGTTTTTTTTAACGATTGTTGTATTACAGTTGCAGAGGAAAAAGCACGATGCCTGCAAGTGGGTAGGTTGGAAGATTAACACCATCCCCTATTTGATGGGAAAACCGTTCAGTAATCTGATAATAGCTTGCTGAATCCAGTTGTACATCTACAGCTTTTGTATCTTCAGCCTGATGGGAGAAAGGAGAAGAGGGAATGATCAGGGTTAAAATGTTTCTTAATTAGATCGGCTACTTTCTTGGGCCAGTGTGAAGTGTTGACGGAAAGTCTGGTCCGTGTGATAGACTGGGCTAGATCCACAACCTTCTACAATTTCTTGCTGTTCTTGGGGAGAGCTGTTCCCAAACCAGGCAGTGAGGCATTCGGATGGGATGCATTCTCCAGTGCATCTGTAGGAGTTGGTGAGAGTTGATGGAAGCGCGCCAAACTCCTGAGGAAGTTCTTTAGCTTTAATGAACACTAACATTGCAATTAACAAACGTAAAGTGTTGGAGGAACTCAGCAGGGTCAGGAAAATGGCCTGATTGATGTTTCGGGTTGGGACCCTCCTGCAGACTGATGGAGGAGAGGGGAGATAACTGGTGCAAAGAGGAGAGGGGAAAGGGTGAGTTGTGGAGGAAGGAGCTGCAGATGCTGGTTTACACCAGAGATGGACACAGAATGCTGCAGGAACTCAGCGGTTGGTTACTCCAGCATTTTGTGTCTATCTTAAGTGATTTGTGGATCCTGGTGAGGAGGAGGCAATTGGCGGATGAGGCGGGTGGGGAAGGAAGGGTGGAGATAACAGCTAAAGATAGAGATGATAAGTGGAGAAGGGCAGATGGAATCTGATAAGGAGGGTGGCAGTGGAATGTAGACTGGAGGGTGAGATAGTGGGTAAAAAGGAAATGGGCAGAAGAAAAAATGATGTTAAATTTTGCATTGGTTTAGTTTTGTTTAGAGTCATTGTCATTGTCATAGAGTGTGGAAACAGGCCCTTCGTCCCAACTTGCTCATACTGGCCAACATGTCCCAGCTACACTAGTCCCACCTGCCTGCGTTTGATACATATCCTTCCAAACGTGTCCTATCCATGTACCTGCCTAATTGTTTCTTAAACGTTGGGATTGTCCCAGCCTCAACCACCTCCTCTGGCAGCTGGAAGCGGCCGTTCCAGGTGTCCCAGGCCGCTGTGAGGACTCTCCTGACGCCGGAGCACCATCGCCCGGCGAGAGGGCCTAAAACATCGGGTTGCCATAGCGGCGACTGCAGAGGCCTCAATGGGCCCGACTATAGGTGGACATGGGGATGGGACTGGACTTTGTGCCTTCCCCCACAGTAGGGACCATTGTGGGGGGGATGTTTTTATGTTCATTGTTAATTCTTTAGTGTTGTGTCTTACCTTTACCTGTGTGCTGCATGGCAAGTCAAATTTCACTACACCAACTGGTGTATGTGACAATAAATGTCCTTTGTCCTTTGTCCTTGTTCCCTGCACCCACCACCCTATATCTATAGACTTGTATATTGTTGTATCTATAGACCTCCAGATTTGATTCTGTCACATTTATTGATGCTCTCTGTCTGGTGCTAGGAATGATAACCAAAGAACGTAAAATGTGTTTTCTACTTGGAGACTTAAACATCAACCTCCTTAAAAGCGATTCACCCCTCTCGACAGATTTCCTTGATGTTCTTTTTTCAACTCACTTTTATCCATTGATACATAAACCGACGAGAATAACCAGCACCTCAGCTTCACTCATTGTAACATCTTGGCAAACTGTCTGGATTACAAAATGTCTTCTGGTATATTGTTAGCGGATATCTCTGATCATCTCCCTATATTCTAAATTGTACATATCAAATCAAACAGAATAAGTAAAAGCAATAGCTGTGATCATAAGGGAACAGAATATCGCAAATGTACCAATAGAAATATGGAAGCTTTTAAATGTGTAATTGGTGGACTATCTTGGGATGAGGTTCTTAGGCTGCAAGATATCAATGAAGCTTATCAGGCATTCCTTTCCCTTATTAATACCTCTTTAGAGAAATGCTTTCCCTTCATTTCTACCAAGATAAAGAAAGCTGCCTCATTTGACAAACCCTGGTTCACTAAAGAATTGAAGAAACGCATTTTGATTAAAAATAAACTATACAAGAAATCTATTTTGCATCCCACACCATTCAATGTGGAATCGTATAAAGCTTACAAAAATAATCTTACTCACTATTTAAGGCAAGTAAAAAAGAAATACTTTACTGATAAATTCATGCAAGCGTCAAATGACATCAAGTCAACTTGGAACCTCATCAACCAAGTGCTAAATCGCAAAAAAGCCCCACCTGCTGTGCTCACCGAGATGTTAGGAAGAGAAGGTACTATTCACAACCCAAAGGAGATAGTTGATGGTTTTAATGATTTTTTTTTGTCAACGTTGGGTCCTCCTTGGCTTCAACCATTAAGGACTCTAATGAAGACCCTTGTAAATTGATTAATGGTCAATTCTCTACTTTGTCCACCTTCCATCCCCCTTGTCCCAAAGAAGTCTACAACATAATTGTGAGTCTAAAGAACTCTGCAGAAGGCCATGATGGAGTTAGAACCACTCTCTTAAAAAAAGTTATTGATCATATTACTGAGCCACTAGCACATATTTTTTCTTTATCTCTCCAATCTGGTGTCATTCCTCAAGATTTAAAGATTGCCAAAGTCATACCTATCTATAAATCAGGTGACCCTAAAGAACTTGGTAATTACCGCCCAATATCTATTCTCCCCTGTCTCTCAAAAATCATAGAAAAGACTAGTGTACACAAGAATCCTAAACCATCTAACTGAATAATATTTTGTATAACCATCAATATGGCTTTAGGAAGAGGTACTCTACAGAGCACGCATTATTATAACTTATTAATAACATCTCTACTGCTCTAGATGAAAAGAAATTTGCTCTTGGTGTCTTTCTAGATCTATCCAAGGCATTTGATACAGTCAACCATTCAATCTTAATCTCTAAACTCAATAGATATGGGGTAAAGAATGTAGCGCTTCTGTGGTTAACCAATTATTTAGCAAATAGAGTGCAATTTGTCTATCTAAATGGAAGCTCATCCAAAAAATTGATAATTCACTGTGGGCTACCACAAGGCTCCATCCTTGGTCCTTTACTATTCTTGATCTATATAAACGACTTATCCTATACCTGTAGAGTACTTCTTCCTATCCTGTTTGCCGATGACACCAATCTTATAGCTTCACATAGTGATCTAAAATCATTGGTTGAATTAGTTAATGAAGAAATGTCTCATGTCTCTAAGTGGTTTGAAGTGAACAGGCTCTCTCTCAATATCAAAAAATGCAATTACATGATCTTCTGCAATAAAAACAACATTTTTCCCAAAGACAAATCTAAAATTTTTATCAATGGACATGAAATTCCTGAAGTAACATATACAACATTGTTAGGAGTAACCATTGATCAAAATCTAACTTGGAAAGAACATATCAATATTGTCTGTAGAAGATCAATGAAAATGCTTGGTATTCTGATAAAGGTTTGTGCATTTATTCACCCGTCTTCCCATCTAGCAATATATTACAGTTTGATTTTTCCTTATTTCAGTTATTGTAATATTGTTTGGGGTTCTACCTATCCTTCCTATCTTTCTAAGCTACTCATCATACAGAAGAAATTTATGAGATGAATTTCTCATTCAAATTCACAAGAACCTTCTGCCCCTCTCTTCAAGAAGTATTCAATTTTGTCTGTAGATAAACTGAATGCATTCCAAATATGTGTTTTTATTTTCAAATATCTTAAATGTAAACATGATTTGCCTGTTTCTCTTCATGATCCTTTCACCCTTTCTTCTAATATTCACCATTACCCAACCAGAAGAAGAAATGATCTTCATCTTCCGTTTTGTCGAACATCCAAACACCAACATTGCATTACTTTTAAAGGTCCTACATTTTGGAATACCCTGCCTCTGTCATTAAAGTCTCACACCTCCTTAGCCACCTTTAAGATTGAGCTTAAAAAGTTTCTCATCATGTCCTGAGTTCTGACCTCCAGCTTTTCGTAATGCTATTTATGAGCTCAAACTACTTCTGTTGACTCTTATCTCATACTGTACCTTATTATTTTATTTATTTTCATATTTTTAATTTCATATTTTTAATTTTCATTCTTAAACTGTATTATTGTTTATTATTGTCTTTTTTTTATTTCTCCTACCCCCTGATTTGCCATTAATGCTCATTTTCAGATGGGAGCGGACTTTGTATAAGCCCTCTGGGCTTCCCTTCCCTCCCAGCACTGTATGGTGTTATAAATTGATCGTTTGTCTTCTTTTAAAACATGGTGCAAATAAATAAATGAACAAATAAAAATAAAATAAACCCTTTGTGTGAAAAGGTTACATCTCAGATTCCTATTAAATCAATTCCCCTGCACCTTGAACCTATGTCCTTGGTCCTCGATCCCCCTACTCTGGGCAAGAGATCTTCTTCTTCTTCTTGCGAATGAAACATAAATTAAAGGAATAGTTAGATCTCAAGCCGAGCGTTGAGCAGCCAGCAAGAGATTCGGTTCTTCTACCCGATTTCTTCCTGATTTTATACACCTCTACCAGATCACTCCTCACCCTCCTGTGCTCCAAGGAATAGAAGATACAGCATGTTTAAAGATACAGCGCCAAAACAGGCCCTTCGGCCCACTGAGTCAGTGTCGACCAGCGATCCCTGCTCATTAACACTATCCTACACACATTAGGGACAATTTACAATTATACCAAGTCAATTAACCTACAAGCCTGTATGTCTTTGGAGTGTGGGAGGAAACCGGAGAAAACCCATGCAGTTCACGGGGAGAATGTATCAACTCTGCACAGACAAGCATCCGTAGTCAGGAATGAACCCAGGTCTCTGGCGCTGTAAGGCAGCAACTCTACCGCTGCGCCACACGTGCTGTGCTCTTGTCTACTATTTTTCCCCTTCCTTTACCTGTTGTACTTGAGTACGGCTTAATTGTATTTTCTGGAGAAGGGTCGCGACCCGAAACCTCACCCATCCTTGATATCCTGGGATGCTGCCTGACCCGCTGAGTTACTCCAGCACTTTGTGTCTATTTTTGAAGGTACTCATGTTTTTTATTGGATGCCAAGCAAACAAAAGCAATAACTCTCGTCCCATTCCAACGATGATTGATATTTATGTGAGAACAGTGGCTGCTGAAGTGACTTTGAAAAGTATCTTTGTCAATACTAATTTCTATATTTGAAGGATGCTTCTTTGTAACGGTCTTTGAATTTATTACTCATGCTATGTATATTCTGTCGCCTATTTCTTACTATGAGTTGCATCAAAAAAGTTTCACAGAATAAATTCTTATTCCCATTTTTATGTCCTGGATTGCAAATAGATCATGTCCAAAGGAATATTGACTGGAACCAAGCAAATCTATGACAATCATTAGCCACCTTATTTCCTCAGTGTGCTAGGTTTGGTCTGAAGTTCGCAATCAATGCTGTCTTACAAATAAATACGCATCAATGCGTAACGCAATGAGAAATTAGAACGACAATTTACGGTTGCTTGTTGGTCAATAACATTTGTCTTTAGCACAATCACCTTGTGGGAGAGTCTACGACTAGAGGTCACAGCCTCAGAGTTAAAGGACCTTCTTTTAGGAAGGAGATGAGGAGGAATTTCTTTAGTCGGAGGGTGGTGAATCTATGGAATTCTTTGCCACAAAAGGCTGCGGAGGCCAAGTCGGCGGATATTTTACAGGCAGAGATAGATTCTTGATTAGCATGGGAGTCAGGGGTTATGGGGATAAGGCAGGAGAATGGGGTTATGAGGGAGAGGTATGGTAGATCACCCATGATTGAATGGCGGAGTACTTGATGGGCCGAATGGCCTAATTTAACTCCTATCCCTTATGATCTTATGACCTCTTAAGTCTTCTCCATACACCTTTTTATTATTTTCTTTCTTTTTTCAATAGGCAATCCATATTTCACACACAACCATTTGATCAAAGCTGCCGTGGTGAATGGGATATCTTTGGAACATGGAACCGGACGTCACAGCCCAGGGACAGGCCTTTTGGCCCACAATATCTATGCTGCCCATGATGCCAATTTAAGCTGTATATCTGCATGCACACACTCAACATCCTCCAAATCCTTGCCTGTTCATATACCTGTCCAAATGCTTCTCAAAATATTGTTAATGTATCAGCTTCCACCAACACCACTGCTGGATGTTTCCACTGGTGGGAGAGTCTAGGACTAGAGGTCATAGCCTCAGAATTAAAGGACGTTCCTTTAGGAAGGAGATGAGGAGAAATGTCTTTAGTCGGAGGGTGGTGAATCTGTGGAATTCTTTGCCACAAAAGGCTGTAGAGGCCAAGTCAGTGGATATTTTCAAGACAGATATAGATAGATTTTTGATTACTACATGTGTCAGAGGTTATGGGGAGAAGGCAGGAGAATGGGTTTAGGAGGGAGAGATTCTATGGATCAGCCATGATTGAATGGCGGAGCAGACCTGGTGGACCAAATGGCCTAATTCTACTCTTGTCACATGTGACCTTATGACCTGAAGCGTATCTACCACTCTCTGTGTAAAAATTATTACCTTGTACGTCTCCTTTAAACTTTACCCCTCTCTCCTTAAAGCTGTGGCCACTTGCATTCAACATTTCACCCTGGGAAAACGACGCCAGTTCTTTCCTGCAAGAGTCAAATCACTGTTTTATTTCATAGGCTCTTCACATTGGATACCCTTGGGTACTTTATCGAGGTTGGTTGTTCCCATGTGCAAAGAAGCCCAGGGTGCGCAACCTGTGAAGATCTTGTGGTCTCCGTGTATGAAGAACATAAGATCTTCACTGTGGAACCTGATAACTCAGTGTTTACTGACACCTGTGCCTGGCACATTTTGCCAAGTGGATCTTCAAGAATCGCAGTCCAAAATTATTTCCCCTTCGCTCTCTCTCTCTCTCACTTTGGGACTTTGTTAGGCCGCATTTGGAGTATTTCAAAGATAGACACACAATGCTGGAGTAGCTCAGCAGGACAGGCTGGAGAGAAGGAATTGGTGACGTTTCGGGTCGAGACCATGCTTCAGGGTGGTGAGTCTCTGGAACTCTCTGCCACAGAGGGTAGTTGAGGCCAGTTCATTGGCTATATTTAAGAGTGAGTTGGATGTGGCCCTTGTGGCTAAGGGGATCAGAGGGTATGGAGAGAAGGCAGGTACGGGATACTGAGTTGGATGATCAGCCATGATCATATTGAATGGCGGTGCAGGCTCGAAGGGCTGAATGGCCTACTCCTGCACCTAATTTCTATGCTTCAGGATTATTTCATGCAGTTCTGGTCACCCCATTACAGGAAGGATGTGGAGGCTTTGGAGAGGGTGCAGAGGAGGTTTATCAGAATGCTGCCTGGGATAGAGGATGTCAGCCATAAGGAAAGGATGGGCCAACTTGGATTGTTTTCTCTGGAATATCGGAGGATGTGGAGAGACCTGGCAGAAGTGTATAAAATTATGAGAGGGATGGATAGGGTAGAGGGCCAGAACATTTCTTTCTCCCAGGGAGGAAATGTCAACGACCGGAGGGCATAGCTTTAAGGTGAGGAGGGCAATGTTTAAGGGAAATGGGCAGGGCAATTTTTTGTTCACAGAAGGCGGTGGGTGCCTGGAACACGCTGCCAGGGGTGGTGGTGGAGGCAGATGCAAAAGTGGCTTTTGGATTACATTGATGTGCAGGAAATTGAGGGGTATGGATCTTTTATACAAGGGTGAGTTAGATATAGCTCGTAGGCCTAATGGAATCAATGGGGAGAAAGCAGAAACAGGGTACTGATTTTGGATGATCAGCCATGGTCATATTGAATGGCAGAGCTGGATTGAAGTGCTGAATGGGCCTACTCCTCCACCTATTTTCTATGTTTCCATGTGCAGGCAGGGAAGATTAGTTTAATTTGGTATCGCGTTTGACATGTGGGCCGAAGTGCCTGTTCCTGTGCTGTAATGTTCTCTGTTTAGTTTAGTTTAGAGATACAGCGCAGACACAGGCCCTTCAGCCCGCCGAGATCACGCCAACCAGCGCTCCCCGTACACCAGCACGATCCTACACAGTACGAACAATTTACAATTATACCAAGTCAATGAACATACAAACCTGTACCTCCCACACAGGTCACGGGGAGAGCGTACAAACTCCGTACCGACAAGCACCCGTGGTCTGGATCGAACCCGGGTCTCCGGCGCTGTAAGCAGCAGCTCTACCGCTGCGCCACCGTGCCCCCCCCGTGTTCTATGTGCTCGTTATCACATTGCTGTTTGTGGGAACAAGCTGTGTATGAATTGGCTGCCATGCTCCCCCAATCCAACAGCCACTACTTTGTCATGGTTCATCGGCTATAATCACTTCAGCCTGGTACGGTAATCGCAAGAGAAAAGCAAGCCTTTCCCTTGCTTACACAACACACACACACACCTGAATTTTACTAACAAGCCTCGAGAGAAACAGCATATCGACACAGCGTGAAATTAATGCAAGGTGCAAGTACTGAATTTTCTATCTCCCCATCAAACTGGCTCTCCAGAAGCAGCATTTAACAAATCTATTCTGGCAGTCCTTGATTCACTTGAGCTTCTCTGCACGCTCAATGATCCCACCCCGCACTGCCGTGCCACGGTGGAGCACCTTGTAGACCTATTGCCTCACAGTCCTGGGGACCCGGGTTCGATCCTGACCACCGGTGCTGTCTGTGTGGAGTTCTCATGTTGTCTCCCTAGGTTGGCCATCTGGGTTTCCGTGGGCATTCAGATTTCTCAGAGAGACGTGGGTTTCTAGATTAAATAGCCAATGGTAATTTACCCCTTGAATTTAGTTTAGTTGAAGTTAGGTTATTGTCACGTGTGCCAAGGTACATTAAAACGCTGATTGTTGCATACTATACAATCAGCGGAAAGACTATATATGTACAGGATAAAGGGAATATCATATAGTGTAAATAAAATCCAGTCAAGTCCAATTAAAGATAGTGCGAGGGCCTCCAATGAGGTAGATGGTAGCTCTGGAACATTCTATGGCTCGTCCAGAACGAGTTCTATCGTATCGTTGCTGGTGATATTTACTCCTAGGAACTTGAAGCTATCAACCATCTCTACTTTGGCACTGTCAATGTACATTGGGGTATGTGTACCACTTCACTTCCTGAAGTCAATCACTAACTCCTTCGTCTTGCTGACGTTGAGAGAAAGGTTCAGTGTGTAGGGAGGGAGTTGCAGTTGCTAGTTTAAACTGAAGATAGACACAAAAAGCTGGAGCAACACGGCGGGTCAGAAACGTCGCCTCTTCCTTTTCTCCACAGATGCTGTCTGACCCGATGAGTTACTCCAGCTTTTTGTGTCTGCCTTGAGAGAAAGGTTGTTGTCTTGACACCAGGTTAAGTGAATGGCAAAATCTCGGGGTCATTTATGGGTCAGCGCCGATGCAGTGGGCTGAAGGGCTTGTTTCCCTGCTGCTTCACTCTGCGAAGTGTTGTTCTTGCTTATTTTCGATATTCTTCCTTTATGATCACCAATCACCCGGTTCTCCCTCCAGAAATACCTTTAAAAGAACTCCGATCTCAGGAGGGAAGAGCGGCCCAATGATTCCCGGCCTGCGTTCACTTGGACATCGAGGGAGTCTCAGGAACGGAGCAACTTTTACTGGCAAATCAAATAATGAAAGGCATGAATAATAGAAATGCAATTTAAGTCACAAGGATCCAAAATAAACATTTGCAAAGCTCGAGAGGGGCAAGGGTTTAAAGTTTCATTGTTACAGTCGAAAAATCCCCGGCAAAAGTTAGTTATCCCGATTAAAGGAAGAAAGAAAGGTTTGCATTTCTGTAGCACCTTTCATGTTATTTTCTGGAAGGCACAAAGCCTGACAGTGAGTGTAATGTGGTATTTTGTGTTGGCCAATTTAAACACAGCAAGATCCCACAAGTGATACACTAGAAATGATCAAATCTGTTTCAGAATGTTCAGGAGTAAATCTCGGCCAAAGCACCAGAGAGAGATGAGTCAGAGAAAGGAGGGAGATGGAGAGCCTGGTAACGTGCTGACAAGGCAAAAACCTTTCTCTCAATAAGAACAAAACATAGGAGCTATCATCAGAATCAAGAAATGGAATGGAGTTAAAGTGAAGCCTTTCTTGTCATAGAGTCACAGAGTCATACAGCGTGGAACCAGGCCCTTCAGCCCAACTTGCCCACGGTGTCCAACATGTCCCATCCACATCAGAGAGAGACCCTTCATCTGATCAGGGACCTTTTTAATACGTAACAATTAAGCATCCATTAAGCACTGGTGACAGGTCATTCACATCTGCCTGCCTTGACCAAGATGTGGCAAGGTTTGTCAATGGACAAGTTATTTATCTCTGGTTTCTTCATCACAAATCGCACAGTCCAGGAGAAAGGACAATGGGGATTCAGTCAGCCTACTGCCACCCCTTCCTGGCAATCACGTTAATTGCCGTTGCTCGTCAACGCCACATCTCGTAATCAAGGGGAGAGTATCCCAAGTTGGAATGTGCTGAATTGATTCTTGATTATATGCAGATTTTAGCCAAAAAACGTAATAAAACATTGATAGTACAAATATCGATATTTCTGCTTACAAACTGCATTTACCCCTTGGCTTCCAAGCATACTGCCGCTCTACTGCTGCCACCCACTGTAACTGTCCCACAGTTCCACCCTTACTGCCAGTGGCGTTCAGCACTGTTGTAAACATAATGAAACCGTAGAGATCTCTGGCACAGATCCCGAAATTGTTGGCTGTCAGTCTTTTCTTCGATATTTCAATATGCCTACTTTTAAAATGCAAATAGTGCTTTACAGCAGACATCACCAGTTCATGCATTTGAAATATAATTTTTCTTGCAGCTGAACAATTACTGCCGGCCCCATCGATACAATCTAGAATAATAGCACTGAACCGCTATGGGCTTAGCCCTGCAATTAAATATAAAAGCAAATCTCCATTGAAAGACCGGTAAAAGATTGGCCTAAATTAAATCAATCCCAGTCGTGGTCAGGACAAGTGGACAGGATTTGATTTCTTCCCAACCATTTCCAAACTGCCCTCCCTGCACATTCAAGCACCTAAAGCAATTGTAAGAGTCATTCTTGTGAATACAAACAAGTTCTGTATTGATTGTTAGAATAAGCCATTTGAGACCGACATAAGTCTACATGAGAAGGACAGTCCTGCAGTTACTGGAAAAATTACCGGTAATCTTTGAGCTTTTAGGTTAACTAAATGAAAAGATATTATTTTTTTTATAAATAAAATGCATATGCAGCTCAACTAAAAATATGTTATTTAATGGATAGAAGTGGATTATTAAATTTAACAGCTCCGACTGCCTCTGCAGGATGTAAACAGGTCAGGTTTAGCTTTAGCTTCTTCCACAGAACGAGCCTTGTACTGTATATAAGAAAAATGCCAAGAATGATTTTCAATAAACAAAAATAGAAAAACAGGAAAGGTATGGCTTTAGTCTCTCAGCGAACTTCACTAAAAGCAGATTTGTTGGCCATAAGTAAAACACAATGTGCTGCAGGAACTCTGTGGGTCAGTCAGCATCTGAGGAGAGAATGGGCGGATTACATTTCGTGTCGGGACATTTTTTTAATATAGGTACAAAGCGAAAACAGGCCCTTTGGCCCACCGAGTCCGCGCTGACCAGCGATCCCCGCACATTAACACTATCCTACACACACTAGGGACAATTTACACATACACCATGCCAATTAACCTACATACTTGTTCGTCTTTGGAGGAAACCGAAGATTTTGGGGAAAATCCACGCGGTCACGGTACAAACTCTGTACAGACAGCACCCGTAGTCGAGATCAACCCGGGTCTCCGACGCTGCAAGCGCTGTAAGGCAGCAACTCTACTGCTGCGCCACCGTGCCACATCGTCAGAAGGATGGGACCCGACCCAAATCTTCGCCCGTCTATTCCTTCCAAAGATGCCGCCTGAACCGGCTGCGATCCTCCAGCACTTTGTGTTTTGCTCATTTTGCTCACTTTGTGTTGTGTTTCTGCAGTTATTTATGGATTCAGCTACATTGCTTTTCATCATTCTACATTGCCATTCACACGGATACTCAGGGAGGGATTGGAGGGGCATGGACCATGAGAAAACCGATGAGATTAGTTCAGCTTGGCTTCATGTTTGGCACCAATATGGTGGGCCAATAGGTTTGTTCATGTGCTGTACTTTTCTCTGTTCTATTTTCATGCAGTTTTGACACACAAGAAAGTACTTTCTCTTTATTTGTGCCATGGATGAGTGTCACCTATTCAGCCGGCACTCGTTGTTAAAGGGTGGGGTTTCGAATGATGTACTGGAGGTAATTGGTCAGCTTCTGAAAAAAGAGCTCGACTCGAAATATCACCATTCGATGTTCTCAAGAGAGTCCAGAGTCAGGAGTTTTTAATTGTCATAGGTCGCACACATACACGCACACACACACACATACACGCACGCACGCACACACGCACGCACGCACATGCACACACGCACGCACATACACACACACGCGCATGCATGCACACACACACACGCACGCATACACATGCACACACGCACACACACGCACGCACGCACACACATGCACACACACGCACACACGCACACACACGCACGCACACACACGCACACACACACACAAAAACAACAAAGAATCAATAATAGTGCAAAGAGACAAACTTATGACCCTATGGCTATGTAGTTCAGAGGTTATTTGGAGGTTGTAGTGTTTAATAGCCTGGTGGCTCTGTGGGAAGAAGCTGTTCGTAAACCTGGACGTCCCCGTTTTCAGGGTCCTGTATCTTTTTCCGATGGCAGGAGCATCTCCAGAAATGCTGCCTGACTCGCTGAGTTACTCCAGCACCTTGTGTCCTTTGTAGGGAACAGATGGTCAAGAGCATTGCCCTATGCTCATCATATACCTGCCAAGGTGGGATATGTATTAACAAGCCTCGCCAACAGTCTGTCTGTCCTTTCCTTCTTTGTGTCAGTTTCGTATGTATTAAATGTATGTTTTTTAGTGTTCTTTAGCTTTTTATGTGGGAGTGGGGGTGGTGGGGGTGGGGGTGGTGGGAGTGGTGGGGGAGGGGGGGGGGGGGGGTCAGGGGAAACTTTTTCTAATCTCTTAACTTGACGGAGATGCAATTTTTTTCCGTGTCGTATCTCCATCTGCACTGCGGCCTAACATTGTGGAGTTAGTGGCCTTTGCTGGCATTCGACCGGGAGCTCCATCTCGATCGCCCCAACGAGGGAGTTACGATCGCCCTGACGAGGGGGTTTCGACCGCTGGCTGCGGATGGTTCAAATTCCCCGATTGCGCGAGAATAAAGAGGAAGGTGATTGGACCTTATTGCCTTCCATCACAATGAGGATCGTGGTGAATCTGCTGCGGTAGATGTTTATGTTACATTTTTACGCAGTTGTGTGTCTTGTTGCTTTTTTTAATGGCTGTATGGTAATTCGAATTTCACTGAACCTTAATTGGTACGTGTGACAATAAGCTGACCTCGAAAGCGTGAAACCTCATTGATGAGGAACAATGTTGGATCTCCCCACACAAGGGCGATGAGAGTGCGGGAATGTAGCTGTTCGAGATGGCCGCTTACCGCCAGCTTCCCAAAGGAAGTTGGGAAAAGGTGCTAAATGTTGGTATGGTCAGGAACCAGCACAGGAGAAGAAAGTTCTCAGTAACTTCACTTCTCCTTTAAAAACATCTGAATCTTATTCTGTTCCAGGTCATAAAAATGAACATCCATTTTTTGAAATAAACCCCTGAAGCAACAAACAGCCTAGACTAAACGGTAAACATAGTCTTACGAATGTGCCCAATATTAATCATTCCTTTTGTCCTAATGGAACCCACTTTGAGTGACCTTGAGTTGCCGGCGCTATTTTGTGCAATTTTTGAGAACCCAGAGGAAATTAGGGCCTTGTGTATCATTTTCAGGAACCTTATTTCTTTCATGCTTTTGTTAAGAACTTGATACAGGGGATAGAGGCCAGGCTTGCAGAGTAAATGAAATATTGATCTGCTCTACCCTGGCCTTGCCTTCACCTTGTCCCAGAGCTGTGAGTTACTGACTTTTCCGTTTTGCCTGTAATCGAAATTATTACAGCAGCCCTGTGCCAGTAATTGCCAGCAGTGAAGAAAACGGAGCTCTCATCATATCTTTTCTTTAAAGATGTTATTTACCAGACCTTTCACTTCTGGACTTGTCTTTCCTCACCTTGATTCAGTTCTTTTAACAATCATTAATCATACCTGTTGTCAGTGGAGGTTTTACAAAACTATGAAGGAACAGAGCCAGCTGGTTCACAAGTAACAGCCCATGCACCACAGTAAATCTCATAACAGGCAGTGTAGGTAGGACAGTGGTGATGTATATGACTGAGGATCTTCGAGACATACAGTAGTTTATGCTCTAGGTGCAGGAAGCAGATGCTATATTGGCTGTACGCTCCCTTTAGATCTGTGTTAATCTCCCTGCGGCAAGAATGCATTACGCATGCTGAACCAAAGATTGACCTAAAGGTCGATTCCTACCCCAGGATGGCTCTGGGGCTGTACTGTTAGAATATAAAACAATACAGGGCAGGAACAGGCCCTTCGGCCCACAATGTCCATGCCGAACATGATGCCAAGTTAAACGAATTCTTTCTGCCTGCACGTCATCCACATCCCTCTGTTCCCAGCGTATCCAAGCATCAATCCACAAGCCTTTTAAACATCACTGTCATATCTACATCCACAACCACCCCTGGCTGTGTGTTCCTGGTACCCGCCACACTCTATGTAAAAACGTGACTTGCAAATCACCTTCAAGCTTTCACCCTCTCACCTTAAATACATGTGCCCTCTAGTCTTTGACATTTCCACCCTGGGGGAAAAAAAACATATCTACCTGGGGCATTGTTGGCCGGTGTAGGCAAGTTGGGTCGAAGGGCCTGTATCCACACTGTATCACTCTATGACTCTACCTTACCATAATTTTAAGTTTTGAAATATTTTATAACTTGAATAAAGGAATGAATGAATGAATGAATGAATGAATGAAGGAATAAATGAATGAAGGAATACATGCTTTATTGTCACATGTATCAAGGTGCAGTGAAATGCTTTGTTTTGCATACAACCTAGGCACTACACACGTGTCGCCACATTTTGGAGCCGACAAGGTTTTAGAAGTTACGAATAAAAGATATTTCCCTGATGCTCTGTGCAATATTCATTCTTCAACCAAGGTGACTATTGACTGACTATATGCATTTATCACACTGCCCTGTGTTGGATCTTGCTCTGCACACATTCTCTGCTGTATTCCCCAAGTGAGGAGAACCTGAAAGGTTGTGAGGCAGAGACACAAGAAACGGCAGATGCTGGATTCTTCAACAAAACATAAAGTTCTGGAAGAACCGGCCTGGGCAGACAGCATCTGCGGAGGCCACATCTCAGGTTGGGAACCTTCTTCAGTCTGGTTGTAGTAGGGGGGAGAAAGATGGAAATGAGGGGGGGAGGGGGGGGGCAGGACAATGCCTGGCAAATGATAAGGTAGATACAGATGAAGAAACATCACCCATCCTTTTTCTCGTTTCAGAGATGTTGCCCAACCCGCTGAGTTACTCCAGCATTGTGTGTCCATCTACAGATGAAGAGGGTTTCAATGGCTGATGGTTGGAGTAAGTGATACAGGCTGGAGATGGAAATGAGGCAATGAGTGTTAGATCAGGAGAGAAGAGGAGGGATGAAATGTAAAGCCAGAGGGAAGGAGGCGGTGGAAGCGGACAGGTGGGAGGAGAAAGAGGCGGAGATTAAAGGGAAATGGGGAATTTGGAGAATGGAGCAGAGTGTATGAAGGAGGGGAAAAGGAGCAGGTTGACTGAGGTGGGGGCAGGAGATGGTGGGAGAGATGGGAGCACACCGGGATGGGGCGGGAAATGAGAAAGAAAGAGGGGGTGCGAGATATTACTTGAAATTGGGGGATTTGGTGTTCATACTGTTAGATTATGTAAGACCCTGTACAACTGAAGTAGAACCTCCCTGCAATGGTTCTGAACTTAAAGAAAGGTAACTTTGAGGGTATGAGACGTGAATTGGCCAAGATTGACTGGCAATTAATTCTAAAAGGGTTGACGGTGGATATACAATGGAAGACATTTAAAGACTGCATGGATGAACTACAAAAATTGTTCATCCCAGTTTGGCAAAAGAATAAATCGGGGAAGGTAGTGCATCCGTGGATAACAAGGGAAATCAGGTATAGTATCAAAGCAAAGGATGATGCGTACAAAATAGCCAGAAAAAGGAGCATACCAGAGGACTGGGAGAAATTCAGAGACCAGCAGAGGAGGACAAAGGGCTTAATTAGGAAAGGAAAAATAGATTATGAAAGAAAACTGGCAGGGAACATAAAAACTGACTGCAAAAGTTTTTATAGATATGTGAAGAGAAAGAGGTTAGTTAAAACAAATGTAGGTCCCTTGCAGTCAGAAACAGGTGAGTGGATCATGGGGAACAAGGATATGGCGGACCAATTGAATAACTACTTTGGTTCCGTCTTCACTAAGGAAGACATAAATAATCTGCCTGAAATAGCAGGGGACTGTGGGTCAAAGGAGGAATTGAGTGAAATCCAGGTCAGTCGGGAAGTGGTGTTGGGTAAATTGAATAGATTAAAGGCGATAAATCCCCAGGGCCAGATAGGCTGCATCCCAGAGTACTTAAGGAAGTAGCTCAGGAAATAGTGGATGCATTAGTGATAATCTTTCAAAACTCTTTAGATTCTGGAGTAGTTCCTGAGGATTGGCGGGTAGCAAATGTAACCCCTCTTTTTAAGAAGGGAGGGAGAGAGAAAACAGGGAATTACAGACCAGTTAGTCTAACATCGGTAGTGGGGAAACTGCTAGAGTCAGTTATTAAAGATGGGATAGCAGCACATTTGGAAAGTGGTGAAATCATTGGACAAAGTCAGCATGGATTTACAAAAGGTAAATCATGTCTGACGAATCTTGTGGAATTTTTCGAGGATGTAACTAGTAGCGTGGATAAGGGAGAACCAGTGGATGTGGTATATCTGGACTTCCAGAAGGCTTTCGACAAGGTCCCACATAAGAGATTAGTATACAAACTTAAAGCATACGGTATTAGGGGTTCAGTATTGATGTGGATAGAGAACTGGCTGGCAAACAGGAAGCAAAGAGTAGGAGTAAACGGGTCCTTTTCACAATGGCAGGCAGTAACTAGTGGGGTACCGCAGGGCTCAGTGCTGGGACCCCAGCTGTTTACAATATATATTAATGATCTGGATGAGGGAATTGAAGGCAATATCTCCAAGTTTGCGGATGACACTAAGCTGGGGGGCAGTGTTCACTGTGAGGAGGATGCTAGGAGACTGCAAGGTGACTTGGGTAGGCTGGGTGAGTGGGCAAATGTTTGGCAGATGCAGTATAATGTGGATAAATGTGAGGTTATCCACTTTGGTGGCAAAAACAGGAAAGCAGACTATTATTTAAATGGTGGCCGATTAGGAAAAGGGGAGATGCAGCGAGACCTGGGTGTCATGGTACACCAGTCATTGAAAGTAGGCATGCAGGTGCAGCAGGCAGTGAAAAAAGCGAATGGTATGTTAGCTTTCATAGCAAAAGGATTTGAGTACAGGAGCAGGGAGGTTCTACTTCAGTTGTACAGGGTCTTGGTGAGACCACACCTGGAGTATTGCGTACAGTTTTGGTTTCCAAATCTGAGGAAGGACATTATTGCCATAGAGGGAGTGCAGAGAAGGTTCACCAGACTGATTCCTGGGATGTCAGGACTGTCTTATGAAGAAAGACTGGATAGACTCGGTTTATACTCTCTGGAATTTAGGAGATTGAGAGGGGATATTATAGAAACTTACAAAATTCTTAAGGGGTTGGACAGGCTAGATGCAGGAAGATTGTTCCCGATGTTGGGGAAGTCCAGGACAAGGGGTCACAGCTTAAGGATAAGGGGGAAATCCTTTAAGACCGAGATGAGAAAGACTTTTTTCACACAGAGAGTGGTGAGTCTCTGGAACTCTCTGCCACAGAGGGTAGTTGAGGCCAGTTCATTGGCTATATTTAAGAGTGAGTTGGATGTGGCCCTTGTGGCTAAGGGGATCAGAGGGTATGGAGAGAAGGCAGGTATGGGATACTGAGTTGGATGATCAGCCATGATCATATTGAATGGCGGTGCAGGCTCGAAGGGCTGAATGGCCTACTCCTGCACCTAATTTCTATGTTTAGATTATAAGTGGTCGGTTACCCAAATACTGGATAGATTGAAGGCTGATTTTGAAAGGTAGCAGATCAGGAGATCAGGAATATGACCAGGAGACATGCTGATTAGTTTGGTTTAGTTTAGTTTATTGTCGCGTGTGCTGAGGTAGAGTGAAAACCTTTTGTTGCGTGCTAACCAGTCAGCGGAAAGACAATACATGAGTACAATCGTGCCATCCACAGTGTAACAGCTACACATTGAAGGGAATGACGTGAGTAACATTTAGTGCAAGATAGAGTCCAGTAAAGTCCCATCTAAGATGGTCCAAGGGTCTCCAATAAGTTAGACAGTAGTTCAGGACTGCTCTCTGGTTGCGGTAGGATGGTTCAGTTGCCTGATGACAGCTGGGAAGAAAGTGTCCCTGAACCTGGGGGTGTGTGTTTTCACACTTCAATACCTTTGCCCCAGGGAAAAGGTCCTTTAAGCAGAGAAGGCACAAGATCAGATGGCAGTCATAAGGTCATAAGTGATAGGAACAGTTAGGCCATTCGACCTATCAAGTCTACTTTGCCATTCAATCATATAACCATATAACAATTACAGCACGGAAACAGGCCCTCTCGGCCCTTCCAGTCCGTGCCGACCATTTATTTTCCCCTAGTCCCATCTACCTGCACTCAGACCATACCCCTCCATTCCCTTCCTGTCCATATACCTATCTACTTTTCTTTTAAATGTTAAAATCGATCCTGCCTCCACCACTTCTGCTGGAAGCTCATTCCACACAGCCACCACTCTCTGAGTAAAGAAGTTCCCCCTCATGTTACCCCTAAACTTCTGTCCCTTAATTCTCATGTCATGCCCTCTTGTTTGGATCTTCCCTACCCTCAATGGGAAAAGCTTATCCACGTCAACTCTGTCTATCCCTTTCATCATTTTAAAGACCTCAATCAAGTCCCCCTTAACCTTCTGTGCTCCAAAGAATAAAGACCTAACTTGTTCAACCTTTCTCTGTAACTTAGTTGCTGGAACCCAGGCAACATTCTAGTAAATCTCCTCTGTACTCTCTCTATTTTGTTGACATCCTTCCTATAATTAGGCAACCTAAATTGTACACCATACTCCAGAACTGGTCTTAGCAATGCCTTGTACAATTTTAACATTACTTCCCTACTCCTATATTCAATGCTCTGATTTATAAAGGCCAGCACACCAAAAGCTCTCTTTACCACCCTATCTACATGCGATTCCACCTTCAGGGAACTATGCACAGTTATTCCTAGATCCCTCTGTTCCACAGCATTCCTCAATTCCCTACCATTTACCATGTACGTCCTATTTTGATTTGTCCTGCCAAGATGTAGCACTTCACACTTATCAGCATTAAACTCCATCTGCCATCTTTCAGCCCACTTTTCCAAATGGCCCAAATCTCTCTGTAGACTTTGAAAATCTACTTCATTATCCACAACACCACCTATCTTAGTATCATCTGCATACTTATCCAATATTCCACCCCATCATCCAGATCATTGATGTACATGACAAACAACAGTGGACCCAGCACAGATCCCTGAGGCACCCCACCTGGTCACCGGCTTCCAACCTGACAAACAGCCATCCACCATTACTCTCTGACATCTCCCATTCAGCCACTGTTGAATCCATCTTGCTACTCCGCCATTAACACCCAAAGATTGAACCTTCTTAACCAACCTTCCATGGGGAACCTTGTCAAAGGCCTTACTGAAATTCATATAGACAACATCCACTGCTTTACCCTCATCAATTTCCCTAGTAACCTCTTCAGAAAATTCAAGAAAGTTTGTCAAACATGACCTTCCAGGCACAAATCCATGTTGACTGTTCCTGATCAGACCCTGTTTATCCAGATGCTTATATATATTATCTCTAAGTATCTTTTCCATTAATTTGCCCACCACTGACGTCAAACTAACAGGTCTATAATTGCTAGGTTTATTCTTTGAACCCTTTTTAAACAATGGAACAACATGCGCAGTACGCCAATCCTCCGGCACTATTCCCGTTTCTAATGACATTTGAAATATTTCTGTCATAGCTCCTGCTATTTCTACACTAACTTCCCTCAATGTCCTAGGGAATATCCTGTCAGGACCTGGAGACTTATCCACTTTTATATTTTTCAAAAGTGTCAGTACTTCCTCCTCTTTGAATCTGATAGTTTTCATAGCTACTCTACTTTTTTCCTTTACCTCACAGAGTTCAATATCCTTCTCCTTGGTGAATACCGAAGAAAATAAATTGTTCAATATCTCCGCCATCTCTTTTGGCTCTGCAGATAGCTGTCCATTCTGGCTCTCTAATGGTCCAATTTTATCCCTCGTTATCCTTTTGCTATTAATATAGCTGTAGAAACCCTTTGGATTTACTTTCACCTTTCTTGCCAAAGCAACCTCATATCTTCTTTTAGCCTTTCTAATTTCTTTCTTAAGATTCTTTTTACATTCTTTATACTCCTCTAGTACCTCATTTACTCCTGTAATTATTGTAGATATCTCTCTTTTTTCGAAACAAGTGTCCAATTTCCCTTGAAAACCATGGCTCTTTCCAATTTTTACTATTTCCTTTCAAACGAACAGGGACATAAAGATTCTGTACTCTTACAATTTCCCCTTTAAATGCCCTCCATTTCTTTTCTACATCCTTCCCATAAACAGGGTCTGAGGGAGAGATACATCATGGCTGATGTATCGCTCCCTCCTAACCTCATTCTCCTGCCTTCTCCTCATAACCCCTGACACCCGTACTAATCAAGAATAGTAAGATTAAACGAGAACTTACCAGTTTGAAGTTTGATCTTTATTTTATGAGGAGTCGAGTTGAGGGACTACGTGAATAGAAGCCCGTACAGCCGTTGGTGCGTCAATCTTCAAAGCAGCGGAATGAATTCACAGCTAACAATGACCGAAGTATAACGGTAAGATGATAAAACTAGAACTACCAGATGAGATCTATGAGGGTGGGAGCGGAGGGCACGTAGTCCCTCAACTCGACTCCTCATAAAATAAAGATCAAACTTCAAACTGGTAAGTTCTCGTTTAATCTTACTATTTTACTTCGGAGTCACGTGAGTGACTACGTGAAGACTTCAAAGCACTGTGAATTCACGCCGCAGACTCAAATCCGACGTTCACACTGCCTGGATTGACTCAAAAGTCGTTAACAATCAATCATGCATCAGTAATACATTTGTTAAATGAAATAACAGTTTATTTACAAACAAATCATAACAAACCCCTCTAACTCAGGGGAAAAATGTAACAGTACTGACACCAGAATCAGCAAACACCCCGAGCCTTGAAATCGGCTTGTGACAAAACCTCTGAAAAGTTAGCTCACTGGACCATCCTGCGGCCGCGAGGACCTTGAAATCGTTTGCACCGACACCTTACTGTGTGGTTTTTTGTGACTAATAAACAAAGCCAACTCTGTTCCTCTCAGAGGTTTAGTAATTTCAATGTAAAGAGATAAATGTGAGACTATACAGAAGCGATCATCTGCGGGGTATGCTGAAAACACCATCTTACATCCTGTCATGCCTCTTTTATTATGTTTAAGCAAATCATAGACATAAAATATAATGGCATCAGCCGACACATGCATTCTATCTAGCCGTAGCTTTTGCAATGTTTGTACACATTGGGCTGAAACCAACACCAGAAGCATGACCACCTTCATAGTTAATTTGGCTATAGATAGGCTTGTAACCGGAGCACACTGGCGAAGAAGCATAAAAACCTCACTCACATTGCAAATACCGGCATACCTGAGTTTAGGAGGATTAGAATTGAAAACTCCCTTCATGAATCGTGAACTAACGGATGTGTCCCTACTGTATGCAATTCTGCATTCATAGGTAAATAAGAAGACAGAGCACTTCTGGCTGAATTAATTGCACTGTAACTTAATTTTTTGGTCAAAATAAAGAGTTGACAAACTCCAATACATCCGTGATCCCTGCCGTGTGATATACAATATCCTGCTGTAGGCAGAATTGCTCCCACTTCCTTATATAGGTGATATATTGCTGCTGTGTACTATCCCTGCAGGCCGACGTGAGAACATCCACCGTCCGATGAGACAGTCCTCTCCCCAGGTATGGCCTCCTTAAAATCTGCAAATTAACAGATCAATACGATCCTATAAAGGATGTTGATCCCCAGTGACTGGATTTACCAGTAGATTTTTATTCTTGGGCATAAGCATGTAAGGCTCCCTAGCCATTTGTAATACAACGGGAAACCATGCTCGTGTAGGCCAATCTGGCACTACCAATACCCCTGAAGCGGAGTCCTCCTTGATCTTTTGCAAACATCTGCTGATGAGACAGAATGAAGGAAATACATACACAAACATTCCTCCCCCAATGCAGCGAAAATGCATCCACTGCTACTGCCCCAGTATCTGGTTACCATGAAACATATCTAGGTAACTGATGATTTAATCGAGATGCAAACAAGTCAATATCTGGCAATGCATACTGATCAATCATTTGGTTAAACACATCCTGATTTAACATCCATTCAATGTTGTCATTAACTGACGTGACCTCTTCCTGGCAAATAAAGTGCTGAAAGCCAGATATTTTGGTCAATACACCAGCTCCAAATCTGGTTAGCCAGTCTATCACAAGACTGTGACTTAACTCCACCCATGTGGTTTACATATGCCACTGCTGTGGTGTTGTGAATCTGAGCTGCACATGCAGATCCCTCCTTGTAGAACAATAAGCTTTGAGCCCATACCAGGTGCCCAACAACTCTAAATAATCAATCCCTCTTAATTGAGGAAGCGATGTCTCATCCACATTACATCTGCCTCCACAACTAGAAGACATATCTGTTGCACCCCAACCCAGTGCACTCACATCAGTCTGTAATATCAGTGACGGTGATTCCACGAAACCTTCCTTAAATTTTTTGAAACATGTACTATCCACCATTGTATGTCAGCAATCGCCCCAGCTGACAACTGCATAGGCCTATCAAAAATAGCCCCTTTGTATTCTCAGTGCCTGTTCCTTTGATGGTTGTAATTGTTGATAATGCAGAGGACAATACTGCACAGCTGGAAAGGCTGCAACAACTTCCCAATAAAACTGGCTACTTGTCTAATCAAAGGCCGTTGTTCTCCAACGAGATTAACACAGTCCTCAATTAACTGATTCAATTTATCCCTGGGCAAAGTTACCAACATGTGATTGGAATTAATGGTAAATCCCAGATAATCAATAATTTGGACTGGTGATAATTTAGATTTACCTGGGTGAATAACAAATCCCATTTGTTCAAAAGTGATTTTAACAACTGAAACTGATGATTGAGTTTCAGCATGAGTCTTTCCAACAATCAGAAATCATCTAAATAGGCCATTACCACATGCCCCTGAGCTCTAAGCAATGCTAACACAGGTTTTACCAATTTAGTAAATAATCTAGGAGCTGAAGTTAATCCATTCGGCAATGTCCTGAATTGCCACAGCTCAGTCATCCAAATAAATTTCAAATATCTTCTATCATCACCATGAATAGACACTGCGTAATACGCATTCTTTAAATCAATGGTTGCCATATAATACCCTTTGGACACTAGATGTTTGCCCGTGGTAAAGTTCTCCATTTTGAAATGCCTATAACAAACAAATTTGTTCAAATTCGATAAAATCCAGAATAATTCTACATCCCCCAGTCTTTTTAGATCTGGGAAATATACTTGACAGAAATTGTTGACTTTGATAGACAGAAGGCTCAATTACCCCTTCTTATGTAACGACTGAATCTCTGCTTGAATAAGCACATTTTCCTCATCTGAAAAATAAGTTTACGACTAGGAAAATGTTGATTAGGTAGACTGTCATAGTAAAATCCAATTTTTCACCCCTTCAATACACTAAGTATGAACAAATCTGATGTCAACTGCTGCCATTGTTTGAGAACAATTTTAACCTTCCCCAATTTGAACAGGAACATCAGTTAATTCATCGTCTGTCAAATGTTATATTCCTTACCAGCATCTTTCTTTGCGGCCTTGTTGTCCTCGACTTCTTGTAGAGAACCTTTTTTGCCTTGCTTCCAGCTGGCTTAATGAGGGCCATGGTTATAACAACCTCATAACAGTCTTTGACCCTTTTTGCAAGGTTACCACCAAACAACAGATTTCGTGGTGGTACACTGGTCGGTTTGCACAACTCGCCAAATTCGGGTTAGCACTGGCCTAATAGCGGCCCTCCCGACATTATTAATTTCAAAATGCATTACAAAGGAGTCCCAGTTCATCCTGGTGTGCTTCAACCATATCATTTGTATCAATAACTTTCACCACAGCTGTAATACCTGCTTACAACAGTTTAAGCACTTTTTTAAAACTTCATCTCCTGGGCCCTAGCAGGCAAACCCATCTATGCAAATTTGGTGATTAACCACCGGTACCTTCAGGAGATCACAATTAACAGGAGCTTTATAGTTTTTTGCTACTTCATCCATAGCTAGCTCCTGTAACTGGTGGGAGAGCATATACTGAATGGCTTCGGCCAATTCTACATCAATCGCCTTTCCTGCCTCTCTACACTCAGCAAACTTCCCAGCAATGTTCAGAATTACCTCCAACCGAACACCTTGCTCTCCCCCAGCATAGAAACAGTGTCAGCAAACGGCCCTGATAGAACATCCTCCTCACAGGCAGGATAGTTCTGCAGCCCTGAAACAGGTGCTGCTAGCACAAGCTCTCCATCAGCCTGGCTTGGGCACCACTCCTCCTCACGGAGCTGGAACATCCTCCTCACAGGCAGGATAGTTCTGCAGCCCTGAAACAGGTGCTGCTAGCACAAGCTCTCCATCAGCCTGGCTTGGGCACCACTCCTCCTCACGGAGCTGGTCCCTGTCGAGCATTCTTTTGTAATAGAATCTCGACGTGGGAGAGCCGTGAGCAAACGGACTCTCCTATGGAGGGTATAACCTCCAGGCCCGACTCATCTACGGGCCACAGAGACTTGCCAGTGGCCTTCCGCCCTACTGACAAGCCTCCACTGCCCCCCGGCAGTGGGTCCGCAACCACTGGCTGTGTAGCCAGCACCGGACCAGGTGTACCAGACGGGCCTCCATCCTCAACACTCTCCTGGTCACTCTCCTTTCTACCCCCGGAGCGCCTCGCCGACACCTTCTTCACTTTCTGCAACATATCTACTCCCAACCGTCGCAGAAAATGACCTGTGGTAAAGTATTTCAACAAACCTTACCTCCGTTTAAACCTGTTAACGAAAACTGCAGATGCTGGAGAATGGAGGGTGAAGTCTGAAGAAGGGTCTCGACCCGAAACGTCGCCCATCTCCTTCGCTCCTTAGATGCTGCTGCACCCGCTGAATTCTCCAGCTTTTCGTGTAACCTGTTTAAACTTACCGCTCGGAGGAGCGCTGCTGCTCCAACCGCTCGACTGCACCAGCGTCTGACGTCATGACGCACCAACGGCTGTACGGGCTTCTATTCACGTAGTCACTCACGTGACTCCGAAGTAATCAAGAATCTATCTATGCCATAAAAATATCCGCTCAAAACAGTCCCCTTATCGATTCTACTTCTTACTTCTTTCATTCATTATCATTTCACACACACACTTCCGTCTGCAATTACAGTAATATGTTCATCTGTTCACTGTTGAAATCACTTCCATCCAGTTAAGGCAGCAGATGTTTGAGAACATCCATCTCTCACTTCATCTTCCCAGCATTGACTCAGAGCAATTTTGTCTCTTGCCTTTAGAAGCCTAAAAACTCTGACTGCCATAAAATGGTTACAGCATCGAAGGAGGCCATTCAGGTGAGTTTTTAACTGGCTCTAGTTAGCACCGCATCGTCAAATGAATTGGAGATATGGCAAGAAGCATAACTCTTACCGTTCAAGAAATGAGTCATAGAGTCATACAGCAGGGAAACAGGCCCTTCGGCCCAACTAGTCCGTGCCGACCAAAAGGGAGAAGAAGAAATGATTGGGGTGAGTTTCATCCCTGATTATGCTGGAGGCTTAACAAAATCAATGGAAGAGAGGTTGGTTTCCGTGATGGTCTGGGTTATGTCCACAACTCTCTGCGATGTCTTGCAGCCTTGGATGGAACTGTTGCTGAACCATGCTGCCATGCATTGTGATAAAATGCTTTCTATTGCGCGTCTGGAGAAGTTGATGAGACTTGATGCCGAACTTCCTAAGCCTTCTTTAGATGTAGAGATGTTAGTGTGCTTCGATATGGGTGTTCCAGGACAAGTTGCTGCCTGCATGGAAATATCCTTATTCCATTCTCATAAACAATCAAACCATCTTCATTTTATTGTTTCCATGCCAAGCTGCAAAACATCAAAACATACTAAATATATATATATATATATATATATTTATCAGTCCACACTCAATCTCTGTAGAGATATTGTGTGCAGATCTGGTCCCCCCCATTACAGGAAGGACGCGGAGGCTTTGGAGAGTGTGCGGAAGAGATTTACCATGATGCTGCCAGGATTAGAAGGTATTAGCTGTAAGGAGAAGTTGGATAAACATGGATTCATTTATATGGAACTTTGGAGGCAAAGAGGGGATCCGTTAGAAGTTTATAAAATTATGAGAGGCATAGAGAAGGTCAGATAGTCAGAACCTTTTGCCCTCGGTGGAAAATGTCAGGGAATAGAGGGCACAGCTTTGAGATGTGAGGGGCAAAGATTAAAGGAGATGTGCGTGTCAAGTTTTTGTTACACAGAGTGGGCTGGGTGCCTGCAATGCACTGTCGGGTTGGAAGCAAGTATGATAGTGGTGTTTAAGAGGCTTTTGGATCGGCACATTGTCATGCAGGGATGAGAGGTCATAAATTTAAGGTGAGAAGGAAAGATTTAATAGGAACCTGAGGATCAACTTTTTCACACAGAGGGTGGTGGGTTTATGGAACGAGCTGCCAGAATAAATGGTTGAGACAGGTAAATAACAATAATTAAAATACATTTGCACAGGAATATGGATAAGCATGGTTTAGAGGGATTTTGAACAAATAAGGACAAATGGGACTAGCTTAGATGGGCATCTTGGTCTGCATGGATGAGTTGGGCCGAAGGGCCTGTTTCTGTGCTGTTTGAATCTATGGCTAAGGAACTTGATAACAGAACCACAAACATATTTCAAAGGGACCTTTCCCACCAGGGCTTACTGTATGGGTGGCACGGTGATGTAGCGGTAGAGTTGCTGCCTTAAGCCCCTGTCCCACTTTCCCGAGTTACTCACAAATTCTCCCTAGTTTTCCCCTTGATTCAAACTCGGGGAATGTCCGTAGCGAGTCCGTAGTAGGCCGTAGGAGTCCGTAGATATTTCGTAGCGGCTCGTAATGCCAGCCGTAGGTAGTCGGGGCATCAGGTAAGTCGGGATGTATTTTCAGCATGTTGAAAAATGTCCACGAGTAAAAAAAATAGCCCCGAGTACCTACGGCTGGCATCTCCGAGTTTGAATCGAGGGGAAAACTCGGGAGAATTTGTGAGTAACTCGGGAGAGTGGGACAGGCCCTTTACAACATCAGAGACCCCGGTTCAATTCTGACTCCAGGTGCTGTCTGTACGGAGTTTGATCGTTCTCCCTGAGACCACGTGGGTTTTCTCCGGCTGCTCCGGTTTCCTCCCACACCCCAAAGATGGCAGGTGTGTAGGTTAATTGGCTTTAGTTTAACAAATGGTAAATTGCCCCTAGTGTGTACGATAGTGCTAATGTACGGGGGGGGGGGGGGGGGGAAATCGCTGGTCGGCGCGGACTCGATGGACCGAAGGGCCTGTTTCCGCACTGTATCTCTAAAGCCTACAGTCTAAATCAGGAGTAAATCATACAAACAGCACATGCAATCAATTATACAATAAGATCGTTGCATATATTAACTCAATTAACAGTGACCTGAAGCAAACCTTTCTGAACAGTCTTGGTGCACAATAAACAACTACAAAGTGAATCTGACATATTCTGTGCATGTAAACACACCACTTATATTCAGATGCTTGGTACTTTAATTAGATAAACTCCAATAAATCAAACATTTCAAAATCACTTCTTCTTCACGTCACACAAGCTGAGACATTCTCTGCCTTCTCAGATCACTTATTTTTTACAGAAATGTTTTCTATTAATGTATTCTTAGAACTATCACAAATGTGTTCCTGAACAATGGCGATTCTGATCTTTCACCTCCACTTGCTGGAATGATATGGGATAGATTTTCTAAATTGCAAGCCTCCAGTCCTTGGTGCATCCAGATAATCAAGGTTAAATTGCCAATTAAGGTATGAACTTAGTATATTAGTAGGAAGGAAGTGCAGATGTTGCACTGTAAGGCCAAGTGTGCATCCAGAGTTAAGGTCTGGAATAGTACTAGGTGTGCAGTCAAAGCTGGGACAATGGGAGTGTTCAGCACTGGGAACCTAAGCAGGTAAGCAGCTATTCTTCTTCTTCTTTTGTGTGGCGTGCACAGAATAAAGTTGTTGTACAACTTGTTCTATTTGATCTTCCGTTTGTGCATGTCGAGTTGATTGCATTAGTCGAAACGGGGCGGACCACGTGAAGATTGCAATCTTCCACCCCGTAAGCAGCTATGATTAGGGTAGAATATGGAGCCAGGTGTAAGGCTGGACTCGGGGTCAGGAATGAGAGAAGGTATGCAACTGGAATCAGGGTCAGGAAAAGTACCAGGTGTGCAGTGAGACCCAGGTAGGTCAACATGGGCCAAGTGTTTGATTATAATCTGATTCCCATACATGAATATACTAAGATCATTCATGTGCTGCACCTGATCAGAGCCTGGCTCTACTGTGGAATGTAATTTAGCCTAACCTTATTCATAGCTAATCCAATTTAAAGCATAAATATTGCATTCAAGTAGCAGTTTAAAGACTCGCTACAATATGCACCAGATTGCACAATTTCAAGCTGAAAAATGCAAATGCAACGTACCAATGAGAGGGGGGACACCTCCCCCTCCCCCACCCCCATCCCCCCCCCCCCCGCCCCCCCCCAGATTATGAAACTGGCTTTGCTCGCTGATTCTTACAATTTCCCCCACAAGAAGGCAGGGTCCAAATTAGGGATTGAAAAGTACAGCATAGAAACAGGCCCTTTGGGGATTCTCGAGTAGTACAGGTCTCAGGGGTTATGTGGGGAAGGCAGGAGAATGGGGTTGAGATAGATCAGCCATGATTGAGTGGCGGAGCAGACTTGATGGGCCGAATGGCCTATTTCTGCCCCAATAACTAATGAACATGAAATTATGAACTTCGCCACACCAACCATCGACCACCTGTTGAGAACGGTTCCTAATTAAAATGTTTCCAATGTGGGGTGAGTCCAGAACCAGGGGCCACAGTCTTAGAATAAGGGGGAGGTCATTTAAGACTGAGGTGAGAAAAAACTTTTTCACCCAGAGAGCTGTGAATTTATGGAATTCCTGGCTACAGAGGGCAGTGGAGGCCAAGTCACTGGATGGATTTAAGAGACAGTTAGATAGAGCTCTTGGGGCTAGTGGAGTCAAGGGATATGGGGAGAAGGCAGGCACGGGTTATTGATAGGGGACGATCAGCCATGATCACAATGAATGGCGGTGCTGGCTCGAAGGGCCGAATGGCCTGCACCTATTTTCTATGTTTCCATGAGACTAGTTCTATGTAGTTTTTTATAGATATGTGAAGAGAAAAAGATTAGTTAAAACAAATGTAGGTCCCTTGCAGTCAGAAACAGGTGAATTGATCATGGGGAATAAGGACATGGCAGACCAATTGAATAACTACTTTGGTTCTGTCTTCACTAAGGAAGCATAAATAATCTGCCAGAAATAGCAGGGGACCGGGAGTCAAATGAGATGGAGGAACAGAGTGAAATCCAGGTTAGCCTGGAAATGGTGTTAGGTAAATTGAATGGATTAAAGGCCGATAAATCCCCAGGGCCAGATAGGCTGCATCCCAGGGTACTTAAGGAAGTAGCCCCAGAAATAGCAGATGCCTTAGTGATAATTTTTCAAAACTCTTTAGATTCTGGAGTAGTTCCTGAGGATTGGAGGGTAGCTAATGTAACCCCACTTTTTAAAAAGGGAGGGAGAGAGAAAACGGGGAATTACAGACCAGTTAGACTATCTAACATTGGTAGTGGAGAAACTGCTAGTCAGTTATTAAAGATGGGATAGCAGCACATTTGGAAAGTGATTAAATCATTGGACAAAGTCAGCATGGATTTATGAAAGGTAAATCATGTCTGACGAATCTTATAGAATTTTTCGAGGATGTAACTAGTAGAGTGGATAAGGGAGAACCAGTGGATGTGTTATATCTGGACTTTCAGAAGGCTTTCGACAAGGTCCCACATAAGAGATTAGTATGCAAACTTAAAGCACACGGTATTGGGGGTTCAGTATTGATGTGGATAGAGAACTGGCTGGCATTCAGGAAGCAAAGAGTAGGAGTAAACGGGTCCTTTTCAGGATGGCAGGCAGTGACTAGTGGGGTACCGCAAGGCTCGGTGCTGGGACCCCAGCTATTTACAATATATATTAATGATTTGGATGAGGGAATTGAATGCAACATCTCCAGGTTTGTGGATGACACAAAGCTGGGGGGCAGTGTTAGCTGTGAGGAGGATGCTAGGAGGCTGCAAGGTGACTTGGATAGGTTGGGTGAGTGGGCAAATGCATGGATGATGCAATATAATGTGGATAAATGTGAGGTTATCCACTTTGGTGGAAAATACAGGAAAGTAGACTATTATCTGAATGGTGGCCGATTAGGAAAAGGGGAGATGCAACGAGACCTGGGTGTCATGGTACACCAGTCATTGAAAGTAGGCATGCAGGTGCAGCAGGCTGTGAAGAAAGCGAATGGTATGTTAGCATTCATAGGAAAGGGATTTGAGTATAGGAGCAGGGAGGTTCTACTGCAGATGTACAGGGTCTTGGTGAGACCACACCTGGAGTATTGCGTACAGTTTTGGTCTCCTAATCTGAGGAAAGTCATTCTTGCCATAGAGGGAGTACAGAGAAGGTTCACCAGACTGATTCCTGGGATGTCAGGACTTTCATATGAAGAAAGACTGGATAGACTCGGCTTGTACTCGCTAGAATTTAGAAGATTGAGGGGGGATCTTATAGAAACGTACAAAATTCTTAAGGGATTGGACAGGCTAGATGCAGGAAGATTGTTCCCGATGTTGGGGAAGTCCAGAACAAGGGGTCACAGTTTAAGGATAAGGGGGAAGTCTTTTAGGACAGAGATGAGAAAAACATTTTTCACACAGTGGTGAATCTCTGGAATTCTCTGCCACAGAAGGTAGTTGAGGCCAGTTCATTGGCTATATTTGAGAGGGAGTTAGATGTGGCCCTTGTGGCTAAAGGGATCAGGGGGTATGGAGAGAAGGCAGGTACGGGATACTGAGTTGGATGATCAGCCATGATCATATTGAATGGTGGTGCAGGCTCGAAGGGCCAAATGGCCTGCTCCTGCACCTATTTTCTACGTATTCCCACTTTCACATCCACTTCCTACATTCCAAGGGCAATTTTACAGAGGCCAATTGACCTACAAACTCGCATGTGTATGGGGTGTGGGAGGAAACCGAAGCACCCGGAAGTCACAGGGAGACCGTGCACGCTCCACAATTACAGCACCTGAGGTTAGGATCGACCCCGAGTCTCTGGTGCTGCGAAGCAGCAGCTCTACCAGCTGCACCACTGCCGCATAAACCAGGGACCAGGAACCTTCTCTTCGCTTCTCCCAGGTCCCTGGATGTTTCCAGTGAACTTGAAGGAATAAATACATTTAATGGGAATCTGAGGGGTAACCTTTTCACACAAAGGGTGGTGGGTGTATGGAACAAGCTGCCAGATGAGGTGGTCGAGGCTGGGACTATCCCAAAGTTTAAGAAACAATCAGACACCTACATGGATAGGGCAGGTTTAGAGTGGTATGGACCAAGCGCAGGCAGGTGGGACTAGTGTAGCTGGGACATGTTGGCCAGTGTGGGCAAGTTGGGCCGAAGGGCCTCTTTCCACGCTGTATCACTCTATGATTCTATGATATTACTAAAGGCAAATTCAGCTTGAGAGCCTGGGATATTAACCCTGCTAGATTACACACACGCTTGCAGAAAGAGTGCGTTGGGAAGACAGGCTGTGATAAGTGTTCAGACTGCTATCCTTCCTGGCTTCCGTGAGCTCAGTTACTCTCATTCAATCAGCAGGCTCTGCATCTTCCGGTCTAGCTCACTGGATTTGGCAGCACTGAAGCTCACCCCTGTTCCGAAATGTATTTGCATTTCCGTGATTCCCTTTTGACTGCTTCATCAGGAATCAAATGTGAAAAGACTTGCATTTCTACGAGCACTATTCATAACATCCCCAAGTGCTTATTAACCGATGCTTTTGAAGTCTCTGCACATTTGTAACGGGAGGGGGTTGCAGCAGCCAGTTCCGGCAAACAATGCAATAAACAAGGTAGGCACAAAATGCTGAAGTAACTCAGCGGGTCAGGCAGCATCTCTAGAGAGAAGGAATGGTTCACGTTTCAGACTGAAGATCGGTCTCGACCCGAAACATTACCCATTCCTTCTCTCCAGAGATGCTGCCAGTCCCGTCGAGTTACTCCAGCATTTTGTGTTGATCTTCAGTGTAAACCAGTATCTCCACCCCTCCCTCTCCCATTTCTCCGACCTGTCTGACTGTCCCCCTGATAACATTTTATTTCTGAATGCGTCGTTGTCACCTTCTCCGAGCTAACAATGATTTATTCTAGATTTTCCTTGAACCGCATCCCCTTTGATGTCTCGTTTTCACCCCTCGCACTTCCTTATCTTGGTGTCTCCCTCTCCCCTGACTCTCAGTCTGAAGAAGGGTCTTGACCCGAAACGTCACCCATTCCTTCTCTCCAGAGATACTGCCTGTCCCGCTGAGTTACTCCAGCATTTAGTGTCTATCTTTGGTGTAAACCAGCATCTGCTGTTCCTTCCTACACACTACAATAAAGAACTGACTACCTGTTCGGGTTCTCACTGCCAATGCACCCAGTTCTTGGGATGGCTCAGATGTGGTGGAGGACAGTTACCCTCCTCTTTGTGAACTGTGTATGTGTAAAGAGGGTCTGGAGATGAATACAGCCAACAATGGGCCATTATGGACTCCATCCATCCTGAAGTCGTCTATTACCAGCCATGTTTTTTTCTCTCCTTCTCTATCTTTCAGTCTGAAGAGGGGTTCCGACCCGCTGAGTTACTCCAGCATTTTGTGTCCATAACAAGGTTACTGTTCACGGACATCACTGAAGGTCAGGGTCAAACCCAGGGGGCTGGAGCTGTAAGGCAGCAGCACTAACTGCTGCACCACTGTGACACCCCTTTTGATATCTCTCCAGTTAGGATGTGGATTTTTAGCTTTTGCTCAAGATTGTAACATTCACAATTGCATTCATGGAAAAGTTGGACAAACTCGAATTGTTTTCTCTGGAAGACCTGAAAGAAGTATATATAATTCTGAAAGGCATCGATAAGCGAGACAGTCAACATTTTTGTTTCCCCAAGGTGGAGACGTCAAAGACTAGAAGGCATGCGTAGCTTTGAGATCAGTGAGGGAAAGTTTAAAGGAGGTGTGCAGGGTATGTTTTTTACACAGAGGGTGATGGGTGGCTGGAATGGGTTGCCTGGGGTGGTGGTGGTGGTGGAGGCAGAACTGATTGTGGCATTTAAGAGGCTTTACGATCGGCACATGGATATTTTCGTGTTTGTTTTCTAAGGTCTGCACAAATCTTGAGAGTCTTCAATTTACAACAGAAGTCTTTAATGCTTTACCCAATGCTGGCAGCAAGACAACTCAAAATGGCTGCACCCTCACACACTACAGACAGGATAAACTATATACAAAAACATCTCCCTTTGTCCTGTGCAGCACCACTTGCTGCACGGGAGGAGCAACAGGCCCTCCCACCCCATACAATCCACCAAACATCACAGATAAGCAGGGAATGGAGGGTTAGGGATCATGTGCTGGCAGAATTTATCTAGGCATCATAACTGGTCGTCATGTGGTCATCTTACCACAACCAGAGAGCAGTCGTGAACTACTATCTACCCCATTGGTGAACTTCGGACTGACTTTGCCGGCTTTACCTTGCATTAAACATTATTCCCTCATGATGTATCTGTACACTGTGAATGGCTGGATTGTAATCATGTATTGTCTTTCCGCTGCCTGGTTAGCACGCAACAAAAGCTTTTCACTGTACCTCGGTACACGTGACAATAAACTAAACTGAAACTGTTTTTGGCATAGACATTGTGGGCTGAAAGGTTTGTTCCTGTGCTGTATTTTTTAATCTTCTATATAAAAACACTTTCAGTGTATTGTATCTTTTCTTTTTACCACGTGTGACAGAACAGTATTGTCTCGTATTCCACTCGGCGTTAGAGCAAGAATATGCAGTCAGTGGAGTTTCCATGTTGTCATCGGTTGGGAGGTATAATGTTTCATCAACATCCTGTAAATCTCCACCATCGAAGTGTAACAGGTACACTTTCTTATGCCACCGGTAAATGTGAATCCTGTTATTATCTCTTCAAAGCTGCAGAGCCACTTTTTTCAGCGTGACATGTCCAAGAATGGCTCCAAATACGCTTCAAATGCTTGAGGATTAGGTGTGGTTGTCGCTGTCTTAGCATGTTACAAATACAGCGCAGGTTGACTGAATGATACTGTTTAATTAAATATATATTCTTGATGTGAAGACGGACACAAAATGCTGGAGTAACTCAGTGGGTCGTGCAGCATCTCTGGAGAAAAGGAATAGGTGACATTTCGGAATGAGAGGAGGCTCTCCGTCCCCTTTCCCCTGACTCTCAGTCTGAAGAAGGGTCTCGACCCGAAATGTCACCTATTCCCTTTTCTCCAGAGATGCTGCCTGACGCGCTGAGTTACTCCAGCATCTGGTGTCTGTCTTCGGTTTAAACCAGCATCTGCAGTTGCTCCCTACATATTCTGACTTGATGCGAGTTCCCTTGCAGAGATTCTGCCCCATCGGCTCAAGTGCGAAAACTTGTCTCCTCAGAAACCTGCAAGATTGTGCAACAGCACAACACACAATGCTGGAGTAACTGAACAAGTCAAGCATGCATTTGTGGACAGATTAGATAGGCAATGTTTTGGGTCAGGACCCTTCTTCAGACTGGGTTAAACAACAGATTGACTCAGATTTGGCCACAATGATGCCGGGAAACATTCTGTTTGATAAAAAAACAAAGGTTGTTTTGGGTGGCACATTCAAGATACTTAAACTGACAGCAGCTGCAGTTCCAGTTCATTCATCCTGGTTGCCAGTGTGAATTCTAATTGTCTACGTCCCTATATTTATGATTTATGGAGTCTCGCCGGTGCATTCAATGGCTGCTTTCTTCCAAGATACCGAAGGGAAAAATTTAAAGGGGATGTGCGGAGGTGGACTTATTTACACAGAGAGCGGCGGGTGCCTGGAACGCACTGCCGGGTAGAGGCAGATAATGGTGTTTGAGAGGCTTTTAGATAGGCATGTGTATGTGCAGGGTATGAAGGGATATGAATCAAAGGTGAACAAAGGGTGCTGGAAAGTTGTTGGTTACACAAAAAGCTGGAGAAACTCAGCGGGTGCAGCAGCATCTAAGGAGCGAAGGAGATAGGCGACGTTTCGGGTCGAGACCCTTCTTCATACTGGTCAGGGATCAGGGGAACGAGAGAAAATTGTTGGTGGACCTGTGCCTATTCCTGAACCCGGTTGTGTGGGACAATAGGCAATAGGTGCAGGAGTAGGTCATTCGGCCCTTCGAGCCAGCACCGCCATTCAATGTGATCATGGCTGATCATCCCCAATCAGTAACCCGTTCCTGCCTTCTCCCCATATCCCCTGACTCCGCTATTTTTAAGAGCCCTATCTAGCATCCAGAGACCCTGCCTTCACCACCCTCTGAGGCAGAGAATTCCACAGACTCCAGGTTTTGTGCTTCTTGCAGCAAGTAAAGGGTATGGTCCTGGATGGTGGGGCCTATGATGGTCAATGCTAGTTGCTTGAGGCGGCAGCACCTTATGTAGATACTTTTGATGAGGCAGAGGACTGTGCCCATGATGGAGCGGGCTGGGTCCACCAAGCTACTTTGCCTGTACCCCTACCTCACTGCGCTTGTGCATATGACGGGAAAAGGACATTGATGTTGCTTTGTCATTGTCACTTGTACTGAGACACGGTGAAAAACTTTGCATGCTGCTATCCAGTCAAATCATACCACATCTTCCAGCCCTACACAAATACAACGGGTAGGGCAAAGGGGAGGTCATTTAAATGACTTAGAATAAAGGGGAGGTCATTTAAGACTGAGGTGAGAAAAAACTTTTTTAACCCAGAGAGTTGTGAATTTATGGAATTCCCTGCCACAGAGGGCAGTGGAGGCCAAGTCACTGGATGGATTTAAGAGAGAGTTGGATAGAGCTCTAGGGGCCAGTGGAGTCGAGGGATATGGGGAGAAGGCAGGCACGGGTTATTGATAGGGGACGATCAGCCATGATCACAATGAATGGCGGTGCTGGCTCGAAGGGCCGAATGGCCTCCTCCTGCACTTATTTTCTATGTTTCTAAAGAGAAAAATAACCAGAGGGGAGAATATAGTGACGCAGCAATATAGTATCAGAAAAGGACAGATTTATTTTAAAGTGCAAGGGTCGCAATGTGATGGGTTGGAAGATCAGGACTACACCTCATGAGAGATCCATTGGTGATCTGATAACAGTGGGAAGAAGCTATTCCTGAATCTGATCTTCTCCTTGCCTGAACATTGCTAGTTTACATTCGCAAATCAATATGGAGCTTTGATTTTCGCGCACCTGTGTCTATAAAAACCTTCAGGAGCAGATCAAGAATAATGATGCGTTTCATTCTCGCGCTGGTGAATGCTCGGCATTACCTAATTTAATGTTGGGGCAGACCCAAGGGTATAATTCAATCTTTTTCTTACTGCAGTGTATTCATACTGGTCTGGATGCAAAGCACTGCATCTCACTGAGAAAGGATGCAACCAGGAAACGTTCATGAAATATTTATAAGTGCTCTAAGGATGTATATTCTCATTGCGGGTCATCTCTGACTCTGGAGGTTACCCATTTTAGAGGTGCGGTATGGAAACAGGCCCTTCGGCCCACCTAGTTCATGCTCACCATTGATCAGCCGGTCGCATTAGTTCCACGTTATCCCATTTTCTCATCCACTCCTTGCATACTAAGGGCCATTTTCAGAGGCCAGTTAACCTACACACCCACACATGGGAGGAAACCAGAGCAGTCCAAGGAAACCCACATAGTCACAAGGGGAACGTGCAAACTCCACACGGATGACTCCCGAGGTCGGGATCGAACTCGGGTCTCCGGTGCTCTGAGGCAACGGCTCTACCACCTGTGCCACTGTGCTGCCCAATTGTTTCCAATGAACTACTTAAAATAAAGTGATGTTGAATAAGTTATTTCAAAGTTATTTTTAGTTAGTGATGGTTGAATGAGACATAACTATTGGAAACACTGAATTAGACTGTTTGCGGTAAGTAGCATCTTTTGTCATTAACTTTGCACTAACCAGCGGTTATGGCAATTGGTCAAAGCATCAGTACAGTACAGAGGAGGGCTGCATACATGGTACTGAAATAGTACTACAACAAGGATTCTGTTTGTTCTTTCAGGGTAGATATAAAAGATCCCATCAGACTTTTGAAGGAGGGTGGTGATTGGAGTCAATAGACAATAGACAGTAAACAATAGGTGCAGGAGTAGGCCATTTGGCCCTTCGAGCCAGCACCGCCATTCAATGTGATCATGGCTGATTATCCCCAATCAGTACCCCGTTCCTGCCTTCTTCCCATATCCCCTGACTCCGCTATTTTTAAGAGCCCTATCTAGCTGTCTCTTGAAAGCATCCAGAGAACCTGCCTCCACCGCCCTCTGAGGCAGAGAATTCCACAGACTCACCACTTGAGTCCTGGCCAGTGTTTAATCATTCACCAACATACTGCAATCGATTAGCTGGTCATTATAGCGCTGTTGTTTGTGGAAGCTCGCTGTGTGTTAATGGACTGATATATTCCCCGTATTAAAACAAAGAGCCAAAGCTTGCAGGAAGTGGTGGCAGGTGTCCAGAGTTGGAGAGGAGTTTGCTGAAATTGCCAGCATTTGAATAAGGAAATTACATCTTATTAGTTAATTGCGTTTCCTTGAACATTATTCGATTATTTTAAATTGTGCATAAAAGGTTTTTGATTCAAGAAATTCAAGAAAATTGTAATCCTTTAATGAAATTTAAAAACATAGTTTTTGGACATAAGAGATATCCATAGTTTTGTTAATGTTGATATATTTGACAGCTGGTAAAGCGAGGGGGTTGCATTGCTGTCTATTGTTTCAAGAGTGGGATGGGTTTAGCCTCTGGAGATGAATCGGGGAATTCTGTGACTAATGCATTCTTCAGCAGTGTGTGTGGACTGCAAACTGTACTTCGGTACACTGGGGCTAACCATGACATTTCAAGATTGCTTTGATTGCTGTTCTGAGAAAGGTGTGGTGGAGTCCGACCATGGCCACTTCTCCTCGCGTGTATTCACACAATACCCAGTGTTTAGATTTAAGACCATAGGTAAATGCATGGAGCATTTTTCCCAGCGGCTGGGGAATTAAGAACTCGCGGGGCATGGGCTTAAGGTGAGAGGGGAAAGATTTAGTAGGAACCTGAGGGGCAGCATTTTCACACAGAGTGATGGGTGTATGGAATGAGTTGCCGGAAGAAATGGCTGAGGTAGGTACAGCAACGACTGTTTAAAGACATTTGGACCGGCGGTGCGGAGGATGAAGAAGAGATGAGTACTTTTTGTAACTTTGTGTCGGCACTTTTGTGGCGATTCTTTTGTGCACTTTATATGCAAAGTACTTTGTGTACTTTGTACGCAAAAACAAAGAAT
This sequence comes from Okamejei kenojei, assembly GCA_035221665.1. NCBI lineage: Eukaryota > Metazoa > Chordata > Chondrichthyes > Rajiformes > Rajidae > Okamejei > Okamejei kenojei. Next base: position 12,049,383 of record CM069148.1, on the reverse strand, counting down.
TTCACTGTACTGAGGTGCAAGTGACATTAAGTTATCATTATCATCATCTTCACCATCATCTTCATCTGCATCATCATCACCATCACGTGGATAGGAAAGGTTTAGCGGGATATGGGTCAAATGTAATTAAATGGGACTAGCTTAGATGGATATCTTAATCAGCAAGGATGAGGTTTGCTACAAGGCCTGTTTCTGTACTACATGATACTGACTACCGCTTTCAAACTTTCTACTGCATTGGTAAAATATGAGTTGAGGACTATGTGGTAACCCACCCTGAGCTCAATTATTGTAAGCACTTGCAATCTGTCCTCCTGACCTTTAACTCCAGGGATTCTCAAAAAAAGAATAAAAAAACACAGCACATCAGTCAGATTTATCCTCACTGATCCAATCGCAATCTCCCTAAGGTCTGCGAGACTCAGTTTTATAATTTAAAAAAATTCCCAGCTCACTCCCTGTAATTACCGAAACCTCTCCTCTACAAATTAGTCCAGGTGGGGCTGAGAGGAATTGCACCTTGTGTAATCTTCAAGAGCGAACGTTGCAGGAAATGTTAAGTGATGCCAAAGTGCAGGCCCGCATTACAGTACCATAATCTGCAGAATATTATATTTAATGAGGGGGGCAACTTTTCTTCATCCTGTCCTGAGGGGCCTTGGGAAAGGTGGATGCCTTTTGTGATGGACTCGCAGTTCAATTATACATCCACTAAGGCAGAGGAACGCTCAAAAACATTTCCACAAACCATGAGCTAAAGAATGTTAAAGGCTGCATCCTCTTGGGAACGTCCTAGTGCAGGCGAGTTGAGTCTCTTACGATTGCTTAATGGCAGTATTGAATCTTTTAAGATATGAAAGACACAAAAGGCTTTCAACGTTAGAAAAGGGTGTGAAGATGAAGTTGGTCAGAATCGCCGTTTGTATCCAAATGGGAAATTCTTCCATTTGGTTGTAAGGATGGAGAATGGTTACGTACAACCTTTAAGAGGTTCCATTTACCTGCCACAGAGGAAGGAAGTTATATTACCTCCTCCATGGCCAGGATTATTAGAGCCACTTAAAGCAACCACACTGATTCACAAGACATGATGTTACAGTTCTACAAGATGTTGGTGGGGCTGCACTTGGAGTATTGAGTTTGGTTTGATTGGTCACCCTGTTAGAGCAAAGGTGCCATTAAGCTGGAAGGAGTTCAGAGAAGATTTCCAAGAATGTTGCCAGGCCTTGATGGCCAGAACTATACGTTGGGGTGGGGGGGGGGTGTTGGACTTTATTCCTTGGTGTATAGGAGGCTGAGGGGTGATCTAACGGAGGTGGATGAAATCATGAGAGGAATAGACAGGGATCTCTTTATAGCGAATACCCTCTAATCCAGGTATCATACTGGTATACCTCCCCTGCACCATCTCCAAAGCCTTCATATCTTTCCTGTGATGGGATGACCAGAACAACACAGAATATTCAAAAATGTGGTCTAACCGAAGTCCTATAAAGCTGCAATATGACTTCCGGACTCGTGCTCTATGCCCCGACTGTATGCCTTCTTTACCATTATGTCTACTCGTGCTGCTATGTTGGTCATTGAGGGAAGATGGATAGGGCAGTAGTTATCTGGATTGGACTTATTCTGTTCCACGGTAACCGACATACAAAGGTTCAAAGGTTCTTTATTAGTCACATCCACCAATTGGTGCAGTGAAATGTGTATTGCCATTGCAGCACATAAAAAAAGAATACAGACATAACAATAATAAAGTAATTTAAACATAAAAAACTTCCCCCCACAATGGTTCGCACTGTGATGGAAGGCACAAAGTCCAGTCCCCATCCCCATGTCCACCCATAGTCGGGCCTATTGAGGCCTCCGCAGTCGCCTGTACGGAGGCCCGATGTTCCAGGCCGTTCTCGCCGGATGATGGTGCTCCGGCATCGGGAGAATCCTCAACGCGGCTTGGGACGCCTGGAACGGCCGCTTCCTTACCGGGCACCGTGGCTTCTGCATATTCTGTCAATATTCCGCCTAGACAGCTGAATGCCACTGGGGAGCAACTGGTTTACTGGAGGCAAAGAGCACCAGTCTGAGCGGATGAGATGACAAACTAAAGTTCAGTCGGTTCTCACGGGATGAAAGGGATCGCGTGGTGCGGAGGAGCAGCGGGCCTCTCTGTGGTGTGCTGCCCAATATTTATCCTTCTTGACAACATGGCTAAAAATAACACGTTGTCATAGCACTGCCGGTGGGATCTTGCTGTGTGCCTGTTGGCTGCAACACCCTCTGTGCTGAAGATATCCTAGTGGGTATAAAGCACAATGGGGACATCATCAAGCTTTTTTACTCTGTTGCCTCTCTTTCCTGTTGTGCGCACATTTGCTGGTCCTATTTCCATTTTTTTTGCAGCCATAAAGAATTTCTTAAACAATCGATCTCCCAGATATATATTTCATCTCCGCACTTTCAGGGGAAAAAAATGACTCCTTCGCCTTGACTTCCCCTCACTTGCACATTCTGTCATCATGATCTATCGGAGGTCTGTACCTCTGTCCTTGAGTAACAAACGGGCTCATCAATTGCATCCCATCACCCTGTTGCTCAACTGCAATGGACGACTTTCGATCATTAAAAATAAACACACTTATTAAAGAAACATGACCGTGGGCTTTTGAAAAGCTTCTTTTGCAGGTTAGTGCACAAGCTTGCTCCAGTCTCTCAACTCAAAGTCACGTTTTGTTTCCCCAAAGCATTCCTTTATGCTATTTAAAGTGAATTGTTAAAACGAGTTCCATATTTCTGTATCATGACCTTCATATCTGTCAGAGTGCCTCAAGATGCTTGAAGCACATTTTCTGAGGCATTATCAGTGTTGTAACGCAGGACAATGCGAGTGAATTGGCACGCAGCAAGCTTTCATGAAGAATACTTATCCACACATAAAGTGCTGGAGGAACTCAGCGGGTCAGGCAGCAACTATAGAAGGGTCTGAAGAAGGGCCCCGACACGAAAAGCCGTCTGTCCATTCCCTCTACAGCTGTTGCCTGACCCGCTGAGTTCCTCCAGCACTTTGTGTGTTTGCTCAGTGTTTCAGCATCTGCAGTCTCTTGTGTCCCACGAATAATCACCCGACAACTTGTTTGAAGAAGGGTCTGGACCCTATGCATCACCCACTCCTTTTCTCCAGAGATGCTGCCTGAGTCGCTGAGTTACTTCAGCATTTTGTGTCTTTCTGTGGTATCGTTGGCATCCTCAGATGCTGAGTTTGAAAGTTGTGGATTCAGGCCCTTCTCCAGAGACTGGTCCAGTATGTCACGCCATTGCTCCTGGTGCAGATCTAGGGAAGTGCTGGCTGCAGACGTAGATACAAGGAACTGCAGATGCGGCTTCCTTCTTTTTTTGCATTCAACTGAGAGGTAAATATTGATTTGGACAATGAGAATAACCTTCTGCTCTTCATAATCGTGCCTCCGGATCGTTTGCAACTATCTGAAGTAACAGGCAGCTCAATGCAACAATGGCACCACTCAAAGCACAGCATTCCATCACTTCTTTACTGCATGTGGCAGACAAGACAATTGTGATCAATTCTCTGGGAAGAGACCTGAATCTGCCAACCCTGAGGTCAGTCATTACTTAATTTAGAGTTTAGTTTAGAGAACTGTACTCTCGTTCTCCGCTATCTCAGTTTCACATCCTACATATTAGGGGAAATTTACAGAAGCCAATTGACCTACAAACCTGTACGTCTTTGGAATGTGGGAGAAAACCCCACACGGGTCACAGTACGAACGTACAAACTCCGTACAGACAACACCCGTAGTCTGGATCGAACCCGGGTGTCTGGGTTTGTGAGGCAACAACGCTACTGCTGTGCCACTGTGCTGTCCCCTACGCCACTGCCCCCCCCCCCCCCCCCCATGCGTTCTGTGTACTAATCGATAGTTCATGATATTTTAATAACTTAATGGATAATTTGTTTTATTTCATTCATTGACATAAACTGTTCCATTGTTCAAACCTGCCTTAGGAATACTTCTGAACTGAGAGTATCACTGGATCTAGGCATGTGAGGGCATTGCATTTAAACATCATTTATGATTGGTGTTCACTTATATAGGCTAATGGTGGAACCGGCATCCTATGTTTCCATCGTGCCTTTAATTTAGTTCAAAGCACCCTTTGCCAGTTCGCCGACCGACAATCCGTAAGCTTAAGGCAAGAGGGGTAAATTTTAAAGGAGATGTGTCAGGCGTGTTTATTTTTACACAGAGGGCCGTGGGACTCTGGAACGCAGTGCCAGGGATAGTGGTGAAGACTGGTACAATTGTGATGTTTAAGAGGCTTTTACTATAGATAGGCACAAGGATATGGAGGGTATGGATCATATGTAGGGAGATGAGGTTAGGTAATCTTAGCATTATGTTTGGCACAGGCAATGTGGGCCGAAGGACCTGTTCCAGTGCTGCACCTTTCTATGTTCTGTGTGCTAAGTAGCATGCTAAATTATGTAGATGCCCAAGATGAGCTGGGGAACGTCGGTAGGGACCTGAAGTCGTTCTTGTGAAATGACTTTGGCCATTGGCTAATTTAAGTCATGGGAGGTAGACAAAAATGCTGGAGAAACTTAGCGGGTGAGGCAGCATCTATGGCGCGAAGGAATAGGTGATGTTTCGGGTCGAGACTGCTGTGGGGTAGGTGGGGGGGGGGGGGGGGGGGTCGGGAAGAGGCTGTGGGAGAGCTGGGGAGGGGAAGGAGGGAGAAATCAAGGACTACCTGAAATTGGAGAAGTCAATGTTCATACTGCTGGGGTGTAAACTACCCAAGCGAAATATGAGGCGCTGCTCCTCCAATTTGCGATGGGAGGTCATGTTGCAGTTATTTTAAACGTTGGTGAGACAGTATTGCATGTTATAGGAAAGATGTTTCCAAGCTGGAACGGGTATGGAGAAGATTTACGAGGATGATGCCAGGTCTAGAGGGTGTGAGCTATAGGGAGTGATTGAGTAGGCTGGGACTCTATTCCTTGGAGGGTAGGAGGATGCGGGATGATCTTATAGGGATTTATAAGCATGAGGGGAACGGATGGGGTAGATGCATGGAGTCGCTTGCCCAGAGTATGTGAATCGAGGACCGGAGGAGATAGGTTTAAGGTGATGGGGAAAAGATTTAATAGGAATCTGAGGGGTAACTTTTTCGCACAGAAGGTGGTGGGTGTGTGGAACAAGCTGCCAGAGTAGGTAGTTGAGGTAGGGACTATCCCAAAATTGAATAAGCAGTTAGCCAGGTACATGGACAGGATGGGTTTGGAGGGATATGGCCCAAATGCTGGCAGGTGGGACTAGTGTAGTTAGGACATGTTGGCCGGTGTGGGTAAGTTGGGCTGAAGGGCCTGTTTCCACACTGTATCGCTCACTCTCTGACTGTGGCTCTGTAAATCCCCTGAATGTGCTGGTTCTCAAGGGTGTTAGAATTTTAGAATATATTGGTATTGGTAAAGGTTTATAATTGTTATATGTACCGAGATGCAGTGAAAAGGCTTTGTTAGTGCGCTATCCAGTCAAGCAAAATCATCTTATAAATGAGTACTATCAAGTAATGCACAAAGAGCAACATACCAAAGTGCAGAATATAGTTTTACAGAACTGTACAGAACCATGCAATCCTGTCACAATTACAGAGGAAAAGTCCAACGTCCGCAGAGATGTGGGATAAAGATCATAAGATCATAGAAACATAGAAACATAGAAATTAGGTGCAGGAGTAGGCCATTCAGCCCTTCGAGCCTGCACCGCCATTCAATATGATCATGGCTGATCATCCAACTCAGTATCCCGTACCTGCCTTCTCTCCATACCCTCTGATCCCCTTAGCCACAAGGGCCACATCCAACTCACTCTTAAATATAGCCAATGAACTGGCCTCAACTACCCTCTGTGGCAGAGAGTTCCAGAGACTCACCACTCTCTGTGTGAAAAAAAGTCTTTCTCATCTCGGTCTTAAAGGATTTCCCCCTTATCCTTAAGCTGTGACCCCTTGTCCTGGACTTCCCCAACATCGGGAACAATCTTCCTGCATCTAGCCTGTCCAACCCCTTAAGAATTTTGTAAGTTTCTATAAGATCCCCTCTCAATCTCCTAAATTCCAGAGAGTATAACCAGTCTTTCTTCATAAGACAGTCCTGACATCCCAGGAATCAGTCTGGTGAACCTTCTCTGCACTCCCTCTATGGCAATAATGTCCTTCCTCAGATTTGGAGACCAAAACTGTACGCAATACTCCAGGTGTGGTCTCACCAAGACCCTGTACAACTGAAGTAGAACCTCCCTGCTCCTGTACTCAAATCCATGGGTTCATGGGTTCCAGGAGCAGAATTAGGCCATTCGGCCTAGCTACTCCGCCATTCAATCGTGGCTGATCCATCTTTTCCTCTCAACCCCATTCTCCTGCCTTCTCCCCATAATCCCTGACACCCGTACTGATCAAGAATCTGTCAATCTCCACCTTACAAATATCCATTGGCTTGGCCTCCAGAGCCGTCTGTGGCAACAGATTCCCCAGATTCACCACCCTCTGACTAAAGATCGGGAAGGGTGTTTCTGAATATTTCTCACAGTTAGAAGTATTGAAAATCATTCCAAAATTATTTTAAAAAAATAAATCAATTTTAGCAAAAATAATATAGATAATAATAAAATATCTGAAACAATTATCGACTTTTAAAATGCAATGAGGATTTCTGGCAATGAGTTCCAAAATCCACCATTCTGTGGTTGAGAAAAAAATCTCATGACAGAATCTACAAATTACATAAATTCTACGGCATCTATTTTTGACAATCTTGCAAAGGGACATAGTTCTTTTCTCTCCACTCTGTCAAAGTCCTTTCTAATGCAATTCACCTCAATTAAATCTCCCCTCGACCAAAACAAAAAAGGCAACTCCATCCAGTCTTTCTGTTTAGCTAAAATTCTGCAGCTCCCACGGCAACCTCGTAAATCTCCTTCATGCCATGCTGCTGCTCAGTAAAAACAAGCTGCAAAACTAAAGATCACTTCAGATGAAGTGCAGCATCTCTTTCACGTTTAATAATCCCTGCGTGGGGTGGTCTGAAATGAGTTTCGCAGCCCCGGCGATAGACATCTCTTATTTATAGATTTTTTTTTTCGCAATCCTCAGTAAAGGAAATGGGTCCCAGAATGGTTTCCTTTAAAATGATCTCGATATATTTATGAGGGGAGAGGGTGCCAGTGCGGACAAGGGCTGGTGCTTTCTGCACGATGTAATGGGGGCAAGGTATGGTTCTATTCAGCAGGCTGAAATGGTCAATTAGATGGAAATCGAATCAGATGATTACATTAAAAATTTGGCCAGTGCAGAATCGATAGAATGTTAAATGGATCTAGTAGTTCAGTCGTCATGGTACAGGACCAGGTCGCCAGTTCAAGTCCAAGGTAAATTGTAAAATTAAATTCAATACGGCCCGTAACCATGGAAGCTGTAAAATGACGCGGGGGCTAATTGATTCACTGATGTACAACGGGGGTTGGGAAGCTGCAATCTATGCTTGGTCTGACCTCGTTGGATTCCAGACAAATGCTACGGGATTGTAAATACACCATCAACTTTCTCCGGTGGATATGTGTCGGCGCACGTGATATCTGAGAGAAATAGCTTCCCCACTTGAATGCTACGTTGAAAATGATGTGCTCTTGGGCACTCAGTCTTCATGGGTTTCGTCTGGTTCCCCTGGTTTCCTCCCACATCCCTAAGACGTACAGGTTTGTAGGAGAACTGGCCTCTGTAAATTCCCTCCAGTGTGTAGGGGGGTGGATGTGAAAGTGGGATAACATGGTTGGTGTGGGCTGAAGGGCCTGTTTCCAAGCTGCTTCTTCCAGCGGCTCTGTTGGCAGCAACTGGTGACGGGATCTAGGGAGTGGGTAGGTAGGGCTGAAGGTGGCCTGGTTGGGTTGTTCCTAGGCCTGGCCAAGCCAGCCATCCGTGAGTCAGGCGGAAGAGAGCTTCACCCGAGACAGATGCCTGCCCCATTACCGGGGTTACATACGCGCCCGGGTGGTGTTAGAGAGGAACATAGTTGTATCATAGTTATTTAGCATATTTGTAAGGATTGTAGTATAGTTATTTGGAAATTTAGTGTCTGCATAATTTGGTGATTTTGTAATATGGTGGTGGGTGCGTCACCACGGTTTTGTTTGTATCGTGATAGTAATTAAATACATTATTTTTGAAAATGCTGCTTCTTTCGATTTCAATTATTCAAAGGTCTGCAAATGGTAACTCTCATTCTCTTTTTGCTGCCTGACCTGCTGATAATCCTCTGCATTTTCCGATGTTTCAAGCAAGCATTATTCACTTGGTCTTTTGTGTCTCTGCCAAGTCTTTGAAAGAACTGGCCACTTCCTCACTCTATCCCCAGAGCCCTGCCACTTTAGCTTTTCTACTCACATATACGATTACCACTGAGCCTGCTCTTGATTATCTTTCTAGGTTGGAAGACTGGCAAAAAGGAAATATTCTCCTCGCTTCCTTTCGGGTTATTTAGTAAAGTAAATAGTTCTTGTCTAATTAAAATGATGGCTTAGATGAAGTTAACAAAATAGTGTTTGTACTTTCTCCGCGTGACCCGCGTGGGTTTTCTCCACCATCTCCAGTTTCTCTCCGCACCCCAAAGATGTACAGATTTATAGTTTAAAAGGCTTGGTATAATTGTAAATTGTCCCCACTGTGTGTAGGATAGTGTTAGTGTGCGGGGATCACTGGTCGGCACGGTCTCAGTGGGCTGAAGGGTCTGCTTCCACGCTGTATCTCTAAATAAAACTGAACTAAACCAAAAAAAAACGCTTAAGGGCCTGTCCCACGTTCCCGAGTCCTGCCGAGTTGAAAGGACCTTAAACATTTTTTTTGTGATCTACGAACTCCTACTCGCGACTATCTTTTTACTCCGTGGACTTTTTTGTCATGCTGGAAAAGACGTCCCGACATACCTGATGCCCCGAGTACCAATGGCTGGCATAACGAGCCGCTACGATATATCTACGGCCTCCTACGGACTCGCTACGGACATTCTCCGAGTTTGATTCGAGGGGAAAACTCGGGGGAATTTGTGAGTATTCGGGAAAGTAGGGACAGGCCCTTTACAATTTTCTTCAACAAAACACTAATTGCTGGGGGAACTCAGCGTGTCTGTGGTGAGAACGGACGGACGACGGTTCATGTCAGGGCCCTTCTTTGGTACTATACTCTTTACTCCTGGAACTGCATGAAGTCCATGTACATGATCCGTGGAACGGGCAGTGCCTTTGGATAGAAGGTATGGGTGACGTTACAGTCCGAAGGAGGGCCTTGACCCGCAACATCACCCATTCCTTCTATCTGGAGATGCTGCCTATACTGCCTATGAGTTATTCCAACATTTTGTGTCTATCTTCGGTTTAAACCAGCATCTGCAGTTCCTTCCTACGCATTTTGTCTGCTCCACTGCAAACTCTCGTCAAGGTATGCTTACTCCTCTCTACGACGAGAGTTCTGCAACGTCCTCTCCCACTGCTCCCCGTCTGTGATTCCTCCTGCTCTCCGACTCTATGACCGCATTTTACATTGTATCTCTGTTTGCGTTGTTGTCCCAGCTAACAATGATCTAATCTACATTTTCCTTGATCTACATCCCCTTTGTCTCATTCTCACACCTTACTCTTCCTTATCTCTGTATATCCCTCTCCCCTGACTTCAGTCTGAGGAAGGGTCTTGACCCAAAACGTCACCCATTCCTTCTGTCAAGAGATGCTGCCTGTCCTGCTGAGAAATTTAACTGGGTGCAGAATTGACTTAATGGGAGAAAGCAGAGGTGGTGGTGGAAGCTTTTTTTGGACTGGAGACCTGTGACTTGTGCCGTGCATCAGGAGTCGATGCTGGGCTCATTGCAATTTGTCATCTTTATCAATGTTTTAGACAAGAATGTACAAGGCATCACTAGTAAGTTTGCAGATGACACTCAATAGGGGGTATTATATACAGTGAACATGTTTTAAAAAATCAAATTAAACATTATTCACTTCAAAAAGTAAATACCAAAAATATACACAAGACATAAAAAAGAACAAGAATAAAAACAAATATATACAGAACTGGCACGGTGGCTTAGTGGTAGAGTTGCTGCAGAGACTGGGATCGACCCTGACTATGGGTGCTGTCTGTATGGAGTTTGTACGTTCTCCCCGTGACAGTGTAGGTTTTCCCCAGGTGCTCCTGTTTTCTCCCACATATCAAAGATGTGCCGGTTTGTGTATGCTTCTCGTGTGTGCCCGCGTAGCAGGGATAGCTGGTCAGCATGGCTTCAGTGGGCCGAACGGCGTTATTCCGCGCTGCATCTCGAAACTAAACTAAACTGAACTGTGCAAAAAATCTTCCAAAACTTTCTCTATGGCTGTACGTACATTTGTTAATGTTTTATTTGGGAGAATATATAGATCTATCATTATACCCAACACCCGTCGACACTCTTCTGGCCCCCTTTGGGTGATATCCCTCTTTTTTTAGGGGCGTCTCCACCAGACCCTGCCCCCCAATGTCCAGCAGCGGAAGGACCCTAGACTGTGGTCCTCCCCCACAGAGCCTTGGCGTTGGCTGCACCGAGCTTCAGTGCGTCCCTCAGCACGTACTCCTGCAGTCTGGAGTGGGTTATTAAGAATTACAACTTCAATGTGTCACCATGGATAAACTTGGACCAAAGGCCTGTTTCTGTGCTGTAAGACTAATCTATGGCAAGCTCTTTTGTAATCACAGAGCTGCCTTTTCACTGGTCATTAAGCATAGAGCTTTCAGCAGACGTCGAAGCGTTTAGGACCTTGAAATTTTCTGTGCAGTAAAATGTTAAACATAAAAACTGAAATATCTTGTAGCAGCCTCGTAGGTATATATTTGAAAAGCTGCAACTCATTTGCCGGAGTCTTTCAATTTCTGTGTGTTGTAATCTTGGCAATTTATGTAAGAAACCAGAAAGGACATTTACTTACAAAATGGACACCACCCCATGTCTTAGAAGGTAGACAAAATAGCTGGAGAAACTCAGCGGGTGAGGCAACATCTATGGAGCGAAGGAATAGGCGATGTTTTGGGTTGAGACTGTCTGAAGAAGGGTCTCAACCGGAAACGGGGCCTATTCCTTCGCTCCATAGATGCTGCCCCACCGCTGAGTTTCTCCAGCTTTTTTGTCTACCTTCGATTTTTCCAGCATCCGCAGTTCTTTCTTAAACACCCCATGTCTTAGAAGTACTTTCGAACATACAGATCATGTCAGTAAAAATAAAACTTTGAAAGGTATCACCGGATTGATCAGTCAGCTAGTCCACAGGTATTCCTGAGCAGCTGGTTATGTTTGACTACCTTCATTGATTTTCACTTTGGAACATCTTCAACATTTAATTTAGAGATAGATGTATTCACGACAAAAAGCACAGAGTCGTGAATACAGTACAAGAGACCCAGGTTCGATCCTGACATGGGTGCTGGATGTACGGAGTTTTTACCCCCCCCCCCGTGACCGCATGGTGCTCCGGTTTCCTCAAACTCCAAAGATCTACAGGTTGTAGACTAATTGGCTTTGTTAGAAAAATGTAAATTGTCCCTAGTGCGTAGAGGATCACTGGTTGACACGGGGACTCGATGGGCCGAAGGACCTGTTTCCGCGCTGTATCTGAAAAAAAAACCCTTCTAACAACAGTTATAGCCAAGAAAGTACTTCTGAAGTGTAGTCCCTGTTGTAATGCAGGAAACACTGCAGCAGCCAATTTCCAAGTCGAGAGTCAACTGCTTAATTGACATTTGCATCATCAATTTCACACAAAACAATGAATTTCTTACTTGCCGCAGCTTTATGGGCACATTATGGCAACAACGCCGCAAATAAACATACAATCAATAACACAATAAATTATCAGTAATACTGGGCAACTGGACACTAATAGTGTGACGCAAAGTGCGCAGTGCAAGCAAAAACAAAGTCCAAAGTATATTGTTGTTGAGGTAAGGGTGTAGTTAGGATTGTGTGGAGTCCTCCTGTACCATCCTTTGTAATCTTAGCAGTAAAATGAGAGCATGGCCTGGGTGCTGGGGGTCTTTGATGATACTGGCTACCTTTTTGAGGCAGCGCTTCCTATAGGTCGCTTTGATGGTTGTGAGGTCTACACCCAATGATGTCCACCACTTTCTGCAGCCCCCTTCATCCATACAGCCACAAACACAGTTAGGTGATAATCACCAAGCAATGTGTTTCGGTGATGTTGAATGAAGGACAAATATGGGGTTCAGGCACCAGGTGATCTTAAATTTAGTACAGTTTAGACCCAGGTGATCGTTAGTTTAGAGATGCTGCGCGAAACAAGCCCTTCGGCCCACCGCATCCGTGCCGACCAGCGATCCCCGAACACTAACTAGCATTACCCGACACACTAGGGGCAATTTGCAATGTTTTAATGAAACCCAATTAACCTACAAACCTGTACATATTTGGAGTGTGGGAAGAAACCAGAGCACCCGGGGGAAACCCACATGGTCACGGGGAGAATGTACAAACTCCGTACAGACAGCACCCTTCATCAGGATTGAACCCGGGTCCCTGGCGCTGTAAAGCAGCAATTCTACCGCTGTGCCACCGTGCCTCCCCACAGCATGCCAGGTACAACCATGGGATTTATTGTGTTTACCCAACTGGGCAGAAGACCCATCTGACAGATGGCACATTTGAGAGTGCCAACTGGAATTGTGCTCAATATTTAATGGCCCGAGGGATGGCGAGAGCTACTAAAAGTGCATTACTTCCACTCAAGTCCAACCAGTCCCAGTCTCAATCTTCTCCACCGTTACCTCCAGAGATTGCTAGATAAATGTCAAAATGCCTGCTCCTGGTTCCGAATCGGAAGCTGAATAGCAGAAAACCCAGCAATAAAACGTGATTGATGGGTATCAGTTATGGAACAGATAAGTCTCTAACATTTAAGATGATATAGTCATTCAGCAGAATGCATGCACTGTTAATTAAGTTCCAGTAATAAATAATAAATAATTTGTCATCTATAAGGGCAGGCATAAAACAAGGAAATGAAGAGATTATGTTTAATAGATTCACCGTGTCATAGAGCGGTGCAGCACATAAACTGGCCCTGCAGCACACCTCAACCACGCCGGCCTTTCAGCCCGTCTACACTACTCCTGTTTGCTCGTAAAGAAAGTTGGAGGAGATCAAAGGAAATGGAACAAAGAACATGGGAGAGTACGCCACAGGAGCAGGCCACTTGGCACACAATGTCTGAACCGACCAGGATGCCAAGCTAAGCTTATCTCTCCTGACAGCACATGGGTGGCATGGTAGTGCTGCAGTAAAGTTGCTGCCTTACCCGGCCAAAAGATGCTGATTATGAGTGCTGTCTTTATGGAGTTTGTACATCCCGCCCCCCCCCCCCCCCCCGTGACCACGTGGGTTTTCTCTGGGGGCTCCGGTTTCCTACCGCACTCCAAGGAAGTATAGGTTTGTAGGTTAATTTCGCTTTGGTAAAAATTGTAAATTGTCCCTAGTTTGTAGGATAGTGCTCACAAATGGGGATCGTAGGTCGGCGCGGACCCGGTGGGCCGAAGGGCCCATTTCCACGCTGTATCTCTAAACTAAACTAAGCTCCAGGAAAAAACAATCTCAGTTTGTCCAACCGCTCCTTACAACTAATACCCTCTCATCCAGGCAGAATTCTGATAAAAAACCTCTTCTGCACTCTGCACCCACTTCAAAACCTCCACATCCTTCCTGTAATGGAGCGACAAGTGCTACACACACTACTCCTAATGCAGCCAAATCAAAGTTTTATAAAGCTGCAATGAAAAGAAAATTTAAAAAAAAAAAAAAAAACAGAAAATGGTGGTTAGAAGCGGCATTCATGTTTCTGGTCAAACGCCCTTTGTCAGAATGGAGGATGAGCCTAATGCTTCAGGCAATGTCCGTGGAGAATGAAAATCTGAGTTAATATTACAAACGGTTAATCTTACAGTAGAATGGATTGGATGCTAAGAATGTAGAATGGATTGGATATTAAGAATGTATGTGATGTTAATATTCTTTTGTTTTAATTGGATTTTATATTTCTTCTTAATATGTAATTACTTCTAATAAAAATAAAAAAAATATCTTACAAAAAAAAAAAAAGAATGGATTGGATGCAGGACAAATGAGTTGCTCCTCAATCTGAAAGGGCTGCATGGTGGCGCTGTGGTAGAGTTGCTGCCTCACAGCTCCAGAGAACCGGGTTCGATCCTGACGACGGGTGCTGTCTAAACGGAGTTTGTACGTTCTCCCCCTGATCTGCGTCACTTTCTTTGGTGCTCCGCTTTCCCCCACACTACAAGGATGTAATGATTTGTATATTAATTGGCTTCGGTAAAATTTGTAATTTGTACCTTGTGTGTGTAGGATAGTGTTAGTGTGCGGGGATCATTGGTCAGCTCTGACATGGTGGGCCGAAGGGCCTGTTTCCGTGTTGTATCTCTAAACTAAACTAAACTAAGACTGTTTGGGTACTTGGATGTTGGGAAAGGAAGTGGCAAAGGTACCAGCATTGCATCTCCTGCAGATGCCACAGAAGGCCATGGAGGCCAAGTCAATGGATATTTTTAACACAGAGATACATAGATTCTTGATTAGTATGGGTGTCAGGAGTTATGGGGAGAAGGCAGGAGAATGGGGTTAGGAGGTAGAGATAGATCAGCCATGATTGAATGGCAGAGTAGACTTGATGAGCCAAATGGCCTAATTCTGCTCCTATCATTTATGACCTTATTATATAGGGCCATGAGAATAGAGTGGCTGGAGTAGGTGGAATAGGAGATGGGGAATCGTGAAATAATCTGTTCCTTTAAAATTCGGAAAATAAAGGGAAGGGGAGATGAGCCTGGCGGTGGAATCTCCTTGAAGGAAATCACAACGAATGACCCATTGAACATAGAGTCTGTATTGGTAGGAGATGAGGATCAGTGGAACGCCATCTTGTTTGGACCGATAGGAGAGAGAGCGAGAGCAGAGATGTGGAAAACAAATGAGAATCACAAATCCCATCCTCCCATTTCAGAATCTCTTACAAATTGTCAACACAGTTTTGAGGGTCTCAGTGGCTTCTTCTAATACAGCTTGACTATATGATCCAATATCCCAACTAAATACACAGCAATTGAGTTTATTATATTGGTATGGTTTAATTTAACATGAATCTGCAACAAATTAAAGGCAAATTACTTTTGCTTAATTATTATATTTGACAAAATGTTAAGACCTTCAAATGATTAAAAGTGTAGACTTTATTAGTTGCATGATTAAAAAATCGCAAGTAATTACAAATTTATTTGCATGACAAAGAATAATAGAAAATAAGTAATTAAAAAATAATAATTTGAGATTAGTGTAGAGTTTTTATTCCATTTAAATTTTAAATAATTTCTAAATATAAATTTCTAAATATAAATATTTTAAAATATAAATTAACTTATAAAGTTCCGTCCAATGTAAGTGTATCCTTTTTTAAATAAGGAGAACAAAGCTGTACTCATCGCACCAGGTAGTGCCTCACCTGTAACTTGTAAGGTGGCAACAGAATGTCCATACTTCTTGCAATAAGAGCCGACATTCCATAGTCATACAGTGAATCGGCACCGAAACAGACCCTTTGACCCATCGAGCCCATGCCGACCATCAACATTGATCCCATGTTTTAGTATGTGCTTCCATCACCCTCTCTGGTATTGCGTTTCAGATTTCATCCATTTGGCGGGTGAAAGAAATTAGTTCCCAGTTTGATCATAAGCCACCCGCCCCATACTTAAACCCATGCTTTCTCATCATAGATATTTCTCTGAGGTATTCACTTTGGCCTATCCAACACTCTCATGCTCACTTCGGACCTTGTTTCCTCCCTTTGCCACAGAAGGCAGTGGAGGCCAATTCACTGGATGTTTTCAAGAGAGTGTTAGATTTAGCTCTTCGGGCTAAAGAAATCAGGGGATATGAGGAAAAAGCAGGAACGGGTTTTAGATGATCAGCCATGATCATATTGAATGGCGGTGCTGGACCGAAGGGCCGAATGGCCTACTCCAGCATCTATTTTTCTATGTTTCCATGTTCTTTCCAAATTCTGATGCTCTTCAACCTGAAACGTTACCTCAGTTTTTCTCTGGACAGATGTTGTTTCCAGCATTTTCTATCTTTATTTCAGATTTCCAGCATTTGCCGTTTTTAAAAAAATTTTCATCTTTCCGTGCATATGTTTATGAAAATTACATTGATGCAAACCTTGGTCTGTGTTTAAGAGCTACTGGGAGAAAGTGAAAAGATGATGGCAATGATATTTAGGAATGATTCTGTAGAGAGTGGAAAGCCCTGATCATTGTGAGAGGGATCTTGAGATTATAACGGAATTGACTGGGTAGAGTTAGAGAATCATACAGCACAGAAACAGGCCCTTCGGCCCAACTTGTTCAAGCTATCAGGAAACCCCACCTTGAGCTAGTCCCATATCCCCTCAACTTCTCCTATCCATGCATCAATTCAAATACCTTTCAGATGTTTTATTGTATCTGCACCAATAAGTTCACCAGAAAGTTCACTCCATATACCCACCACTCTCTGTGTGAAAAAGCTGTCCCTTGGGTTCCCATTAAATCTCTTCCTTTCTCTTCTTCAACCTACTGCCCCATTAATTTTGATTCCCTTACCCTGAGGAAAATAGCATGTGCATTCACCCGATCTCTCCCCTTCATGATTTGACGTACCTCTGTAAGATCACCTTTCAGCCTCCTGCACGCCAAGGAATAATGTTGAATGGTCCTAAAGTCCTTACTAGAGATCCCCCCAAGTTTGTAAGAAATTCACACCTGGAGCTAGAAATATTGCATGGCAAATCCAATGAGGAATTCTGTAGAAATCCCTTCAAGTGGACATCATTGAGAATATGGAGCTCATGATGAAAACGTGCTAGAATAACTCAATGGGTCAGGTAGCATCTCTGTAAAACATGGATAGGTAACGTTTTGGTGCGGATCGCTTCTTCAGACTGATGAAAGAAATAGTGTTACCCAGGGTGAGGTGGAGAACTTGGGCAGATGGCACAGTGGCACAATGGCAGAGTTGCTGCCTTACAACGGCAGAGACCTGGGTTCGATCCTGACTGTGGGTGCTGTTTGTATGGAGTTTGTACATTCTCTCTGTGACCGCGTGGGTTTCTTCCGGATGCTCCGGTTTCCTCCCACATCCCAAAGATGTACAGGTTTGTAGGTTAATTTGGCTTTGGTAAAAATTGTAAATTGTCCCCAGTATGTAGGATAGTGCTAGTGTACGGGGTAATAGCTGGTTGGCGCAGACCTGGTGGGCCAAAGGGCCTGTTTCCACGTTGTATCTCTAAACTAAACTAAACTAGACTAGGCTGCAGGGTAGACGCTATATAATTTGGTCATTCTCAACCTTCAGACATTGAAAGTGCTGTCCTGCTCCAGATTTAGGTGACAACATTAGGAAGAGAAACATCTACAAACATTGCTTTTCTTGCCTGGAATATATAATTTTAGTTTCTATGGAACAGTATTATAATGGAAAAATAAACATACTTGGATGTCATTAATCTCTTCGTACATATTATCTGGACAAGATCATGCCCTTTGGCCCACAATGTTTATTTATTTATTTATTTTATTTATTGTCATTCGATAAAAACATGCTTCCACATGAATCATGAACAAAATTAGTACTCGGGTCCGAGCAGCGTAATAGTGCAGTAAGACATCAATAAAGTGCAGTAAAGACATCAATAAATTCTAACGTATATAAAAACCGTCCACAATAAAATCTAAATAATAATGAGCCTATGAATAAACAGTAAAAAGTAAAAAAGGCAGCATGGTTAAAAGGCAGCAGCATAATAATGTCCATAGCAACAGTATCAGCAGACAGTTCACTGAGGTAGTGAGAGGTCAGGCAGTGAGGTAGGGAGTTTAAAAGTCTCACGGCCTCGGGAAAGAAGCTGGCTTTAAGCCTTGTTGTCTGCGCTGAACATGACACCGATGTAAACTAATCTCCTTTGCCTTCACATGATCCGTATTCCTCCATTCCTAGTCTTTGATATTTCCACCCTGGGGAAAAAAAGTTCTGACTGTCTACTATATCTCATAATTGTCACCCCTCTTCCTCTTACAGAGAGCATTTGCACGGAACAAGTTGAGTTGAAATGTTTCCATTCCAGCAGGGAATTGGAAGGTATTTTTGCCAAATTTAAGATATTTGTCTTCATTGTTTGACACTACAAAAAGGCAACTCAGTAGTTTTAGTTGTCTGATTGTACCTGTAAAGAACACAGCCTTAGAAATTATCTGCCTACAGAAGCAGTAATCTGAATTCTGTATGAAAAATTTATATCAAGAGTCCCAGGATAAACATTTATTTGGAACTTAGTGCAGGGAATATCTCGTGGCTGCTCTTAGCGCTGATTCACGACAGAAACGGGCCAATTATTCCAAGTGAGAAAAATGTTTTTCATCCCATGAGTTTTTCTTGCCATGAGATTTTTAAAACATTTTCTGCTCTGCTCAACATGGAAATTTGAGTCTGCTCTTGATAGCTTGGTTTCAACTTTCTGGAACTGCACAGAAGTACAAAGGGTAGCAAAAGGATTCCCTTTATCCACTTAAAGTGCACAAGTATATACGAAAAATGTATAGAAGTGTGAGAACGCACACCTTCAGATTCAGGAACAGTTTCTTCCCAGCTGATATCAGGCAACTGAATCGTACTACCACAACCAGGGAGCAGTCCTGAACCACTGTCTACCTCATTGGTGACCTTCGGACTATCCTTGTTCAAATTTGCTGGCTCTACCTTGCACTAAACTAGGGGCGGCATGGTGGAGCAGCCGTAGGGTTGCTGCCTTACAGCGCTTGCAGCGCTGGAGAACAGGGTTCGATCCCGACTACGGCGCTGTCCGTACAGAGTTTGTACGTTCACCCCATGACCGCATGGGTTTTCTCCGAGATCTTCAGTTTCCTCTCGCACTCCAAGTACGTCCAGGTTTGTAGGTTAAGTGGCTTCGGTAAAGATTGTAGATTGTCCCTATTGTGCAGGATAATGCTCGTGTACGGGGTGATCGCTGGTCGACGCATACTCCGTGTGTGACTGTGCGTGACTATAGAGGTTAATTGTAATGTGTGGGGATCATGGGTCGATGAGGACTCGGTGGGCCGAAGGGCTGTTCCCACGCTGTTTCTCTAAACTAAACTAAACGTTATTCCCTTATCATGTACCTAAACACAGTAAATGGCTCAACTGTAATCATGTTTTGTCCTTCTGCTGACTGGATAGCACGCAGCAAAAGCTTTTCACTGTACCTCGGTAAACATGACAGTAACTGACACACTCATTTGTGGTATAATTTGTCCGTATAGCACACAAAACAAAGTTTTTCGCTGCATCTCGGTACATGTGACAATAAGAAACTAAATTGCCACAGCCAGTACCAGATAAACCTATCCTCCACAAGCTAAAAGAGCACTAAGGCCCAGTGGTGGGACTGAACAAACTATTGAGCATCTATCTTAGTGATGAAGGAAACCAGAGTTAAACACATCATGTTAGCCACAGTGCATCAAAATGAACATGTGATAAATTAATGAATCAATTCCAATGCGATTGTGGTAGATCTAATCTTGGCCTCCGCTCCATTTTCCTGCCTATTGCCGGTAAACCTAAAGTTAAAAAATCTGACTATCGTTGCATTGAATGTATTCGATGACTCCATCCCCAGAGCTCCTTGAGGTGGAAAATTCCTAAATGTGTGAAGAAATTCCTCATCCTTAATGGATAACCCTTCATCTGAAGACAGAAACACACACCACACACATAAACGCATAAACACGCACACGCACTTCATTCTTCATTCACAAAGCCCTCCCGATGTGATGTATTATGAAATGAAGTGCAGAGCGAACTTTCCGCCTATTTTATTGTCAATGTTTATGAAGGAACTTGCATTTCTCTCCCAACGTTCATGGTGCCTCAAAGCACTTTGCAGTCACTTTATTTTAGTTGCTGTTGAAATACATAGGAACAGGTCACAAGTGATAGGAGCAGAATGAGGCCATTCGGCCCATCAAGTCTACTCTGTCATTCAATCATGCCTCTCCCTCCTAACCCCATTCTCCTGCCTTCTCCCCATAACCCTGGCACCCATACTAATCAAGAATCTATCTATCTCTGACTTGGGGGTTAGATAGGATCTGAAATGTTTCTGTATTTAAGATGCGAAAGTTTGAAATGAAAGATTTTGGCATTGGTGATATGGACCAGGAGCTTGTGTCAATTATTTGAAGATTCAGGGGTCAGAGACCCGTCCCCCCATCCTCAAGACCTTGCCTTTGGTGATCTTTACATTGTAGGAGTAAATTGGTAAAATCCAATTGGTAGATTTCTCTCCATCCACTGAGGTGTAAGGAGGAAATATATTATGAATGTCTGCAGACGTAGAGGAACGTGAAGATGGATCAGAACCATTAAGAACATCTGGACCATTCTTACCATGGTGACTTTTCCAAATCTAATAAAACTGAAAGTATTAACATCCTATTTCCCTGTACAGCCTCTTGCTCACTGTTCTGTGATTTCCTTTCACATGGACTTCTGGTTTTGTGTTTCCTTTGTATGCCTTTTTTGCACTGGAAGATGTTGCACATTGAGTTTAGGCCTTCAGAACATAAAGTTTAGTTTAGAGATACAGCATGGAAACTGGCCCTTCGGCCCACTGTGTCTGCGCTGACCAACAGTACACTGGTTCTATTCGACCCACTAAGGACAATTTACAGAGGCCAGTTAACCTACAAAACTGCACGTCTTTGTGGGAGGAAACCAGAGTGCCCAGAGAACACCTGCGCGGTCACAGGGAGAATGTACAAACTCCATACAGACAGCACCCGTGGACAGGATCGAACCCGGGTCTCGGGCGCTGTTAGGCAGCAACTCTACCGCTGTGCCATTGTGCTGCCCCAAAGCTTGAGCCGTTAAAGTGAATTCTCCTTGGATCAAGTGCATTTGCTCTTCGAGAACCTTATGGTGCAGGCAGAGCAGACTCTCGAGTCCCATTCACCTAACGCTATCCTCCCCCTCCTCTCTGTCTCCCAGTATCCCTGCAACATTTGTTCGCTAAAGGCCCATAAACTGACTTAATGAGTTGGCTTTGATTCAACTTGGTTTGCAAGATAGTGATTGGTTCAGCTATAGATTGGCCTTAAATGAGTTGGGTCATGTTCAGATTGACCCTAGATGGATTGGGACAGTTTGGATTGGGTTGGATGTGCTTAGATCAGCTAGAGTGGGCTCTGGTTGGGACTGGCCAAGATCAGGTCAGATTGGATTGTTTATGCTGGGATAAGATTGGTTATGTGTTGGAAGGAACGGCAGATGCTGGCTTAAACTGAAGATAGTCATAAACAGCTGGAGTAACTCGGGCAGCATCTCCAGAGAGAAGGAATGTGTGACGTTTCGGGTCGAGAAGGGTCTTGATCCGAAACGTCACTCATTCCTTCTCCCGTCAGATTGGTTATGATTGGCTAGGTTTGGGTTTGGATTAGTGGTGATTAGGTCAGGTCAAATTTCACAACCCAGCTGTATGATATTGATTTCTCCCCTTCACTCCACCACCCTTGTTCTCCTATTCGTTCCACTGTCCTCCTGATTAATTTTACTGTTTGTATGCTTCGTTGCCAGCTTTCCCTCATCCAACAATGAACCGTTGTACATTTCCTTGATCCTCGTCTGCTTTGATCTGTTCTCTTCATGCCTTACATGTTCTTTGTATCCGTCCATATCTCGTTCTCCTCTCCGCTGATTCTCAGCCTGAAGAAGGGTCTCGACCCTGGTTTAGAGCTAGAGGTCATAGCCTCAGAATTAAAGGATGTTCCTTTAGGAAGGAGATGAGGAGGAATTTCTTTAGTCAGAGGGTGGTGAGTCAGCGGAATTCTTTGCCACAGAAGGCTGCGGAGGCCAAGTCAATGGATATCCTTAAGGCAGAGATACAGATTCTGGATTAGTACAGGTGTCAGGGGTTATGGGGAGAAGGCATGAGAATGGGGTTAGGAGGGAGAACTAGATCAGCCATGATTGAGTGGCAGAGTAGACTTGATGGGCCGAATGGACTAATTCTGCTCCTATCACTTATGACTTATGATCCGAAATCATCACCCATTCATTCTCTCCAGAGATGGTGCCTGTCCTGCTAAGTTACTCCAGCATTTTGTGTCTATCTTCAGTGTAAAACAGAATCTGCAGTTCCTTTGTGCACATTTGATTATCTGTGATTTGGTTGAATCAACTTAGATTGGGCATGGTGGGGACAGACATAGTTTGGCCATGATTGGGTAGGGTTGGCTTTGGACTGACCATACCTGGGTCAGATCAGCTTTGAGTTGGGTTGACACATCTTCGATGGTCATGATGGGGTCAGACTCGCATTGATCATGCTGGGATAAGGTTGGGTTTGGGCTGACTCTAATTGGGTGGTCAGATGCGTAGGAAGGAACTGCAGATGTGGTTTACATCGAAGATAGCCACAAAATGCAGGAGTAACACAGCAGGACAGGCATGATCTCTGAATAGAAGGGATGGGTCTTGACCCGAAACGTCACCCATTCCTTCTATTCAGAGATGCTGCCTGCCCCTCAGTTACTCCAGCGTTTTGTGCCTATCTATTGGGTGGTCAGATTCGGATTGGCTTTGGGTCACCTTGGATTAGCTGTGATAGGGTCAGGCATAGAATGATCCTGATTGGGTTTAGACTGACTATACCTGGATCAATTGGTTGTGGTTGGTTTGGGTCATCTTGGATTGACCGTATGAAAGATGGGTTTGGATTGCCTGTGATCAGCTCAGATTGAACGTGTTCAGATTGGATTCAAATTGACCACCTTCATTTTGTGCCTAGGTCAGTTTTTATTATTATACCCTAGCCGACTGCCATTTCATGTGTTGATACTAATCCGATTTCTCTCATCTTTGTGGTTATAAAAATAAAGCAATGACAGTATATTTCTGTTGAAATACTTGCCGAAGCATTGTTGATTTTTTTTTTATTATTGTGCTAATCACCTCACTTGACAATTCTCCAGCTTTCTAATATCAGCAATATTTCATCAGATATTGATAAGTCTGTCGGCTTCATCTTACCTGTTGTTAGCTCATAAAACTTTATATTTGAGGTTTATAAGTATAGATTGATTAAAGAAGTGGGGGAAAAGATTGTGGCAATAAAAGCCATTGATCGGAAGACCTCTGCTTTAAGATTTAATGCAATGGACTGTAAAGCTAAAAGCTACTGGGAAAAGAAAACCCTGCAAGTTTTCAATGGATGTTCAGCGCAGAAGAATATAATAGAAAATACAGAATGGAATATTCTACAGCATGTGAGATACCCATTCCAAATCACTGGACGGATGGAGCACTGAATTAATTCTGGATTCTGAACTTTCATATGAATGTCAAGAGTTTAGAAAATGTGCAGAGATTAACAACAATAGTGTAAAGAATGAGTGACCAGCTCTGTGAACAGGATAATGAAGAAACACACATTATTTAGTTGTGGATAGAGAAAGCATTACATTCACAAGTTATAGGAGGAGAATTAGGCCATTCGGCCCATCGGGTCTACTCCGCCATTCAATCATGGCTGATTTCTGCCTCCTAATCCCATTTTCCTGCCTTCTCCCATAACCCTTGATGCCCGTTATTTGTTATCAAGAATTTTTCTATCTCTGCCTTAAAAATATCCACTGACTTGGCCTCCACAGCCCTCTGTCGCAATGAGTTCCACAGATTAACCACCCTCTGACTAAAGAGGTTCCTCCTCACCTCCTTTCTAAAAAGGGCCCTTTAATTCTGAGAGTATGACCTCTGGTCCTAGACTCTCCCACCAGTGGAAACATCCTTTCCACATCCACTCTATCTATGCCTTTCATTATTCTGTAAGTTTCAATGAGGTCCCCCTTCAACTTTCTAAACTCCAGCGAGTGCGGGCCCAGTGCTGTCAAATGCTCAGCATGCGCTAACCCACTCATTCCATTAGTTTATTGAAAATTATGAATGGTTATGATATAGTGGTAAGAGTAGATGTTGCCACCTACAGCAGTGTCAATAATCAAGAGATACACGTTTGAGATAGGGGAAAGGAACCAGGGAGTGAATATGAAATAATAATTAGGCAGAACACTGCTTCGATTCAAAAAGCATTGCTTAAAGAAATGGAGGAGGCAGTTTTAATAATACCTTTCATGAGACAACCGAATAATTAACCAAAAGGACTTAACAGCAGAGAAAGATCTGAGGGAACGTGTCAATGTGAAAAGCCTTCATAACGGCCACACTGGACTGAATATGTGAGGCGTGATGATACTATGAGTAGAAATACCCAATTCATTCTGTCTTAAACAATGTAGAAGCTCGGTGGTCAGGTCGATGAATAGATCAAGGGTATTTAAAGCAATGCAGGTAGATCTGGGGTGGGAGATTGCAACCTTCACGTGGTCCGCCCTGTTTCGACAAATGCAATCAACCTGGCGTGCACAATCAAATAAGATCAAATAGAACAAGTTGTCCTACAACTTTAGGGTGTGCACGCCATACACAAGGAGAAGAAGGTAGATCTGATTAAGATAGATACTGGACATTGATTGCCAGGGCGAGTTCTGTTATGAATAGCCCAATTTTGTTGCAATGCACCTGTTTCCCAATTACCCAAAGAAAACATTTAGCAGTTAAAGCATGTTTATCCATATTAGATGGGAGAGCATCTACCTGGATCGATTTTAATGCATGTGCTTGTACTCAGAAAATATCTTCAGTGGACTTTCTTGCCATTCCCACCATTAAGTTCTGTCTATTTTTGACTCACTTGAAGCCCCTCAATCTGTGACAAGATGTGTCATCAGTTTCCACGCATCCACTGACAACGACCAGCTCGATTGGTTCTGGTTTCTCCATTGAGGTTCATTTGCTGATCTTTACCCAGGAATGCCATGCTCTCTGCTTGAGTTAGGTAATCACCCTGACATCTTCCTCCTGAGACAAAACACACATGGAGACTGCAGAAAGGTGGTTGGACAGATATAAGGATAGGATGGGTTTTGTGGGGTGTGGATCAAACGCAGGATTAGCCCAATGTACCAACTCGGTCAGCATGACCAAGGTGAACTGTTTCCAGGTTGTACACCTCTATGACTCTATGGCTCTGTGACTCTAACACCCCTTTGTCATTCCTTACGAGCTCACTGACCTGCACTGTTTCACAGTCAAGCAAGCATTCAATGTTAAACCCGCAGCCTTATTTTCATGGTAACGCCTCTCTTTATCCCTGTCTATTCCTCCATAACCACGGGCTGCCAAGGGCATTTTGCCCATGAGTTCTTTTCCTTTGGTCACTGGGAGAATGCACAGGCAAACACCCATAGTCAGGATCGAACCCGGCTTTCAGACGCTGTAAGGCAGTAACTCTACCGCTATGCCACTGTGACACCCCTATAACGGTCCTGTAATGTTAGGTAGATGTTTGAAGGATGGAGGAGTTTGGGAACAAGATGGAATGTTTTATAAGGACCACCATTTACATGATGGACCATATAATTGCCATATAATCCCATTATAGCAATGGCTGTAAATATTGTACCAGAGTGCCAATCTTCTGCCTTTTCTTAACTATAATTTCTCGGCTGTGTCAGAGAATCAAGCAGAAAATGTCTTTAGAGATGTCAGAGCATAAAAGGTTCAAAACTCCAACGTTGTTTTCATTCCCGCTGTGCAATCAATACATCAGTTGTTCTTTTAAAGTAACCAAGTGCTGTCTAGGGGATCATTCATTGATTGGTGTCAAAGATAACTCTGCCACTGGGGTAGGAACATAATGCATTGACAAATGTTTTAATAGTTGATGGCTGTGTCTTGGAATCTCACAATGTAACAATGATAGAGTGTAGCATTGCTGACTGCCGTTGGATGCAATGTTGGAGATTTGATCACATAGCCTCTCCTCTCCAACGCTACGACACCCCTTCGCCAACCCCAACCCACCTTCAATATTTCAGTAAGTAGCAAATGAAAGTGCCTCGATGATTATTCCGATCAGTCTGAAAAAGGGTCGCTTATCCATTCCTAGACGTAGCCCAGACCATCACACAAACAAACCTCCCTTCCATTGACTCCATTTATACCTCACGCTGCCTTGGCAAGGCCAGCAGCATAATCATGGACGTGTCGCACCCTGGCCTTCTCCCTCTTCTCCCCTCTCCTGTCGGGCAAAAGGTATAGAAGTGTGAAAACACACACCTCCAGATTCATGGACAGTTTCTTCTCAGCTGTTATCGAGCAAATGAATCATCCTACCATAACCTGAGAGCAGTCCTGAACTACTATCTACCTCATTGGTGGCCCTCAGACTATCCTTGATTGGACTTTACTGGCTTTACCTTGCATTATATGTTATTCCCTTATCATGTATCTATACACTGTAAATGGTTCGATTGCAATCATGTATTGTCTTCCCGCTGACTGGATTGCACGCAACAAAAGCTTATATATATATATGTACAGAATGTATGATTGTATATGTGTGTGTGTGTGTATCTAAATATACACAACTGAACCCATTTTTTTTTTCTAATTTATTATATTGTTTACAGTGTACTATGTTTACATATTCTGTGAAGCCGCAGCTAGTAAGAATTTAATTGTTCTATCTGGGACATATGACAATAAAACACTCTTGACTCTGAGCTTGTGATGCTGATGCAAGCAAGAATTTCATTGTACCTGTATCTGACGATACCTGTGCACATGACAATAAACTCGAATTGACCAAATCTCCCACTGGCTTATGTTTCTTAGATCAACTGTGCAAATGTTTGGATTGCTTCTTAATTTAAACATTTCTCAGCAGCATGTGGTTAAGGAGAGATGAGTGCACCCTCAGAAATGTACTTTATTTTCAAATCAACAGTGTTATACATGGGGTGCACCTGTTGATAGGTTTGGGTGACTGGCAACAGGAGTAGGTATTGCGGACAATTGGATTTTTCCATCTCTGAGACTGAGTTATGTCTCCTTGGTCAGACTTTGCTGACTTTGATCCTCCAAACGTTATCCCCTTATGTATCCATGCACTGTAAATGAATGAGTGAATGAATGAATAGTTTATTGGCCAAGTATTCACATACAAGGAATTTGCCTTGGTGCTCTGCCCGCAAGTGACAACATGACATACAGCGACAGTTAGGAATGACACATCAAACATTAATAATAAAACATTATTGATTAAACATGTGAATTAAATAAAATACCAGAGCAAAACTCCATACAGAATGGATCAATTGTAATCATGTATTGTCTTTCCGCTAACTGGTTAGCATGCAAATAAAAGCTTTTCATTTTAAGTCAGTACATGCGAAAATAAACTAAACTGAACTGCAGACATACAGCCCTTTCCATAAAGGATCCACCAATCTTAGCTTCTAAATCATCCACAGAGTTTTGAGGCAAAAGGCTGTGGTCACAGTCAACAGTTAATATTTTGCTCATCTACACTACCCTAGCCTTTATTTACCACCTTCACTGTGGTGAGACTATGAAGAAACCGGACCAATAATATGTGAGCTGGAAATACCAGAAGGCAAAAGGGTGGCACGGTGGCGCAGTGGGAGAGTTGCTGCCTTATAGCGAATGCAGCGCCGGAGACCCGGGTTCGATCCTGACTACGGGTGCTGCCTGTACGGAGTTTGTACGTTCTCCCCGTGACCAGCGTGGGTTTCCTCCGAGATCTTCGGTTTCCTCCCACATTCCAAAGACGTACAGGTATGTAGGTTAATTGGCTTGGTAAATGTAAAAAAATAATTGTCCCTAGTGTGTGTAGGATAGTATTAATGTGCGGGGATTGCTGGTCGGTGCGGACCCAGTGGGCCGAAAGGGCCTGTTTCCGCACCGTATCTCTGACATAATAATAATTGTAAGGAATGTACACAGACACCTTAAAGTCTTCAGTACTTTATTAAGCACACGTCATACATAGCCCTAGCTGTACGTGGTCTGTCACGAACACCAGAGAGCGAGCGCATGGACATCGTTACTATCAATGACCACGTCTCATGCGCCAGGGTGAGTGCAAACAGTAAAGCACAGGGATACAGGATCACACGTAATCGCCGTAACGGACCGGCGGCCTGACCAGGCGACCAGAACCTCGCCATCTCCTCCTTCGGAGGCAGGACTCGGCCCCAGAGGAATGGGCAAAGCACAGGGCCGGGACAGTGGCAGCGGGGGGCATACGGAGCCGCCGGGGGAGGGAGAGGCTCGTTCACGAGCCGGAGATGCTGGCGGGACCGGCGGTACACCCTTCCGTCGTGGTTGACAAGGTATGACCTACCTGTCGTGGGAACGCTTCTGGATACTGTGTCTTTCGGCAAGGCAGGTTTAAAGACGGAACAGGGACTGCTGAGACACCGGGACTGTGGGCCTCGTGACTCGGGACATGAGTCGCTGAGCCGGGGAGCCCAGGGCATGGTCGCGGGAGATTGCGGAGGTTTATGTCGGAGCGGGATACTGGGACTAAGAAAATAAAACGCGATAGATCAGAGACGCAGGAAGAAGCACTTCTGACGCCATGTAAGGAATGTACACAGACACCTTAAAGTCTTCAGTACTTTATTAAGCACACGTTATACATAGCCCTGGCTGTACGTGGTCTGTCACGAACACCAGAGAGCGAGCTAGAGGCGTGTGGGTTGCAATTATACTAACTGGTGGGGGAGTGGTTAGCATGGACATCGTTACTATCAATTAAAGGTGTACACACATATCATCTACAATAATAAATACTTTATTGATCCCCTCAGGGAAATTCAGCACAACAGGTTGACCCAAATCTTTGTATAGGAAGGAAATGCAAATGCTGGTTTATCCCGAAGATAAGACACAAGATACTGGAATAACTTAGCAGTCAGGCAGCATCTCTAGAGGAAAGGAATGGGTGATGCTTTGGGGCGGAACTCTTATTCAGACCGGTGAAGTCAGTCTGAAGAAGGATTCCGACCCAAAACATCAACTATTCCTTTACTCCAGTGATGCATTCTGATCCACTGAGTTATGCCAGTGGATTTTTGTGTCTGTCTTTCGATCCAAATCTTTGATCGGTTTGATCGGCATTGAGTAGATCTTTAGCGATTTGCACTCTAATCTCCGAGCCAGTCTAACTAGCCTGGGCAACATTGCACCACTGACTAAGGTGCTGCCTTTTGGGTGAAATCTCAGAGCCTAGTGATCTCTCAGCTCAGGCACAAATTTGAAGGATGGTGAGGGAATTACAACTGTTAGCCTAACACAAACACATTTCATTGACAATAAAATGCTGTGGGACCTCCTGAAGTCATGATAGACACTACATTAATGCCAGCTCTTCCTTTTAATTAATTCTATTTAAAACAAGGGTTTAATGCTTCAATTGCAACAGCAGGATATCACAGCAATCTGGTAAAGTCTTCATAAGCTAATGGACCTTACTGTAATTTCTAGGCTAATGTTCACCTAACACCACAGTTTCCTCCTTATGTTGCTTTCCAGAGGAACATGGTTTAACACTGTTTTAAATTCATATCAACATCCAGGCTGTGGGAGTTTATTTTTCTCTGAGAACGCTTTGCTCGCTAAGGCGTGGGGGGGGGGGGGGGGGGATGGCACGGTGGTGCACGGAGCACCAGCGAGTCGGGTTCAATCTTGACTGCGGGTGCTGACTGTATGGAGTTTGTACATTCTCCTCATGACCTGCGTGGGTTTTCTCCGAGATCTTTGGTTTCCTCCCACATCCCAAAGACGTAGAAGTTTGTAGGTTAATTGGTTTGGTAAAATGTATGAATGTTAAATTGTTCCTAGTGTGTGTAGGTTAGTGTTGATGTGCGGGTATCTCTGGTTGGCGCGGACTCGGTGGGCCGAAGGGCCTGTTTCGGCACTGTATCTCTAAACTAAACTGAACGTTTGTTTAATTTCTCCCAGAAAGGCGCCTTTCGAATAATTCCACAGTTTAGTCCATTTTTATCTTCTACCCAAGCGTATGAACAGCTCCAGCCATTGTCTGCATTCGCCACTGCACACAAACATCTCATTTGCCACAGGTTCCGCTGGTATCGCTGACATCTGGAGAGAACGGTGAAGCCTCACCATAAACTTCAGAGATTTTTTTTCCTAATCAGCAGTTATATTTATTCCTATAAACTCTCCCTCGTATTTCCTCACCCCCCACCCCCTCTCCATGTTGAATCTGTGGTAGTGAATCTATGGAATTCATTGCCGCAGAAGGCTGTGGAGGCAGTCAGTGGATATTTTTAAGGCAGAGATAGATAGATTCAGGAAATTGGGGTTGAGAGGGAAAGATGGATCAGCCACGATTGAATGGAGGGGTAAACTTGATGGGTTGAATGGCCTCATTTTGCACCTATAACCTATGACGTCATGACCTTATGAAACTAAGTTCCCCTAAGCACTCTATTTGGGAAAACGGATGCCCAAAAGATGATGACGTGCACCCCTGATATAAACCAACAAGATAGTTTATCTCCCGACAATATTAAGTGCTTTGAGAGAAACGGATGAACCACCTCAGTGCTGGACTGACATTTGATCAGAGTAAACTTAATTAGGAGTGTATTCGCTGGGCTTGTATTCACTGGAGTTTAGAAGGATGAGGGGGGATCGTATAGAAACATATAAAATTATAAAAGGACTGGACAAGCTAGATGCAGGAAAAATGTTCCCAATGTTGGGCAAGTCCAGAACCAGGGGCCACAGTCTTAGAATAAAGGGGAGTCATTTAAGACTTAGAATAAAGGGGAGTGGGGGCCAAGTCTGGATGGATTTAGAGCTCGAGGGCTAGTGAGGGTAGAAACATAGAAAATAGGTGCTTTTTCACCGCCATTCATGAGAGATCATCCAACTGTATCCCGTACCTGCCTTCTCTCCATACCTCTGATCCCCTTGGCCACATCCAACCACTCTTAAATAGCCAATGAACTGGCCTCAACTACCCTCTGTGGCAGAGAGTTCCAGAGACTCACCACTCTGTGTGAAGAAAGTCTTTCTCATCTCGGTCTTAAAGGATTTTCCCCCTTATCCTTAAGCTGTGACCCCCTTGTCCTGGACTTCCCCACATCGGGTGCATCTAGCCTGACCCCTTAAGAATTTTGGTAATTCCAGAGAGTATAAACCAAGCGAATCAGTCTGGTGAACCTTCTCTGTATGGCAATAATGTCCTTCCTCAGATTTGGAGACCAAAACTGCACGCAATACTGTGTGGTCTCACCAAGAGTCTGAAAGAACCTCCCTGCTCCTGTACTCAAATATGGGGAGAAGGCAGGCACGAGTTATTGATAGGGGACGATCAGCCATGATCACAATGAATGGCGGTGCTGGCTCGAAGGCCGAATGGCCTCCTCCTGCACCTATTTTTCTATGTTTCTATGAGTGATATTCATTGGTATAGAGTGTGTAAGTAGCTCATGGGACAACAACTTGTACAGCGAGTAGAGCTGCTGCTTCAAGCTCCAATGACCCAGGGTCGATTCTGACGGGTCCTGTCTGTGTGGAGTCTGCACATCGCCTGATGATTGTGTGGGTTTCCTCCAGGTCCTCCAGTTTCCTCCAACATCCCAAGACCTTTGGGTCTGTGGGTTGATTAGCTGTTGTAAGTTGCCCCAAGTGCGTCGGTGAGTGGTGGAATCTGAGGGGAGTAGATAGGAATGTGAGGAGAATAAAATGACTCCGGGGGGGGGGGGGGGGGTCGAAACTGATGTGCTTATAAGACAGGAACCCCAGATGCTGGTTTAAACTGAGGTTATACACAAAATGCTGGAGTAACTCAGCGGGACAGGCAGCGTCTCTGGAGAGAAGGAATGTACAAGTCTGAAGAAGGGTCTCGACCCGAAATGTCACCCATTCCTTCCCTCCAGTGATGCTGCCTGTCCCGCAGAGTTACTCCAACAATTTGTGCCAATCCTCAGCATCCCTGGAGAACCTGGATAGTTGATGTTTCGGGTCAGGACCCTTCTTTAGACTGCATAAGTGTCCCGAAATGACCTGAAATGTCACCTATCCATGTTTTTCTGGGGGATGCCGCCTGACCTGCTGATTTACTCCAGTGCTTTGTGTCTTCCCACCTCCATGTAGATGTTCAATGATAGAATAACACAGCACTCCACCATAAGGCCTACATCAGCCGGCACTTTGAAAGAGCTTTACTCTGAGTCCCACTCCTCAAAGCTCTGCGAAGTTACTGCCATTGAAATTTTGCTTCCACTGTCCTTTGAGCACGTGGGTTGTAGAACATTTAGAGGAGATTTGCTGGTAATTAGATTTAAAATACTGGCCCGTGACCAAATCCATTGAAATGAAGTTAGTTGGTCATCGCAGTTTAGTGGGTGAGCTGCGGGTTAGTTAGCAGCCTCAATAACGGGCCAGTGCGATTAGTCATAATTAAGGGGATACTTAGAGCAATTTGTGAAGCAGAGAAGTGTGATCGGTTGGAGTGCAAGAGTTTCTCTGCAGCTAAAGGCTGGGGAGACGGGGGCACCTAGCTGTGGCAGGCCTCAGCAGTGGCAGGCGGATGGCACTGCAAAGTGCTGCAGGAACTCGGCAGATCAGGCACCATCTGGGAGGGCAATGGACAGGCGACGTTTTGGGTCGGGACCATTCTTCAGACCATTGCGATATTTTTGTATTTTTTGCAACGAGGGCAATGCTGGCATTGCATACCAAGAACACAGGCGCCAATGCCCGAAAGGAGACCAGAATTTCTACCCTAAATGTAACTGTGACCAGTTTATTGAATCTCAGATAGTTAATCTGAATTCTAGTTCTTAATATGCCACAGATGACTCGCAACCTCTGGATTATTAGGTCAAGCTTCTGCGCTGAGACCCCAGTCACACACCACTAGATCAGTGCTCCCATTGATTATGTAGAGAGCATTCTGATTAAGACGGATCGGTAGACATAGAAGAGGCGGGCGGAGTCAGAAAGAGAGAAACAAAGAATACACCAGGGGTGACAGAGAGATAGGAACAGTGTTTGAAAGTTAAGGAAACAGAAATAAAGAGACGAGTAGATATTTCTTTGGAGAAACTGTGCAAAATTTGATAGGGAAGGAGAAACGAAGAGGGAATAAATCCTGCACAACACAGTGATGATGTATTGGATCACGAATGGCTGATTAGCGAATACAGGAAGACGAATTTACCCCAATCGAAAGAATCTCCAAATGGCAAACCTGCAACTGGACTAAAATGTAATAACCTGCGGCTCGATTGCAGTGTAAAGAACAGCTTTCATTTACTGAGCGGGGATGTGTTTTTTAGACCACAACGCTAATCGTTGAATCTGATCAATTGGCACCGTGAGGAAATGGAAAGCGATTAAAGGCTAAAGTTGTGATGATCACTGGTTTAACACATGGAGATGGAAACTGCTGAATTAGTTCAGTTCATTAAAATCATTAATAGTCATGAAATGAAAACCACTTGAGTACAAAGGCTTGAGAATCTATCCGTTTTAATTAGGTGCCAGCAAATCTGAAGTGAAATGCAAGCCTACTAGTCGCACATACTTTACAGAACAACTACTCCTCTCCACAGATCAGTAGGATCTCAATTAAAATTTTGTTTAATTAAAATTGATCGCATTAAGAAACTGATGTGCTTAATTAACTGAATTCCAGGAGTTCCTTGAACGTTTTACGGCTGCATTGTACCATCATTGTTCAGCGTAATAAATACACCACACTGGAGAATTGGGTTTCAAAAGAGCATCTCCCAAGTTCTGTTCAATCAAGTTTGTTGCAACTTTTCAAAGTTTTAACAAGTCGAACTTGTTTGTTCTGGTGCAGATATCAGTTGAGAAGAATTGCTGATAATAGCAGGTCAAAGATATCTCAGGCAGACATTCCTGGGAAAGCAATGACATGTGGTTTAATGTAATATCCCACATCTCTGTTAGATGTTGTCAAGCTGGAAAAGGGGCGCAGAGAGAATTTATGAGGATGTTGCCTGAGCTATGGGGTGCGGTTCAGCATGCAGTTGTGTAGGGCTCTGGGAAGACCACATCTGGAGTATTATGTACAGTTTTGGTCTCCTAATTTGAGGAAAGACATCCTTGTGATTGAGGCAGTGCATCGTAGGTTCACGGGATTGATCCCTGGGATGGCGGAACTGTCATATGAGGAAAGATTGAAAAGACTAGGCTTGTATTCACTAGAGTTTAGAAGGATGAGGGGGGACCTTATAGAAACATATAAAATTATAAAAGGACTGGACAAGCTAGATGCAGGAAAAATGTCCCCAATTTTGGGCGAGTCCAGAACCAGGGGCCACAGTCTTAGAATAAAGGGGAGGCAATTTAAGACTGAGGTGAGAAAAAAAAGTTTTCACCCAGAAAGTTGTGAATTTGTGGAATTCCCTGCCACAAAGGGCAGTGGAGGCCAAATCACTAGATGGATTTAAGAGAGAGTTAGATAGAGCTCTGGGGGCTAGTGGAATCACGGGATATGGGGAGAAGGCAGGCACGGGTTATTGATTGGGGACGATCAGCCATGATCACAATGAATGGTGTTGCTGGCTCGAAGGGCCGAAAGGCGGCCTCCTCTATCTATTTTCTATGTTTCTATGCTAGGACTCTATTCCTTGGAGCGCAGGAGGATGAGGGGTGATCTTATCGAAGTGAACAAAATCGTGAGGGGAATAGATCGGGTAAACGCACAGAGTCTCTTGCTCAGAGTAGGGGAATCGAGAACCAGAGGACATAGGTTTAAGGTGAGGGAGGAAAGATCAAATAGGAACCTGAGGTGTAACTTTCTTACACAAAGGGTGGTGGGTGTCTGGAACGAGCTGCTGGAGGAGGTGGTTGAGGCAGGTACAGGTATTGATGCGGTGCACATTATTTACAATATGTAAATATCCATCATCCACAGCAACGTGCTAGGTGCAAAAAAACTAGAACTTAACTGTAGTGTTGGTCCTACATTTTGTTGTCCATGTCTCACACAGCACCTGATTAAGTAGATGTTAGTAGCTGCTCATTGAGTTAATAGACATTGTTTGTTGTTATTCCTGATGCAATCATAGAATCATAGAAATTAGGTGCAGGAGCAGGCCTTTCGGCCCTTCGAGCCTGCACCGCCATTCAATATGATCATGGCTGATCATCCAACTCAGTATCCCGTACCTGCCTTCTCTCCATACCCCCTGATCCCTTTACCCAGAAGGGCCACATCTAACTCCCTCTTAAATATAGCCAACGGACTGGCCTCAACTACCTTCTGTGGCAGAGAATTCCACAGACTCACCACTCTCTGTGTGAAAAATGATCTTCTCATCTCGGTCCTAAAAGACAAGGATGACTCCTCCGATTTATTGTACTGCAGCCAATTCTACAATGTACAAAATTACATTCTGTAACTGGGCACAAAATGCTCATCTGAAGACATTTCTTCATGGCAACACAGTGGCTTAGTTTAGCTTAGTTTGATTAGGGATACAGCATGGAAATAGGACTTTCGACCCAGCAGGTCCAACCCGACCAGTGATTGCCCACACACTTGTTGCATGTTGCACCACTTCCACATTCTACACTCTTGGGGAAATTTACAGAGGCCAATTAACCGACAAACCCGCACATCTTTGGAATGTGGGTAGAAACCGGAACGCCTGAAGAAAACCCACATGGACACAGGGAGAACGTGCAAACTCCACGCAGACAGCACCCGAGGTCAGGCTCGAACCCGGGTCACTGGAGCTGTGAGGTTAGTTGCTGACTTACAGTGCCAGAAACCCGGATTCGATCCTGACCTCGGGTGCTGTCTGCATGGAGTTGGTTCGTTCAACCACATGGGTTTTCTCCCGGTGCTCCGGTTTCCTCCCACACTCCAAAGTTGTGCAGATTTGTAGGTTACTTGGCTTCTGCAAATTGTCCCCAGTGTGTAGCATAGAACTAGTGTACGAGTGATCGCTGGTTGGCACAGCTCGGAACTGTGGATGCTGGTTTATACCAAAGGCAGACATGGAGTGTTGGAGTAACTCAGCGGGTCAGGCAGCATCTCTGAAGAAAAAGGATAGGTGACGTTTCGGCTTGGGACCCTTTTTCGGACTGGGGGTGAGATTAGAGTAGAAATGTCAAGAGTTATTCTACTACCCTGACCTACTCCAAACAACAAACTTGTCCACGGTGTCAAACCTCATAAAAAGTGTTTTCAAAATCGCCAAGACATGGCACGGACAATCTCATGCACGACCAATATTTGATGTAAACTTGGAAATAGCCTGGAGGGTCCATAGACAAGTTTGCAGAAGATGACTCCTAGATCAACAGTCACAGAGCACTTGAGCAGTTGGAAACAACAAAGAGTTTCAGCAAAAGATAATCTGAGACGTAGGGGGAGATGTTGTAGCGTTAATAATAGGCAGCCTTTGTGATGAAAGGATATAGGGTGGGAAATTCAGATCAAGATCAAATATGATATCAGAATTCTGAGTGGAACAGCGGGTCAGACAGCGTCTCTGGAGAAAGGAAATAGGTGATGTTTCGGGTTGGAGCCTCTTCAGACTGAAAGAAGGGTTCTGACCCGAAATGTCTTTCAGTCTGAAAAATACATCACCTATTCCTTCTCTCCAGAGATGCTGCCTGACCCAGTTAAGTTACTCCAACATTTTGTGTCTATCTTCAGTGGAAGCCAGCATCTGCAGTTCCTTCCTACACCACTGATAGGGAGAGGTTGGGCAGGGCATAACTTTATTCCTTGAACCATCGGAGACTGATGGGTGATCTTATAGGGGTGTGTGATATCATGCGAGGAATAGATAAGGTAATGCACACAATCTTTTACCCACGATTGGGGAAACGAGAACTATAGGACAGAGGTTTATGGTGAGAGGGGAAAGAAGGGTTCCGACCCAAAATTCCATCTAATTCTTCTTCTCCAGAGACGCTGCCTGACCCGCTGAGTTAATCCAGCTTTCTGTGTCTATCTTCGGTATAAACCAGCATCGGCAGTTCCTTCCTTCACAGAATTGTGAGTGGTCTGGTCTGAGCAGCAGGGATGTTGAGAAGGTAAATAATTATTAAGGCCTCTTCCAGGAACTCTGCACCCAATCATTTAGTAACCTCAGACTAAAATAGGAAATGCACTTGCACACAGTAGCATCTAGTTCATCGACAGAACCTTCCCCATTATTAAATCCACAAGTGCTTTTAGTCATGGTGAAAGATGTGAGAGGAGCATGACCCAAGACAGTAAAAATGCTCGTAAAATAAAATATTCTTGTTCGGAAATACAGCATCTGACTTCTCCTTGATAACGTTATGAACCAGAGACATAAAGCAACAGCACTGACAGCTTCAGTATTACACGGTGCATGTACTCCCTTCCTTCTTGCCAATAAACCACATGCCAGCGCTGCCCAGCCACTGGGGCATTCGCTGCCAGGGAATGCCAACATTAAGAAACCTACAATGGGGACCTTCCACTTATGCAGCAGCTTAAACGTGGCAAAATATCCCGAGAATCTTCACAGGACATTCATTAAAAAATAGTTGAAGTCAGATAGTAATATTAGAACGGACAGGAAAATGGAAGGTTTTGGAACATAAAACTTAGAATAGGCCCTTCGGCCAGCCAATTCTGGACCGACCGGTGATCGCCCACGTACACTAGCACTATCTGACACGCTCTAGGGATAGGTTTTTACAATTTTACTGAAGCCGCTTCACCGACAAAACTGCACATCTTTGGAGTGTGGGAGGAAACTGGATCACCTCACGCAGTCACAGGGAGAACGTGCAAACTCCATGCAGACAGCACCCGTGGTCAGGATTGGACCCGGGTCTCGGGAGCTGTAAGGCAGCAACTCTACCGCTGTGCCGCCCTTGCTGCTGACCTTTCTGCAAACTTCGGGAGGAACTCAGTGGATCAGGTGGCATCTGTAGAGGAAAACGGACAGCGTTTCAAGTTGAGGCCCTTCTTCAGACTGGCAGATATCATTTCAGGTCGGGACTCTTCTTCCGACTGCTGAAACGTTGTTTGTCCATTTGCCTCCACGTATGCTGCCTGACCCGCTGGGTGTTTTGTTTAGCTCGAGATTCCATCATCTGCAATCTCTTGAGTCTCATATTCCCCCCACCCCCCCTGCTACCCGCCCACCTGTCTGCGTAAACATCAGTCTCTGTCATCAGTCCTGCTACATCCACCTTCCTCAAGCCGCCACTGCTTTGGGGAGCAGACCAGTTCCCACGCTGAATGGTTTTTAAAACAATTTGAAATCACACTGCAAACAGGGATTGAGACAGATGGACTGTGATGCAAAATGATTTCCCTCCAGGGACCTTCAGAATAAGCTGACAGTATAAATGGTGCGTGAAGCTTATTAAACAGGAAAGGAGCCCTTTCTACTGATCCACCCCCTTCTTCATTGGAAGTCAGGCTGCCAAAGTGCGACGACTCTGCATAATATTGATTTGCCCAGTGTCGATAAATTAATTGCCACGCAGTCAGAATAGCTCTTGGCCACTTAATGCTCCAAGCAAAAAAAAAAAAAAAGTAATCAGTTTGATTGATAAACAAGGACCCAGTTAAAGCAGGTTTAATGAACATCTGCCTTGCCTCAGCTCCATAAACGGGACTCGCTCTGCACCTCTGGAATCTAAAATTATAGCAAAAAGGCAGGGACCACGACAGACATTCATTGCCATGAAACTATACATCTCCATCACCACCGCAACTGCTCCCAGGTTGAGGCTTTGCATTCCAGGATGTCGAGGACAAACTCGCTGGAGGTTAGGAGGGGTGGGGGGGGGACCTCATGGGAACTTACCGATTAACGAACGGCCTGGGTAGAGTGGATGTGGAGAGGATGTTTCCGCTAGTGGAAGAGTCTAGCACCAGAGGCCACAGCCGCAGAATATAAGGACGTACTTTTAGAAAGGTATGGAGGTGGAATTTCTATAGTCAGGGGGTGGTGAATGTGTGGAGTTCATTGCCACAGATGGCCGTGGAGGTCAAGTCAATGGAGGAGATTAACATATTCCTGACTAGCACGGGTGTCAGGGGTTATGGGGAGAAGGCAGGAGAATGGGGTTGAGAGGGAAAGATAGATCAGCCATGATTGAATGGCGGAGTGGACTTGATGGGTTGAATGCCCTAATTCTGCTCCTAGAACTTATGAGTTTATCAACTGATAAGAGTTCTGAGCAAAAGCAGGGAATGCAGCAATGAAAAGGATTAGTTGGCCACATGGTCAAAGATTTTCCAAATGCCTTTTTTTACACTGGACCATGTGGTGAAATACTGTGCTGTGATGGGCTGACTGGCCTAATTCTGCTCCTAAAACTTATGAACATGTTTTTCTTTTAGTAAACGTGGTTTCCTCCTGCTGTCAAAGATGGATCCCTCATCCAGGTCTCCGTCTGTGTCCCGTAGTTCGGGTCTTGCTCCCCCTCCCCTTCAGAAGGAACAAGAATAGACTTCCCCCGGCCCTCACCTTTTTACCCCATCAGCCTCCACATCCAACACATCATTCTCCGACATTTCTGCCATCTTCAACTAGTCAATCTTCCCCCAACTAGTCACATCTTCCCATTCCCACCCCTTTCCGCCTTCTACAGGGACCACTCCCACTGCAATGCTTTGTTTCACTCATCCCTTCCCACCCAAACTAACCCCTCCCCAAGTACTTTCTCCTGCAACCGCTGGCTATGTCACACCAGTCCCCTCCCATGCTGTACATCCAGGGACTCCAGCAGTCTGTCCAGTTGAGGTAGAGGTTCACGTGCACCTCCTCATATGCTGCATTCAGTGTTCCCAGTGAGGCCTCCTTAATGCTGGCAAGATCAAGCGTAGATTCAGTGACTGTTTCGCCAAACACTTGTGCCCGGTCCGCCAAGGCCTGTTGGATCTTCCGGTTCCCAACCATTTTAACTACGCTTCCCATTCCAATGCTGACGTTCCTGTCCTGGGCGTCTCCAGGGCCAGATTGAGGCCACATGCAAACTGGAGGAATAGCACCTCATACTCCACTTGGATCACAATCTCATAAGGTCATAAGTGATAGGAGTAGAATTAGGTCATTTGGCCCATCGAGCCTGCTCCGCCATTCAGCCATGGCTGTTCTATCTCTCTCTCTCTTAACCCCATTATCCTGCCTTCTCCCCAGAACCCCTGACACCCTTATTAATCAAGAATCTATCTATCTCTGCCTTAAAAATATCCACTGATGGCCTCCACAGCCTTCTGTGGCAAGGAATTCCACAGATTCACCACCCTCTGACTATTCATCTCCTTCCTAAAGGAACGTCCTTTAATTCTGAGGCTATGACCTCTATTCCTAGACTCTCCCACTATTGGAAACATCCTCTCCACATCCACTGTACACAGACCTTTAACTATTCAGTAAGTTTTCAATGATGTCCGTTCAATTAAACGGTATGAACATTGAATTCTCCAATTTTAGGTAACTAACCTACAACCCCTGTTGATTCTTCTCTTCACCCTCCCTTCTCTGTGTCCTATGCGGTTTTGCACCCATTTTTCCCCTTCACCCTCCCCCTCCCCTTCCACCTGCATTCTTTCCTCTCTCTTCACAATTCAACTTATCCTTATCTCATACTTATTATCCTTTCATCCTCTGCGACTAGTTTAGTTTAGAGATACAGCGCGGGAAACAAGCCCTTCAGACCACCGAGTCTGCGCTGACCGGCGAACCCTGCACGCTAACACTAATCCTACACACACTTGGGATAATTTACAATTAACTTACAAGGCAATTAACCTATAAACCTGTAGGTCTTGGGGAATGTGGGAGGAAATCGGAGTACCTGCAGAAAACCCAGGCAAGTCACGGGAAGAGCATACAAACTCCGTACGGACAGCACCCGTAGTCAGGGTCAAACCCGGGTCTCTGGCGCTGTGAGGCAGCAACTCTACCGCTGCGCCACCGTGCCGTGTAAATGTATGAAATACACAGCAGGTCAGACAGCATTGCGTAAGGAGAAACAATTAGCCTTTCATGCCTGACCGTTTTCCCAGTGTTGAAATGTCAAAGACTAGAGGGCATATCTTTATGATGAGAAGAGCAAAGTTTAACGGAGATGTGCGGAGCACGTTATTTACCCAGAGAGTGGTCGTTGCCTGGAACGTGTTGCTGGAATTGGTGGTGGAGGCAGGGTGTATAGGGGGATTAAGAGGGTTTAAGATAGGAACATGGATGGACAGGGAATGGAAGGACATGGATCACATGCGGGCAGAGGAGATTAGTTCAATTCGGCATCATGTTTGGTATGGACATTATGTCTCAAAGGACCGGTTGCTGTTCTTTACTGTTCTATGTTCTATGTTCCGATATGTTGTCAGAAAGGCTGAGACCAGATGTGGTAATGGGTGCTGCTACAAAGATTCAACTTCTTTGCCTATGTAATGTGTTGGTAATGATGACGCATAGCAATTGGGTATAGTTGACAAGTCTGGGGTTGTTTTTTTGCTATTCTTGCTATTGAGGGAGTGCAGCGTAGGTTTACAAGTTTAATTCCCGGGATGGCGGGACTGTCATATGCTGAGAGAATGGAGCAGCTGGGCTTGTACACTCCGGAGTTTAGAAGGATGAGAGGGAATCTCATTGAAACATATAAGATTGTCCTTGTACATCAGTCAATGAAAGTAAGCATGCAGGTAGAGCAGACAGTGAAGAATGTGAATGGCATGTTGGCCTTTATAACAAGAGGCATCGAATATAGGAGCAAAGAGGTCCTTCTGCAGTTGTGCAGAGCCCTGGTGAGACCACACCTGGAGTATTGTGTGCAGTTTTGGTCCCCTAATTTGAGGAAGGACATTCTTGCTATTGAGGGAGTGCAGCGTAGGTTTACAAGTTTAATTCCTAGGATGGCGGGACTGTCATATGCTGAGAGAATGGAGCAGCTGAGCTTGTACACTCTGGAATTTAGAAGGATGAGAGGATAGCTCATTGAAACATATAAGATTGTTAAGGGCTTGGACACACTAGAGGCAGGAAACATGTTTAAGAATAAGCAGTAAGCCATTTAGAATGGAGACGAGGAAACACTTTTTCTCACAGAGAGTGGTGAGCCTGTGTAATTCTCTGCTTCAGAGGGCGGTGGGGGGGGCAGGTTCTCTGGATACTTTCAAGAGAGAGCTAGATAGGGCTCTTAAAAATAGCGGAGTCGGGGGATATGGAGAAAAGGCAGGAACGGGGTACTGATTGGGGATGATCAACCATGATCACATTGAATGGCGGTGCTGGCTCGAAGGGCCAAATGGCCTACTCCTGCACCTATTGTCTATTTTTTTTTTTAAACATTGAGGCTGAGATGAAATTTACTAATGATTTGTAAAAGCCTATTCCTCTTTACAGACAGGTGCGGATTTAAAAAAATAACTAGAAAGACTGGAGTAGAGAAGAGGAAAATTCTTTTTACAGAGAAAATATTGGTATTCGTCTATTATTGTTATGTGTCCTGAGAAACAGTGAAAAGGTTGTTTTGTGTGCTCTCCGGGCAAATTATATAGTGAGTTTTCACACCTCACCCTTCCATCTCTCTGTGTCTCCCTCTACCCTGACTCTCAGTGTGAAGAAGGGTCTCGACCCGAAACATCACCCATTCCTTCTATCTAGAGATGCTGCCTGTCCCGCTGAGTTACTCCAGTATTTTGTGTCTATATGGTGAGTGCAACGTCGATCAAAAGAGAAAGAATACAAAGTTGAAAATATAATGGTACCATTGTAGAGAAAGTGCTTTTAAAAAAAAAAATGTGCAGGGGCCACAACAAGATAGGTTGGAAGATGGAGGATACATCCCATAAAGGGCCTGTCCCACTGTACAAGGTAATTCAAGAGCTCTCCTGAGTTAAAAAAAAATCACTCGTGGTAAGTACGTAGAATGTCCATAGCGGGTACGTCAGAGCTCGGGACGTCTCTTAGCGGCTCGTAACGCTAACGGCAGGTACTCGGGAAACGCGGTAAACTCGTGAAGATTTTTCAGCATGTTGAAAAATGTCCACGAGAGCCCCGAGTACCTGCGAGCGGCTATTACCGTAATTCTCCGAGTTCGAATCAGGGGAAACTCGGGAGAACTCTTGAATTACCTCGTACAGTGGGACAGGCCCTTAAGAGTTCAGTTCTCGATTCTGACAACAGTTGAGCAGAAGCTGTTCCTGAATCTGGCAGTCCGTGCTATCAAGATTTTCTATCTTCTGCCCGATGGGAGAACGGAGAAGAGGGAATGATCGGGGTGTGAGTAATTGATGAATATGTTAACTGCTTGACGTAGGTGAGGTCTGGAACGCACTGCTGGGAAGGATGATCGGAGGGAAAACACCTCCTCACATTTAAACTCTACTTCGACAGTTGCATGAAAAGTTGTAACCTGCAGGGCTAAGGGTTTAAAACTGGTGAATAGGATTAGTGACCTTCTATGACCAGCACATACACTACAATTCCCATGGGTTACACAAAAAGCTGGAGAAACTCAGCGGGTGCAGCAGCATCTAAGAGGTGAAGGCTTGGCGATCGTTTCGCCGAACACCTCCGCTCGGTCCGCAAGAACCAACCCGACCTCCCGGTGGCTCAGCACTTCTACTCCCCCTCCCATTCCGTATCCGACCTCTCGGTCCTGGGCCTCCTCCACGGCCAGAGTGAGCAACACCGCAAGTTGGAGGAACAGCACCTCATATTCCGCTTGGGGAGTCTGCATCCTTTGGGCTTGAACATTGAATGTTCTCAATTCTGTTAGCCCTTGCTGCCTCCTCCCCTTCCCACCTCTCCCTCAGCCCTCGGGCCCTGTCATTCCTTCTATCTCTATCTCCCTCCCCCACCCTAGTCGCACTAGCTTCTCATTTTCACACCACAAACAGCTTACAATGGCTTGTTCCCTTTATCATCGATACTTTTTTGCATATCTTACATTCATTGTTCTTTATCTCTCCACATCACTGTCTATATCTCTCGTTTCCCTGATCCCTGACCAGTCTGAAGAAGGGTCTCGACCCGAAACGTCGCCTACCTCCTTCGCCTCTTAGATGCTGCTGCACCCGCTGAGTTTCTCCAGATTTTTGTGTAACCCTCAATTCTCCAGCATCTGCAGTTTCTTCGTTAACACTACAATTCCCATGTTCTCTCTCTCTCTCTGTGGCAACTTCTCCATCCATCTATGAGCCAGTTTGCCGTTGGTTCACATGCAGGTGACACTTTGCCAACTGAGGCAGATGCTCGAAAGGGTCCACGGTGAGATTTGCACTGCAGGCCTACGAGATTCTCAGAAAATCTCATCACCAAGTTTCTCCATGGCCAATTTTCTCATCGGGAGCCGAGTTAACTAAGCTCAGTTTGCAGGAAGACTAGTTCCTTTCATTTGCCTCCAAGGACCTTTGGGCCATTGATTCACACCATCCTCACGATACATGCTGGCATGAAAGGCAGGTTTTTTAATTGAAGGTTACTGGATAGTTTTGATTACACTGAGGAAATGTTTGCCCTAT
This sequence comes from Okamejei kenojei, assembly GCA_035221665.1. Taxonomy (NCBI): domain Eukaryota; kingdom Metazoa; phylum Chordata; class Chondrichthyes; order Rajiformes; family Rajidae; genus Okamejei; species Okamejei kenojei. The sequence goes on along the minus strand of CM069148.1, from coordinate 12,004,759 downwards.
CGGAGCTCGCAACATGCATATTTACAGGGATAGTGTGTGCAAGTAATACCTTCAGGGGTGGAGTGGCCTGCTCTTGTGGAGTCACATATGTGCACAGCTGATAACATAGAACATAGTAAAGTACATGATAGGAACAGGGCTTCAACCCACAATGCCAAGTTGATCTAATCTCCTCTGACTGCATGTGATCCATATCCCTCCATTCCCTACATATCCACGTGCCTATCTAACACTCTTCGACATGAAGTTTAATGTAGAGATACAGCATGGACACAGGCCCTTCGGCCCACTGAGACAGTGCCGGCCATCCATCGCCCCATACACTGGTTCTATCCTACCACATTAGGGACAATTCACGGAAGCCAATTAATCTACAAACCTGCACGTCTTTGGAACGTGGGAGGAAACCGGAGCACCTGGAGAAACGCATGTAGTCACAGGGAGAGTGGGCAAGCTCGGTACAGACAGCATCCGTAGTCAGGATCGAACCCGGGTCTCTGACACCGTGAAGTGGCAACTCTACCGCTGCGCCACCCAGTGTGGGAGGTGGGATCTGAACCCAAGTTTCTGGACTGTTAGTCGATGTGTCTGGGTTATGAAACCTGCTGGTGTGCTCCTTCTGTAAGCTACCATTCCACAATTCCCCAAACTGCTCCAATTGAGGATTTCTGTTACAGAAGTCAAATCTTCGACTGCAGCTCAATGCCTCCAACATACTGCAGCTTTGGGGACCTCTGGTGGTGACAGCTCACAACTGCAATTAGAGCAAATGTTTCAGAGACTAGATACAAAATAAGGTCACAAAGTGCTCGAGTAACTCAGTGGGTCATGCAGCATCTCTCGATAGACGATGTTTCAGGTCAGGACCTTTCTTCAGACATAAAACGTTGCCTATTCACGTTCTCGAGAGATGCTGCCTAATCCACTCCATCAACGTTTTTGGTAAACCAGCATCTGCAGTTCCGTGTGTCCTCAAAAGAAGGTGGGGACTCTAGAGACTGCAGATGCTGGAGCCTGGAGCAACAAAAGGCAAGTTGCTGGAGGAACAGTTGGAATTGAGAAACGGCTGACAAGTTGATTCATGAAGCGACTGTCCGGAATGCAAGAAGATGGGAGAGTAGAGAGGTCAACTGTTTGTGAAGAGTCATCAGTCATCTTTCTCTTGAGAAACCCAAGTGCATTGTGCCATTTTTACAGTTGTCAGTGATCAAGTACTTGAGATGAAGACTTCCTTCAGCATCCAGTGGATCTGAAATCACACCAGCTTGAACCAACATTTGGACTGCAGGACTTGTGGGCGGAGCACCAAGACAAATTCCTTGTATGTGAATACTTGGCCAATAAACTTACATACTTACTTTGTGCTGATTGAAGGTCAAATTGTCACAGTTCCAAAAGGTCACTGCAAGTTTTACTCAGAACTTCTATCCATGCTAGACTCACCATATGAAGCATGTATAACAAATTCACAGATCATTTCAAGATTAAGGGAAGCATGGTGGTGCAGAGGTAGAGATGCTGCATTACAGTGCCAGAGACCTGGGTTAGATCCTGAGTACAGAGGTACAGTCTGTACGGAGTTTGTACGTTCTCCCTGTTACCTCCGTGGGTTTTCTTCAGGTGCTCAGGTTTCCTCCCACACTCCAAGTTTGTACGTTAATTCCCTTCTGTGAAAATTGTCCCTGGTGTGTGTGTGTAGGATAATTTTAGTGTACAGGGATCATTGGTCATTGGGGACACGGTGGGCTGAAGGGTCTGTTTCTGCGCTGTATCTCTAAAACTAAACTAAACTAAAGTCAATGATACCTTGTCTGGGGTAGTTAAAAACCTGCAACAGAATTTAAAGTATTGGCAAAGAAGGGGTAGAGTTTTCTCCAATAGCTAATAATCCCTCATTCAAACCATCTATTATTGATAAAACGTTTAATCAATGGGAAAGATTAGGAATTAAAATGATGGGAGATATGTATGAAATGGGAAAACTTTTATCATTCCAACAATTACAACTAAAATATAATTTGAAAAGTAATCAATATTTCAAATATCTTCAAATTCAAGATTATTTGAAAAAATATATACAAGGATATCAAACTCTAACCCCAGATTTATTAGAGGAAGGAATGAATAGAAAGGCAGAATCAAGCAATTTAATATCTTACTTATATAATATAATTCTAAATATAGAAACGCCAACGACAGAGGCAATTAGAAGGGACTGGGAACAAGAGTTAATGATAAAAATTCCGAATGATAGATGGGAAAAAAAATCTATTATATGTAAATAAATGTTCAATTAATTTAAGACATAACCTAATTCAATTAAAAATTTTACATAGATTATATTATTCGAAAACTAGACTGAAAAAAATATTTTCAAATGTTTCCCCCATCTGTGACAAATGTCTAACTCAAAATGCCACTATAGCACATTCCTTTGTCTCTTGTACAAAACTGAATAAATTTTGGAATGACATTTTTGGAATTTTTACAAAACTATTTAACACTTTAACACACAATTGAACCCCAATACAGAACTGATTATCTTTGGATCAATGGAAGAGGGAAGTAAACTAACTATATTCCAAGAAGCTTTTCTTAATTACGGTTTAATAACAGCAAAAAATCTTATACCCAAATTTTGGAAAAACGCAACCACGCTGACATTCAAAATGTGGATTTCAAATATGTCGGAAACGCTACATCTTGAAGAAATTAGATTTCTCCTACTAGGCAAAGTAGACCAATTCTTAAAGACTTGGTCTCCTTTTATCAACTTTTTACAAGCATATGGTGCAACATAACATAACCTTAGAAATTAAATGGTTAAGAACTGGGTGACGAATGGGCAAAAATACAAAATAGGTAGATCTCTCCTAATCTCTCTTTTCTCTACTTTCTCCTTTTCTTTCAATCTTTTTAGCTTCTCATCTCTGTCCTTTATTTCTTTTGCTATCTGTCTCTACTTGCTTGTCTATCTATTCCGACACTCTTTATTTCTTTTTTCTCTCAGTATTTTAGTATTAAATTAAAAATACGAAGTTGTACAAGAATGGAAATATGTATTTATGTATTAGGTACTCAAGTACCACACTATTGTACTTCTAACAAAAAAAAGGGGTAGAGAGGTGATTTGATTTTAGGTTTTGTGATTCTGAAGGAATTAGTTTGAACCATAAAGGCTATTTCTCCTAGTCCAGAACTTTAAAAGCAGATCTAGAAGACAATACAACACAATACAAATGTGCAGAAACACTGCATTAGTGAGAAGTGAACAAGATTGGGATATAGAACATAGAACTGTACAGCACAGGAACAGGCCTCTCATCCCACAATGTCCGTGACCAACATCATCCCAAGTTAAACTAATCTCCAATGCCTGCATGTGATACATACCGCTGCATTCTCTGCATAACCCATGTGCCTACCTAAAAGCCTCTCAAACATCGCTACTGTATCTGCTTCCACCACCTCCCCTGGCAGCATGTTCCAGGCTTCAACTATTCTCTGCAAAAAACTTGCCCCGCACATCCATCCATCCATCCATCCATCCATCCATCCATCCATTCATCCATCCATCCATCCATCCATCCATCCATCCATCCATCCATCCATCCATCCATCCATCCATCCATCCATCCATCCATCCATCCATCCATCCATCCATCCATCCATCCATCCATCCATCCATCCATCCATCCATCCATCCATCCATCCATCCATCCATCCATCCATCCATCCATCCATCCATCCATCCATCCATCCATCCATCCATCCATCCATCCATCCATCCATCCATCCATCCATCCATCCATCCATCCATCCATCCATCCATCCATCCATCCATCCATCCATCCATCCATCCATCCATCCATCCATCCATCCATCCATCCATCCATCCATCCATCCATCCATCCATCCATCCATCCATCCATCCATCCATCCATCCATCCATCCATCCATCCATCCATCCATCCATCCATCCATCCATCCATCCATCCATCCATCCATCCATCCATCCATCCATCCATCTTCCGGTTTGCGTTGTTTTTCTATTTGCACAGAAATGGTGCAGGATAGTGCTATGAATTTTCGCCACCTTACTCACCGTTCTCCTGTGCTGCAAGTACAACAAGTTTTGTTCCGATCGATGGTATATTTCAAAAGTTATTAAGGTTTAAGAATCTTAAAAACTGCGCATTCACAGATTAGTCTCCTCTCCTGTCAGTCACCGCCACACAGATTGGTCTCCTCTCCTGTCAGTCAGGTGGTGCCCGCATCGCCCAGCATTGTCCGCCGCCTCAGTCGGTCAGCAGCGGCTGGAGGGAATGGTCACAGTTGCCGGAGGGCGTGGCCACAGCCACCGGAGGACGCGGCCCACAGCGAGGAGAGAGAGGGGTGAGGGTGGGGTTGGGGGAGGAGGAGAGGGGATAGAAGAGGAGAGGAAAGGGAGTGCTTTGGGAGGAGGGGGAATAGAGGGAGAGGAGGGGGGGAGTGGGGGAGGTAGGGAGTGGGGAATAGAGGAAGAGGATGGCAGTGGGGGAGGTGAGGAGGGATAGTGGGGGGGATAGGGGGAGGTGAGGAATAGGGAAGGTGAGGGATAGGAGGGGGTACACAGGGGAGACGAGTTATGGATGGAGGGAGGGAGGGTGTGACTGAGGGTATGGGAAAGGAGAGGGAAGGAGAGGTGAGGGAGGGATTGGGGGAGGGGAGGAGGAGTGGGGAAAGAAGAGGGAGGGTGAACAGGAGGGAGAGGGAGTGCTGGAGGATGAGGGGAAATGAACCACGCCTGCGCAGTTGGGGGCTATGGGTGAGTGGTGGAATATTGCGTTGGGGAGCAGACTAAGTCTGCACTTAGTCTAGTTTATTTTAAACTTTGCCCCTCTCACCTTAAATCTATGCTCTCTGGTCTTTGATTTTTCCACCCTGGGAAAAAAAGTTCTGACTGCATACCCTGTCACTGCATCTCATATTTCTATATGCTTCTATCAGGTCATCCCTTACCCTGCTACGGTCCAGAGAAAACAATCCAAGTTTGTCCAACCACACCTTACAGCTAATATCCTTTTGGATGGGCACATGGAAGGGCAGGGAATAGATGGATATGGACAAGTACTGGCCAAGGAGATCAGTTGAACAGCATCATGTTCAGCATGAATATTGTGGGCTGATGGGCCTCTTCCTGTCCTGTACTATCCTGTGTACTATGTTCTATGTTTATTCCTTCTCAGCCATTTTTGCTTTTAGAGTCATAGGGTCATACAGCATGAAAACAGGCCCTTCAGCCCAACTTGTCCACACTGACCAACATGTCCCATCTACACTAATCCCACCTGCCTGGGTTTGGCCCATATATCACTCTAAACCTGTCCTATCCCTGTACCTGTCTCATTGTTTTTTAAACATTGCAATAGTTCCTGCCTCAACTACCTCATCTGGCAGCTTGTTCCATACACCCACCATCCTTTGCGTGAGAAAGTTCCCCCTCAGGTCCCTATTAAATCTTTCCCCCTTATCTTAAATCAATATCCTCTGGTTCTCGATTCCCCTACTCATGGCAAGAGTCTCTGTGCGTCTACCCGATCTATTCCTCTTATGGTTTTATACATCGGTTTACTTGTTTATCACTTTAGTGTTTACTTGTTCAATTTTTACTATTTGTTTTACCAGCACGGTCTCTACATCTTGTGGGAGAAGGAGAAGGGACAGGAAGACATTGGCTTACAAGTCAAGGAATCTGCCTTATAGTAAACCATACCAACAATGTCAAATTAGTCTATCAGTCGTGCATTATCATTAGTCATCTGCTCCTTCTGGGAATGACCAGGTACAGACAAGGACTAAAGTTTTGTTTTTATATGAGTAAGGAAGTATGCAGGGAAAGTTATAACGCGATGCTGCAATGTACAGTAAGATTTGAGTGCTGGCTTCATGCAGGATTGGGTATTCAAGGATATGTACATTCTCGAGTCTGGGAAAAATTAACATTCCACTGCCAATTGCAGCAACAATGGACTCACAGAGTAACCTTGGTTCTGCTGAAATTATGAATGTAGATATCATGATTACAGCTAGCAAAGAAAATATCTGCGTGCTCCATAAAATCACTGATGATCCCACTGTGCTCACTTCTCCCATATATCAGCAGGAATATTTGAAAATGATTGGTTGAAAGATGAAAGGTAATCCCGATCCCTATGTATCAATATCATTGTTATGTTTATCATTATTCTTTTTGTTTTGTTTTTGTTTTTTGGAAAAAAATTAATAAAAAGATTTTAAAAGAAAGCAAGATGCCGCATGGAAACAGGCCCTTCGGCCCACTGAGTCCATGTTGACCAACCAACACCCGTTCTACTGGTTCTATGTTATGCCACTTTTGCTTCCAGTCCCTACAGAATTTACGGAGGCCAATTAACCTACAAACCCACACGTCCTTGGGATGAGGGAGGAAACTGGAGCACCCGGAGGAAACCAATGTGGTCACTGGAGGAACATGCAAACTCCACACAGACAGCCAGGATCTAACCTGGCGAGGAAGGCAAATTTACATAAATCATTAATCAGGTGGAATGGATGACACTTCCCAGTGCTAATCCGAAACACATTACCTTTGCTGCACTCCCCCCTCAGTTCTATTTGGATGGTTTGCTATGATGCCAATAGGTACGTGCATTGTATCAAGATATTGCATACATGCTAAGATCTACAATATCCCTGCACACATAAACAGAGCTACAATTGTCTTCTGTACACCTACAACAAGCAGAATCTGGAGCGCTTGTTGAACTTGAGTCTGCCTTGGCCTACGCGATTTCCCAAACATTTTAACTCACCTTCTCATTCCCAAACTGACCTTTCTGTCCTGGGTGAGGCCAAGCGTAAATTGGAGGAACACCACCTCATATTTCACTTGGACAGCTTACAACCCAGTGGTATGAACGTTGATTTCTCTCATTTCAAGTAATCCCTGCATTTCCTCTCTCTCCGACCCTCCCCTGCCCCTGTCGTCCTGCTTGTTTCACTGTTCGCATCCACATATCCTTTCGTTATCACCTCTTCCACGGCCAACAATGGACCATTGTGGGCTCCACCTTTCCTTGGTCATCGGTGCCAGATCTGATTGTTCCCGAACCTTTTCATACCTCTAGTTTCCCTCTCCCCTGACCCTCAGTCTGAGTAGGTCTTCTCCTCCAAGAACCGTTTTTTTGGGTAAGCACCCTCCGACACCACCAGTTTGGAATATTTCGGAGGACCAAGAACCAAGAACCAAGATGCAAGGGTTTCGATCAGAAACGTCACCGATTCCATTTCTCCAGAGATGCTGCCTGTTACTCCAGCACTTTGTGTCTATCTTGAGCACTGCCCAGAATGATTATTCATTTGGTTTTTCGCTCCCCCTTAACGGTGCCTTTTGCTCTAATGAGGTTTGATTATTCGAGGCTATTTTCTGGCCTGTAGCGACAGAAATACTTTGCGGAGTGAATAAATCATAAATCACAGGGGTGTCCGCAGGATGTCAGGCATGGCAATAATACCTGAGAGAAGTGGCTGCACATTGCCCGAACTACACAACAATGCACATCCCGGACATTTCCCCACCTCATTATATTCTCTCTCAGCAGAGAGAACAAAACAAATAAAAGGCAATTAGTGCTGGATTCTCAGGGCAGCTCTCAACTGTACAGTCTGTACCACTGGGAACTAAGGCAGAACCTGCAGCTCTAAGAGGTGAGAGAACGATGTTGGAACACACTGGGTTCCATTAATACAAAAACCTCTGTCAAATAATATTTTTCATTTACCTGACCTTAAATTGCATGTAGTAACCCGACTGGATCTGTTGTGCTTCAAGTATTTTATTGCCACTCCAACTCTTCATCGTAAAGATTAACAGCTGGTTTAGTGAGCAGTCAATAATTAATTTCCTTTTGCAGCTAGAACATCATAAAACCATTACGCTTCAAATGAACTCCTTCTAAATTTCCATACCCTGTATTAATATGTGCCCAAATATTGAGCTGAGGAGATGAATCTGCTGTTGTTTTTCAAGCCATCGCGAATATGTTTGAAGATTGATGTAAGATCTCCCTCTCGCTTGGGCGTAGCTGGTTAAGGAAATGAGTTGCTAACCTAATCTAGGTCCTCGGTTCAATCCAAGACTATTCTAGCTCTAGCCAAGGCACTAAAGAAAATCCCATTGTTTCCACTTCCAATTGGATTTGAGGATAACTCAGTGGGAGAGCATGTGAGTTTGGCACACACAGGGTTGGTGGGTAGATGACACTAATCATGAATCTCCATTGAGTGGTTAGCAGATGGCACATAATTGAGGATAGTGCAGGAAGGAACTGCAAATGCAGACACAAAATGCTGGAATAACTCAGCGGGACAGGCGGCATCTCTGGAGAGAAGTAATGGGTGACATTTCGGGTCGAAACCCTTCTGCAGACTGAGAGGCAGGGGAGAGGGAGACATAGAGATATCAAAGGGTAAAGTATGAAAACGAGCGATCAATGGGTACAATGGTTCAAGGAAAATGTAGCATGGATCATTGTTAACTAGGGGAAGATGACTCCGAGGCAGACAATCAGTGAAATTTAATCAGGAGGACAGTGGAATTAGTCAGAGAACTAGGATGGGGGAGGGATGGAGAGAGAGGGAAAGCAAGGTTATTTCACACCTTACCCTCCAATATCTCTATATCTCCCACTCCCCGGACTCTCGACCCGAAATGTCACCCATTTGTTCTCTCCAGAGGTGCTGCCTGTCCTGCAGTATTGCTCTAGCATTTCGTGTCTATCTTTAGTGAAGACAGAGCTGGCTGGTCCGTGCAAGATGTGCACCAGGGGTACATCTCAAATACATCACCACGCCTCACAGAGTCCAAAGAGAAAAAAAACAGGCAATGCGCATCCCATCCACTCCCTCCTACACTCCCTGCCCATCTCACCCTGCAGCTCGGGACCAAGGCCTCATGCTCTGCCTTCCCTGTTTGTGCTTGGTAGAGGCAAGGTCAAAAGACCTTGGGGCAACTTTTATGGGCAGCACAGTGGTGGAGCTGCTGCCTCACAGCACCAGAGTCCCAGGTTCGATCCTCGCTATGGGTGTTGTCTTTGCAGACTTTGTACGTTCTCCCTGCGACTGTGTGGGTTTTCTCCGGGTGCCCCAGTTTCCTCCCACATTTCAAACACTTGCAGGTTTGTAGGTTAATTGGTCTATGTAAACTGTCCTTAGTTTGTGGGATAACACTAGTGTGAATGGCTGATCAATGGATGGTGTGGACTTGGTGTGCCATAGGGCCTATTTCCATGCTGCATCTTTCTAAACCAAATATAAGAATGTTTCGGGCCACTGAACCTGTTACCCGCTCAACAGATGCTTCCTGAGCAGCTGGGTCTTCACAGCATTCATTTTTATTCCTGTACCTTGGACTAATTGGTGGTGAAATATTCAGTGAAACCTTGATGTTGTGAAAGACAGCATAGAAATTGTAGATTAGTCTGTCTTTACTGATATATATATCACCACACAGTTTATGCATGCTGCACATTCCTTATGTAGTCCAGTCCAGATCTTCATCCCTACCCTGGACTGCCGGTCTTGTTAAGTTAGTGCGTCACTATCTCTCGGCAGATTTGATGCTGACCACGGGGATGAAAGCATGTTGTGTTCCCTCCGCTTGTACTGCAATAAAGACTATGAGTTATAACCTCTGTGTGTGGGTCTCATCGTTCAACATGGTGTCAGAAGTGAGATCCGAACCCACGCCTCCAATCGGAAACCGCCTCGGTGTAATTTCTGGAACTGCTCCCGAACCACGTTCGTATCTGGTCAATGCCGCGACGGCACCTACAGATGTAATAGACGGCACATCCTGCCTGTGAACGAACCAGCACCACCTCCGTATTATCCTGACCGTACAGCTATACTTCCATCCCCATCCAGCGGCACCGGCCCGACCATACCACCGTCGCCATCCGCTCCCGATCCGGTCATTTCGCCCACGACTACGCCACCTCGACCCCTGCCAAGGTCTCCAGTTTCGTCGCTGGGCATGCTGTTTCAATCTCCTGCACCTGTTCGACCACCGATCACATTTTCGATGAAGGGAGGAAATGCAGGGCTGTACCGTACACATAGAAACATAAAAACATAGAAATGAGGTGCAGGAGTAGGCCATTCGGCCCTTCGAGCCTGCACCGCCATTCAATATGATCATGGCTGATCATCCAACTCAATATCCTGTACCTGCCTTCTCTCCATACCCCCTGATCCCTTTAGCCACAAGGGCCACATCTAACTCCCTCTTAAATATAGCCAATGAACTGGCCTCAACTACCTTCTGTGGCAGAGAATAGTAAGATTAAACGAGAACTTACCAGTTTGAAGTTTGGTCCTTATTTTATGAGGAGTTACGATGAGGGATTTCGTGAAGACACCGCCAGCACGCATGCGCGACATTCTTCAAAGCAGCGGTGTGGAATCACAGATAACAACAATGACTGAAGATAGTAAGATTAAGAGACACTACTATACCAGTTGACCTTTTGATAGAGGGTTGGGAGCAGAGGGCACAAAATCCCTCATCGTAACGCCTCATAAAATAAGGATCAAACTTCAAACTGGTAAGTTCTCCTTTAAACTTACTATTTTACTTCGGAGTCACGTGAGTGACTTTGTGAAGATTTCAAAGCTCTGTGATTCCATGCCCTGGACCACGTCCATGCTCACACACTGCCGTAATTACTGATGGAGGAAGTATGTTAACGTATTTCAGACTTGAACAAGCTGAAAAATAATAACGTATTTATTAATACAAACAAAAAAACCCTGAATTCGGGGAAAAACGTTTAGGGAACAGCACTTAAAACTGAATCCGCAAACGTTGCGGGAGCGGCCACAGGTTTGTTATAAAAATGCTGAAATGTACTTTCACTGGCCCAGCCCGTTGTTGCGAGGACATGATCCATGGGTACCTCCATGGTCCTCGCCGCTGATGTGGAAGCAGCCCTGGTAGAATGAGATTTAAAAATGTTAGAATCTATACCTGCTGCACCCAATACCACCCTGAACCACCTGGAGATAGTCTGCACCGTCACCCTGTGATGTGGGTTTTTGTAGCTGATAAACAGACCCGTCTCCATTTTCCTGATGTGTGTGACATTGATATAATGTCGGAGATAGGTGGCTATACAGAGTCGTACATCAACGGGGTATGCTAGGAATTCCAATTTCAGACCTGTAGATCCAGGCCTGTGTTGTTTAAGTAACTCATCTATAAAGAAAGTCACTTTATTGGGGGTCGAGACCATTCTGTCCAGTTTTAGTTTATGTAGGATCTGGACCCGTTGTGCTGTGGTCAATGCCATTAACATCACCACTTTGAAGGTGAGTTTGTCCAGAGGTAGATTTAACATAGGCGACCAGCTCCTGAGTAGGGACAACATAACCCCAATGTCCCAGGTAATATTATATCATGGTCGGGGAAGGTTGGAATTGAATATACCCCTCATGAGTTTAGATACCAGCTGCTGAGATCCCACTCCAATGTTGAGATAGGATGACAGCGCACTCCTGGCACTGTTTATGGCACTTAACTGAGGCCCTCGTCATAATGAAGGCCCGCGAGGAATTCCAGCACATTGGTGATCGTAGCAGAGTTGTAGGTGGTCTTGGTCCGACGGGGCTACACAACTCCCGTGCGGATTTGCCGCTTGTCCGTGGTCTTCCGGACTGAAGCAGTGGAGTATTGGTGCCAGCCGCTCCTGCGGGGCTACTCAACCTCCTGTTGGTATTTCCGCCTGTCTGTTACGACAGCGGCGGTGATGAGTCGGTGCCAGCCGCTCCAGCGGGGCTGCACGACATCCGCGCGGGCTTGCCGCCAGTCCCGGAAGTACGGGACTGATGCGACGCAAAGTCGGTGCCAGCCACTCCTGCGGGGCTACTCGACTTGTGTTTTCTACCACCGGTCTGCGATCTGGCGGACTGAAGCGGTGGTGAGTCAGTGCCGGCCGCTGCAGCGGGGCTACACGACTTCGGTGCGGTTTTCCCACTGGTCCGCCCGCTGGTGAACTGTAACGGTGGGGAGATGGGGCGTGCCGTAGAAACCGGCACTGATGTCCGCACCTTTTTACCGCTGGCCCCCTGCTGTTCAGGTTGAAGCGGTAGGGAGTCAGGGTCTTGCCTACCCTGCTCCCGCACGGGCCTCCTACCAGCGTGCAGCTCCCCGGCCTGCTGTGGTGGAGAGTCGGGTCCTGCCGACTGAGCGGGGCACCCCGACTTCCGCGCTCTTTTCCCGGCCCGTGGTACGGGTGCTGCCGGTGTAGCGGACAGCTCCGGGGATATCGGCCGCTGACTTCTATCCGAAGTCCCGCGGTCCATTGTCTCTGTAAGTGAAAAAACAAAGACAGAAACTAACCAACTCAAGGTTAGTAAAAAACTTACCTGAGGGCCTTTTTGAAGCTGCCCGCAGAGGAGCGCACTCCCCCCCCCCCCCCCCACGACTTGTGTGCGGATTTGCCACCTGTCCGTGGTCTTCCGGACTGAGGCGGTGAGCCGGGGCCTGCCGTTAGAACGGGGCTCTCCGATTTCCGCACTCTGTTGCCGCTAGTCCGCGGTCGTGCGGACTGAAGCGGTGGGGTGTCGGGGTCTTGGCTACCCTGCTCCCGCGTGTTCCTCCCGCCAGTTCTCAGTTTCCTGGACTGTGGCGGTGGAGAGTCGGGTCCCGACTGAGCGGGGCTCCCGACGTCTGCGCTGTCTTCCCGGCCCGAGGTACGGGTGCTGCCGGAAATCAACGGTCAGCTCCGGGGATGTGGAGTTGGTGCCAGCCTCGCTCGGAAGTCCCACGGCCTTCAATGGCACGCTTGAAGCAGCCTTCTTTTTGCTCCTTCTCTGCATTACGAAGCTTCTGTAAGGGGTTTAAACAATACAGAAACCCAACCAACTCAAGGTTAGTACAACTTACCTGTTGGTCCTTTTTTAAGCTGCCGGCAGAGGAGCGTGCTGAAGCTGCTGACTCCACCGCCAACGACTCGAAAAAGCGAACTCAACCGCCACCCGCTACCCGCATTCCGTGGTCTCTGTAGCGGGTTCCCCGCGGTCTGCGGGCGGGATTCCCCGCGGTCTGTGACCGGGATTCCCTGTGGTCCATGACTGAGGTTCCCCGCGGTCCATAAAAGGTCTCCCACGGCCCGTCCGGGCTTCGCCCCGAAATTTAACAGGACCTCTATAAGGTTTACAGAGATTCCTGCAAAACATAACCTGGGAAAAAGTTTTTTTTTAAACTTGCCTTCAGGTTTGGCCCCTGGTCTCCCCCCAGCCAGACATTGCGTAATGTGATTCCCTTCTTCAGAGTCAGCCTAGACCTGACTCCTTATGCTTCCCTGCGAAGAGGGTGAGCATTTGGCAGCCCTGTAAAGGATACTGCCGTGTGTCTGCTCGGAGACGCATGGTGACCAGACTCCTGCTGGGGTGTGCCATGTTGGAGGTAGTGCTCCCCACCTGCTCATGCAGGAATATAGACTGCCGCTAACGGCAAGTCTGTGAGCCCGGTCCCTGCCGGGTCAACGGGTTTGCCCACCTCCAGGCGTTGTGCCGCCTGTGTTTGAGTCGTGGCTCTGTCTTCGCTACCTCTACCGGGTAGCGTTGCCGTCAGTCCGTGGTATTCCTGCGGGCTGTGGCGTTGAGTCGGAGCTCCTGCTCTGCCTTCGCTACCCGCGAATGGCAGTCTCCGAGCCCGGACCCTCCTGGGTCAACGGGCTTGCCCGCCTTCCGGGTAGCGTTGCCGTCAGTCCGCGGTGATCCTGCGGGCTGCAGTGCTGAGTCGGGGCTGCCGCTCTGCCGTCACTTCCTGCGAACGGCGAGTCTGTGAGCCCGGACCCTGCCGGGTCAACGGGTTGCCCGACTTCCGGTCTGCTTCTGCCGCCGCTGACTGCCCGCGTCCCGCGGTCCACAGTCAGTCTCTCGAGGCTGCCCGTTGGTTGGGTACTCTGTCCCACAGAGTCCCTGAGAGAAAAACCAACCTCAGGTTAGAAACATAGAAACATAGAACATAGAAATTAGGTGCAGGGGTAGGCCATTCAGCCCTTCGAGCCTGCACCGCCATTCAATATGATCATGGCTGATCATCCAACTCAGTATCCCGTACCTGCCTTCTCTCCATACCCTCTGATCCCCTTAGCCACAAGGGCCACATCCAACTCACTCTTAAATATAGCCAATGAACTGGCCTCAACTACCCTCTGTGGCAGAGAGTTCCAGAGACTCACCACTCTCTGTGTGAAGAAAGTCTTTCTCATCTCGGTCTTAAAGGATTTCCCCCTTATCCTTAAGCTGTGACCCCTTGTCCTGGACTTCCCCAACATCGGGAACAATCTTCCTGCATCTAGCCTGTCCAAACCCCTTAAGAATTTTGTAAGTTTCTAAAGATCCCCTCTTAATCTCCTAAATTCCAGAGAGTATAAACCGAGTCTATCCAGTCTTTCTTCATAAGACAGTCCTGACATCCCAGGAATCAGTTTGGTGAACCTTCTCTGCACTCCCTCTATGGCAATAATGTCCTTCCTCAGATTTGGAGACAAACTGCACGCAATACTCCAGGTGTGGTTCACCAAGACCCTGTACAACTGAAGTAGAACCTCCCTGCCTGTACTCAAATCCTTTTGCTATGAAAGCTAACAATACCATTCGCTTTTTTCACTGCCTGCTGCACCTGCATGCCTACTTTCAATGACTGGTGTACCATGACACCCAGGTCTCGCTGCATCTCCCCTTTTCCTAATCGGCCACCATTTAAATAATAGTCTGCTTTCCTGTTTTTGCCACCAAAGTGGATAACCTCACATTTATCCACATTATACTGCATCTGGCAAACATTTGCCCACTCACCCAGCCTATCCAAGTCACCTTGCAGTCTCCCTAGCATCCTCCTCACAGCGAACACTGCCCCCCAGCTTAGTGTCATCCGCAAACTTGGAGATATTGCCTTCAATTCCCTCATCCAGATCATTAATATATATTGTTAATAGCTGGGGTCCCAGCACTGAGCCCTGCGGTACCCCACTAGTTACTGCCTGCCATTGTGAAAAGGACCCGTTTACTCCTACTCTTTGCTTCCTGTTTGCCAGCCAGTTCTCTATCCACATCAATACTGAACCCCTAATACCGTATGCTTTAAGTTTGTATACTAATCTCTTATGTGGGGACCTTGTCGAAAGCCTTCTGGAAGTCCAGATATACCACATCCACTGGTTCTCCCTTATCCACGCTACTAGTTACATCCTCGAAAAATTCCACAAGATTCGTCAGACATGATTTACCTTTTGTAAATCCATGCTGACTTTGTCCAATGATTTCACCACTTTCCAAATGTGCTGCTATCCATCTTTAATAACTGACTCTAGCAGTTTCCCCACTACCGATGTTAGACTAACTGGTCTGTAATTCCCCGTTTTCTCTCTCCCTCCCTTCTTAAAAAGAGGGGTTACATTGCTACCCGCCAATCCTCAGGAACTACTCCAGAATCTAAAGAGTTTTGAAAGATTTTCACTAATGCATCCACTATTTCCTGAGCTACTTCCTAAGTACTCTGGGATGCAGCCTATCTGGCCCTGGGGATTTATCGGCCTTTAATCTATTCAATTTACCCAACACCACTTACCGACTGACCTGGATTTCACTCAATTCCTCCTTTGACCCACAGTCCCTGCTATTTCAGGCAGATTATTTATGTCTTCCTTAGTGAAGACGGAACCAAAGTAGTTATTCAATTGGTCCGCCATATCCTTGTTCCCCATGATCAACTCACTGTTTCTGACTGCAAGGGACCTACATTTGGTTTTAACTAACCTCTTTCTCTTCACATATCTATAAAACTTTTGCAGTCAGTTTTTATGTTCCCTGCCAGTCGTTTTCTTTCATAATCTATTTTTCCTTTCCTAATTAAGCCCTTTGTCCTCCTCTGCTGGTCTCTGAATTTCTCCCAATCCTCTGGTATGCTGCTTTTTTCTGGCTACTTTGTACGCATCATCCTTTGCTTTGATACTATCCCTGATTTCCCTTGTTATCCACGGATGCACTACCTTCCCCGATTTATTTTTGCCAAACTGGGATGAACAATTTTTGTAGTTCATCCATGCAGTCTTTAAATGTCTTCCATTGTATATCCACGTCAACCCTTTTAGAATTAATTGCCAGTCAATCTTGGCCAATTCACGTCTCATACCCTCAAAGTTACCTTTCTTTAAGTTCAGAACCATTGTTTCTGAATTAACAATGTCACTCTCCATCCTAATGGAGAACTCAACCATATTATGGTCACTCTTGCCAAGGGGGCACGTACAACAAGACGCTAATTACCCTTCCTCATTACTCAAAACCCAGTCTAAAATAGCCTGCTCTCCTCGTTGGTTCCTCTACATGTTGATTTAGATAACTTCCGCATACATTCCAAAAAATCCTCTTCCTCAGCACCCCTGCCAATTTGATTAACCCAATCTATATGTAGATTGAAGTCACCTATTATAACTGTTTTGCCTTTGTCGCACGCATTTCTAATTTCCTGTTTGATCCATCCCCAACTTCTCTGCTACTGTTAGGTGGCCTGTACACAACACCCACCAGCGTTTTCTGCCCTTAGTGTTTTGTAGCTCTACCCATACCGATTCCACATCCTCCAAGCTAATGTCCTTCCTTTCCATTGCTTTAATCTCCTCTCTAACCAGCAACGCTACTCCACCTCCTTTTCCTTTCTCTCTATCCCTCCTGAATATTGAATATCCCTGGATGTTCAGCTCCCAGCCTACGTCACCCTGGAGCCATGTCTCCGTGATCCCAACTATATCATAATCATTAATATCTATCTGCACGTTCAACTCGTCCACCTTATTACGAATACTCCTTGCATTGAGACACAACGCCTTCAGGCTTGTCTTTACAACGCATTTACCCCTTATACAATTTTGCTGAAAAGTGGCCCTTTTTGATTTTAGCCCTGGTTTTGTCTGCTGCCACTTTTACCTTTCACCTTGCTACCTAATGCTTCTACCCTCATTTTACACCCTCCTGCCTCTCTGCTCTTGTACCATTAGTCGTTCCTTACCTGCAGGTCCGTTCCGGTGGAGGAGCGACCCTCCTCCCTGCCTGTCGCTTCGCATGCGGTCGACGATATGTCGCGCATGCGTGCTGGCGGGGTCTTCACGAAGTCACTCACGTGACTCCGAAGTAAAATTCCAGACAGTCACCACTCTCTGTGTGAAAAATGTTTTCCTCATCTCGGTCCTAAACGGAATTCCCCCTTATCCTTAGACTGTGACCCCTTGTTCTGGACCTCCCCAACATCGGGAACAATCTTCCTGCATCTAGCCGGTCCAACCCCTTAAGAATTTTGTAAGTTTCTATAAGATCCCCCCTCAGTCTTCTAAATTCTAGCGAGTACAAGCTGAGTCTATCCATTCTTTCTTCATATGAAAGTGCTGACATCCCAGGAATCAGTCTGGTGAACCTTCTCTGTACCCCCCAGGTTGCATCTGCAAGCCCACCCTAAAGTACCCGGATTACGTTTGAACTGCCTGTGGTGTTATTCCCTTCAGCTTACTTACACCTCCACATGTAATCAATGGTACCTATATTTTGCATGCGATGATCACATCTATTTTATTATGAGTTAATTCCTTAAGAGGAAGAATGTAGATTAGTCTGTCTTTATTATATATATATCACCACACAGATTATGCATGCTGCACATTCCTTATGTAGTCCAGTCCAGATCTTCATCCCTACCCTGGACCGCCAGTCTTGTTAAGTTAGTGCGTCACTATTTCTCGGCAGATTTGATGCAGACCACGGGAATGAAAGCATGTCGTGTTCCACCGCTTGTACTGCAATAAAGACTATGAGTTATAACTTCTGTGTGTGGGTCTCATCATTGAACAGAAATGTATTGTAAAAAAAAGTGTTGGAGTAACTCAACGGGTCAGGCAGCATCTCTGGATATGCTCCAGCACTTTGTGTCTTTTTTTGTACTCTAAGATGCTGCCGGACCTACTGAATTACTCCAGCATTTTGTATCTATTTTGTACTCCAGAGATGCTGCCTGGCCCGCTGAGTTACTCCAGCACTTTATGTCTTTTCTTTGTAGATCAGCATCTGCTGTTCCTTGTATCCAGTAGAGAAATTCAATTCTGCTCCATGAAGTTGAACTATGGAGTAAATAAGAACAGTGGGACCTTGGGTATAAGTACATGGCTCCCTGACATTGGGAACACACGTAGATGGTGATGAGGAAGGTATGTGGCACATTTGCCTTCATCGGCCAAGGCAATGACAGCAAGGATTGGGACATCATGATACAGTTGTTCAAAATGTTGGTTAGATTGCATTTGAAGTATTGTTTTCAGTTCTGGTCACCACATTCTAGGAAAGATGTTATTAAGCTAGAGGGTGAAAATAGAAAAATCAGATTGATGTTAGATACAAACTAGAGAAAATGACTCCAGAGATGCTGCCTGACCCGCTAAGTTACTCCAGCACGTTGTGTCTATTTTCGGTATAAACCAGCATCTGCAGTTCCTTCCTTCACCAGGGTGTTGTTCAGATTGGAGGGCTTGAGCTACAGAGAGAATAGATCATAAGATCACAAGATCATAAGAGAGAGTAGAATTAGGCCATTCAGCCCATCTAGTCTATCGCCATACAATCATGGCTGATCTATCTTTTCCTCTCTACCCCATGCTCCTGCCTTCTCCCATTATTCTCTGACACCCATACTAATCAAGAATCTATCTATCTCTCCCTTACATATATCCACTGACGGCCTCCACAGCCTCTTGTGGCAAAGAATTCCACAGATTCATCACTCTCTGACTAAAGAAATTCCTCCTCATCTCCTTCCTAAAAGAACGTCCTTTAATTCTGAGGTTACGACCACTAGACTCTCCCACTAGTGGAAACATCCACTCTATCCAAGCCCTTCCCTATTCTGTGTGTTTCAATGAGATCCCCCCTCATTCTTCTAAACTCCAACGAATATAGGCCCAGTGCTGTCAAATGGTCATCAAATATTAACCTACTCATTCCTGGGATCATTCTTGTGAAACTCCTCTGGACCCTCTCCAGACTCAGCACATCCTTCCTCAGATATGGTGCCCAAAATTGCTCACAATATTCCAAATGCGGCCTGACCAGCGCCTTACAGAGCCTCAGTATTGCAACCCTGTTTTTGTATATAAGCCTTCTCGAAATAAATGTTGGCATTGCGTTTACTTTCTTTACTACTGATACGACTTGCAGATTAACTTTTTGGAATCATGCAGCAGCTCTCCCAAGTTCCTTTGCACCTCCGATTTCTGGATTCTCTCCCCATTTAGAAAATAATCTACGCTTTTATTCTGATTACCAAAACGCATGCTTGCATGCTTTGCTGCACTTTGATAAACTGGGTCTGTTTCCCAAGAGGGAAGAAGACTGAGAGGTGACAAGACAGAGGCATAAAATATAATGAGTGGCATGGATAGGGTAGTGAATCAGTGGGAGGCGTTTAGAGGATCTGAGGAGTAAATTTGTAATACAGTGGTAGGTATCAGGAATGAGCTGCTACAGGAGGTGGTGAAGGCAGGAATAGTAACAACATTATTATTAATGTTCAGTGTTTTCTGAGTCATTCGTAACTGTCACTGTATGTCATGTTGTTACTTGTGGGCGGAGCACCAAGGCAAATTCCTTGTATGTGAATATTTGGCCAATAAACTTACTTACTTACTTAAGGGATGAAAAGGTACTTTAATGGGGGGAGCAGCGCCTAGAGTGACATGGAATTAGTGCAGGGAAGTAGGATTAGTGGAGATGGGCATAGTGATTAGCATAGACGCAATGGGCCGAAGGGTCTGTTTATCTGCTGTACCTTGCCGCTGAACCTCAAGACAAGAAACCAATTACCTCCCCGGATGCTGCCTGACCTGCTGAGTTCCTCCAGCACTTTGAGTTTTGTTCAAGACATGGGAATGTGATTCTTTACACGAGAATAACAATCCCCTTCCGTCAACTTGGATGGTAATTCCACACCTGCATTCGGGAAGTCCACTGTGAAACCTGAATCACTCGATCCAAATGTTATAGAATCTGGGAGACCACAGCGCTGCAGGAATCCACTCGATTCCAACATCTTTAGTTTAATTTAGAGATACAGAGCGGAAACAGGCCCTGCGGCCCACCGGGTCCGCGCCGACCAGCGTTCCCAGCACACTATCCTAAACACACTGGGGACAATTTACAATTATACCAAGCCAATTGGTCTGCAAACCTGTACACCTTTGGAGTGTGGGAGGAAACCGGAGATCCCGGAGAAAACCCACGTAGGTCACGGGGAGAACGTACAAACTCTGTGTAGACAGCACCCGTAGTCAGGATCGGACCCGGGTTTCTGGCGCTGTAAGGCAGCAACTCAACTGCTGTGCTATCGTGCTACCTTTATTGAAGAGGAGAAAGACGATTTTTGCTGAATTTATCAGGTGCCCGACTGTGCTGCACATTAGCCATGGAAATGTGATCGTGGTAGGAGCCTTCGCTGCTGGTTAGATTTTGTTTACAATCCATTCGAGGGGATGGGGTTTCAATCAATCCAGCCATTGATTAAAATTTAACAAGATTCCGCAGTCAATGTTAATGCGAAAAGAAAAATAAGAAGCAAGACGCAAAACGACATACCGTAGATCAGAGGTTTCTTTGATCTGAAGATAGATAGCTAGGTGACCTAATGAGGCTCATGTGTAAACAATTATCCAGTTAAACCTCAAAGTGATGAGTTTAATTTAGCACCGAGTATATATTCTGGCAGTAATTGCATGCAGCCCAGAATAAGATGATCTTCACTGTGGTGGGTGGTCTGACTTCAACACAATCTGCTCTTGTTACCATTTGCTCAAAGTCTAAACTTGCCATGTCAATGAAACACAAGAATTAAAACCTCAAGAGGTAGCAGGTAGTGCTGCTGCTGCACAGCTCCAATGCCCCGGGGTTGGTTCCTCACCTCTGGTGCTGGCTGCATGGAGTTTGCATGTTCTCTCTGTGACCGTGGGGATTTCCACTAGATCCCAAAGATGAGCAGATAAATAGGTTAATGGGCCAGTGTAGATCGCCCCTAGTGTGCAGGTGGAGGGAGGAGAACCAGTGAGTGTGCTTGTGAGAGAGAATGGGTTACAGGGATTGACACAAAAAGCTGGAGTAACTCAGCGGGGCAGGCAGAGAGAAGGAATGGGTGGCGTTTCGGATCGAGACCCTTCTTCAGACCCATCGAGATCCGAAAAGTGAACAATTCCTTCTCTCCAGAGATGCTGCCTGTCCTGCCTAGTTTTTGAGTCTCTCTTTGGTTTAAACCAGCATCTGCAGTTCCTTCCTACACATGGGTTACAGGGAATTTAGTAGGGGATTGGGATTAAAACAAAGTTCTGAGAGAGTTAGCATGAACAATGGGCCAAATTACCTCCCATGCTACAAAGAATGTGAAGCATGAAATTAAAAAAAGCACAGGATAGAGGGATATGGGCCAAATGCAGGCAAACTGGACGAGTTCAGATGGGACATCTTGGTCGACATGGACAAGACTTTAGACTTTAGACATACAGCGTGGATATGGGCCCTTTGGTCCACTAAGTCCGCGCTGACCAGCAATAACCCTGTATGCTAACACTATTCTATTAAGGACAATCTTTTACAATTTACAAAGCCAATTAACCTTCAAACCTGTGTGTATTTGGAGTGTGGAAGGAAACCAGAGCACCCGGAGAAAACCCACGTGGTCACAGAGAGAATGTATAAACCCCATACAACTTGGGCTGAGGGGCCTCTTTCCATGTTGTATAACTCAATGACTCAAGGAAAAGACAATTTGGCCTAATCATCACTCACTTGATCCTATCAGGTTACATGCCCACCCATTTAGAGGACATGTGTAAACGCTATGGACACATTCTGGGATAAGCAATGAATATTGCTGTCCCCCAAACTCACAGAGACAACGACATATCACCAGCCAACATCTCATCACCTCTCACTGTGCAATGAATGTGAGAGAAACATCCTCGTTTGTTTGGAAATTTATGGTTTTTAGAAAAGGATACAAGTATATGTCCTTTATTCATGCCCGAGACAAGACATGGGACCTTTGGATATGCAAATGTGTGGCCGGACCCCTGCTTAAGATTGGTTTTGTTCAGACACAGCAAACATGCAGGCTATTGACGGACTATAGAATACAGGCTAACACGCAGGTAGAACATTGGATTCAATTCTTCAATGTCCTCTGATGGTACAACAATGTGCATTGGTGTGGTGCCCGGAAATGTCCCAAGGTACCACATAGGAATATTGTCGATTGGATTTTTACACCAAGCCCAGGGTTATTTGTTGGGTGGTGATCATTGTATTTAAACAGAAAATCGGCTTTCCCATTAGATGTCACTTTCCTGCAAAAACATTTCCTTGCAAACTTTGAGTCCCGGGGCAATGTGGAGATAAAGGAATTAGAAAAGTATCAGTCCCACAGTTGCTCAGCAGACATGACGATCTGGAATATTGGGATCAGTTGTGTTTATTCGATCCTGGCCACTAAAATGAATTCTAACCTCCCATGTAGTTATCCTTCCAGAGTGGTCTTCTGGCAACCACTGGGAATGAGCCAAAGCAAGCCCTGCCCACACCATGTCCAACCCACTGATCAATAATCACCAGTCAAACCATGTCCTTGACCTAATCGACTAAAAGTGTCCAGACCTGAACTACCACCTGTCTATCCCCTCCCCAGATGCTGCCTGACCTGTTTAGTTCCTCACACTTTTGTAGTTTGCTCATGTCCACATATGTCATTTCTTGTCCAATTTCACATTCTCTTTCCTTGATGCTTTCCTTGATCCTTCTTCAGAATGATGAACCGAAGAAGGGTCTGATCAGTCGGAAAAAGGTTCTCGACCCGAAACGTCACCCATTCCTTCTCTCCAGGGATGCTGCCTGTCCCGCTGAGTTACTCCAGCATTTTGTGTCTATCTTCGAATCTTTCATTACGTTGGTCTGTCGTTTTCAATGTATCTTTTTTGCCAACAGATCGGAGCAGTGAGGGTTTTCCAACGGCGAAAATGTCCTTCTAAACTGCCGGCTAACGTGACCTGCCATCTTCCAGCCCGCGAGACATCACGCGCTTCAACATCAGCCCTGTCTAGTTAAACAAAACCCAGTTGCAAAGGTTTCTTAAAAGCTTTCTATTTATGTTTAAGTGCAGATGGCTCGATCTAAAATAAACAAATTTAGATTTTTACTTTCGAGTATGAACCTGTAATTAAGTTAGTCTGTAATTAAGGTACACATAACCTCCCGTGGGCTAAGTTTTTATGAAGTGAAATCTAAACATGCCATTGAGCTTTGAAGTTTGCCGTTTAACTCCTGAGTGATGGCTATGGAATTGTCAAGGATCCATAGTGACTTTTATATTTGCACGTAGGTTGTGGTAGATGATTGTTTCACTGCCCATCCCCCTCCTTAATGCTCTGAATCTGGGGCCTATTTCCACATGGAGCCTCTTGCATTCCTATAGCAGCGTTACTGAAATAAAACATTCCACGACTCCTCAGGAGTGACACTCCAAGAGTGGCGACACGGTGGCGCAGCGATAGAGTTGCTGCCTTACTAGCGGCAGAGACCCGGGTTCGATCCTGACCATGGGTGCTGTCTGTACAGAGTTTGTACGTTCTCCCCATGACCACATGGGTTTTCCCCGGGTGCTCCCGTTTCCTCCCACACTCCAAAGACGTGCAGGTTTGTAGGATAATAATTTGGCTTTGGTTAAAATTGTCAATTGTCCCGAGTGTGTAGAATAATGCTAGTTGACGGGGATCGCTGGTTGGCACTGACACGGTGGGCCGAAGGGCCTGTTTCCGTGCTGTATCTCTAAACTAAACTAAACTTCAGAGTCAGGGAAAATTTGATCTTAAATCACCTCCTGAGATAACAGTTTACCAGGTACTTGTTCAAAGGATTTGTTTTTAATAGAGAAAAGATTGGGAAAGGTTGAAAAGGATGGGATTCCAGTGATTAGCGTTCCATGCAGCAGATGGCAATTCTGCCATTGCTGGAGCGGTTATAATCATGGATGCACCCTGGGGCAGAATCAGAGACTTGGAGAGTTGTCAGATAGCTGTGTAGGAAGGAACTGCAGACGCTGGTTTACACCAAAGATAGACACAACATGCTGGAGTAACTCAGCGGGTCAGGCAGCATCTCTGGAGAGAAGGAATAGATGACGTTTTGGGTCAAGTCCCTTCTTCAGTCTAAGAATCTTTTACTTTTCACTGCTTTGTAGAATTTATATCTAATCAATAAATCCATGCACTGTGATTGGACTCCTTAATCACGCCCTCCCCTCCCTCCACGCCATCAAAAGCATCTATCTGAGGAGCTGCCTCAAGCTGGCAGCATCTATCATTCACATCCCCACCATCTGGGCTATGCCCTCTCCTATCATTAGGCCGGAGATACATAAGCCTGAAGTCTTTTGTTTGCACGGCCATTTTTCCCGTCACTGCCTTAAAGGGCGGCATGGAGGCGCAGCGGTGGAGTTGCTGCCTTACAGCGCTTGCAGCGCCAAAGACCCAGGTTCGATCCCGGCTACGCGCGACGTCTGTACAGAGTTTGTATGTTCTCCCCGTGAGCGCATCGGTTTTTCTCTGAGATGTTTGGTTTCCTTCCACACTCCAAAGACGTACAGATTTTTGTAGGTTAATTGGCTTGGTATAAATGTAAATTGTCCCTAGTGTGTGTAGGATAGTGTTAATGTGCGGGAATCGCTGGTCGGTGTGGACTCGGTGGGCCGAAGGGCCTGTTTCCGTTCTGTATATCTAAAACTAAAACTAAAATTAAGCCTTATACAATTTATATCTAATTAATGTAGAATTTATATATTTGTGTGTTGCCTGAGTCTATATGCCTCTGACACTGCTGCAAGCAAGATTTTCATTTTGAAGATAGACACAAAATACTGGAGTAACTCAGCATGTCATGCAGAATTTCTGGAGCAAACGAATAGGTGACGTTTGAAGTGTGGGGGGGGGTTCTGAACCGTAAAGTCACCTATTCCTTTTATCCAGGGATGCTGCCTGACCTCTAGCATTTTGTGTCTATCTTCGGTATAAACCACCATCTGCAGTTCCTTTGTACACATAAATATTTTCATTGTCCTTGCACCTCACTGTATTTGGGCATGTGGTAATAAACTTAAGTCAAGACTTGGCATGACTTTCTTTATTAGACAGAAATGATAATTTTATATTGCTTTTCCTTCTGGTTAGATTCCTCTTTATTTATTATGAAATCAAACCAAATCTTACACTTTGCAGTTCTTTGTCGCGCTAAACTGATCTTTGCAGATTCTGCTCCACAATCCAAATATTTACTAAACCAACCAACAATGGGGCAGGAGATTTTTCTTTCAAATTGTTTCGTTGCCAAGCAGTTCACCGTTCAATGTTTCTCTGGAGTGCTTAGTTCTTTTCAGGTGGCACTTTGAAGATGATGTGTTAGAGGGAAATTGAAAACGGTGGATGACAAAAATCCACTGCAATTTGACAAGTCCATTTTCCTATCAGGAACGTCTGGGTGTTCAGAATTGTATCAGATTGACCCCGAAATCTTCACTGCAATCAGAAAGATCGGAAAATAGAATTACTGTTTGGAACAGGTGTTACATGAGAAGCATTTGAAGTAATTTCATTCCCATTACGGAGGACATGGTTGGGGCTTTTATATTTTATGGCAAATGAAAATATTATCTTGACAGAGAAGAAATATGAACCTGAGGTGCTTGCAGATATGTAGGCCGTGGTTGGACTAGAAATGCCAGTGAAAAGTCTATTGGGGTTTTGGATAATGAACCCTGGAAACATCTGAAAATAATCGAGCGGCCGATGATCGCGCTGCCAGTGGCGGTGGTGGAAGAAGATACGATAGTGGTGTTTAAGAGGCTTGCAGATAGGCATGTGTATATGCGGGGCATGGAGGGACATAGAACAACTATAGGCAGTTTAATTTGGCATCATGTTTGACACACATATCGTCGGCTGAAAGGTCTGGTCCTGTGCTTTACTGCTTTATCCACCATGAACTTATTTTCTATCGTGTTTTTCATTAATGTCTTGACTTTTACGCAGCATTTTTAATTTCACCAAATAGTATGTATGATTTGTGTTTTTGGCTGTTGTCTGAGTATGTGTTGGTGAGCAAGATTCTCATTGTACCTCATCCGTATTTGTGCATATGAAAATAAACACAACTTGACTTGACATATATGAAGATAGACAACAAATGCTGGAGTAACTCAACGAGGCAGGCAGCACCTCGAGACCCTTATTCAGACTGAAAGTCAGGGGAGATGGAAACAATAGGTATGAAAAGGAACAGAACAGATCAGAGCCGGTACCGATGATCCAGGAAATGTGGAGCCCACAATGGTCCATTGTTTGCTGTGGAAGAGGTGAGAATGAGGGGATACGAACGGTAAAATTGGCAGAATGATTGGGGTGGTGGACAGACAGAGAGAGAGGGAATTCATGTTCTATTTCCCAAATTAGTTGTTTGGGAGAATAGGGGTATTGATGCATTCTCTTATGGGATGAAAGATTGAACGACAAGACCATCAGATTGCCCATCCCTAATGGTCTACTCCGACTGGGGAGAAAAGGAGGAAAGACTTTATTGCCTTCCATCACAGTGGGGATTGTGGTGGAGCTACTGTGGTGGATGTTTATGTTAAATTTTATGTAGTTGTGTGGCTTGTTGCTATTTTTGTATGATTGTATGGCAAATCAAATTATTTGTATGTTACAAAACATACCTGGCTGATAAAATTATGATTACAATTGAAAAATCCACAAGGCAATGATTTTAACCGCCCTGTTCGGGAGTTTAATGATCTTGACTCAACAGTGGTGAAGTATTGTGGATACATTTTCATAAATGGAGAATGAGTAAATTGAAGGCAAATCTTGGGGTATTCTCATACGCCTACCTCATGTGACCTGAGTGGTAGAAGTCAAGGGTTAGGGATATTCCATGAAAGAAAGATGGACAAAGAAGGGTTTCGCCCCGAAGCGTCGCCCATTTCCTTCGCTCCATAGATGCTGTCTCACCCGCTGAGTTTCTCCAGCATTTTTGTCTACCTTGGTTGAATTGCTGTAGTGCATCCTGTAGATAATAGCAGCTTATCACAGAGTACCCAGACATTGACCTGGGATGGCCATCATAATGTAACTGTTCCAATGGGTCTTGCCAGTGGAATTGTTGATGGGTTGGATTCAGCAATACCGGTGAATGTCACATTGAGCTTTTTAAACTCTTCTTCTTGGAAATGATAGCAGTTTGGCATTTGTATCATGATATTCTTGCCACAATTCAATCCACACCTGCACGTTGTGGTGCAGGTCTCATTACAAGAGGGGGTTAGTACACTTCCAAACGACAAAATAACTGTTCATAAATTAGCCTGTCTATGTGGAGTTTGCATGTTCTCACTACGACTATGTTCTCCCAGGTGCTCTGGTTTCCTCCCATATCCCAAAGATGTACTGGTGGCAGGAGAATCAGTAGTTTGCAGGAGGAGAGCCATTAAGGTCATAAGGTCATATGGAGTAGGAGTAGAATTAAGTCATTCGGTCCATCAAGTCTGCTCCACCATTCAATCATGGCTGATCTATCTCTCCCTCCTAACCCCATTCTCCTGCCTTCTCCCCATTATCCCTGACACCTGTACTATCTATCTATCTCTGCCTTAAAAATATCCACTGACTTGGCCTCTACAGCCTTCTGTGGCAAATAATTCCACAGATTCATCACCCTCTGACTAAAGAAATGTCTCCTCATCTCCTTCTTAAAGGAACCTCCTTTAATTCTGAGGCTATGACCTTTAGTCCTGGACTGTCCCACTAGTGGAAACATCCTCTCCGTATCCACTCCATCCAAGCCTTTCACTATTTTGTATGTTTCAATAAGGCCCCCCCTCATTGATGGGGATGTGAGAGTTAAATTGGGTTAGTGTAGACGGGCTCGCGATGATTAGTCTGGACATGGTGGGCCAACAAAACTTTTTCCGTGCTGCATGTCTCTGTGACAATAAACAGGCATTTTTCCAAACCCTCAATTATAACATGCTGAGAAACATAATTGTTATATATGATTAATGGCAGATGAAAGCACTAACAGTTTCATTAGGACATAATTAAGGCTGAAGATTTATTGTGATTTGCTACTCACCTGTCTCGTTCATTCATTAATATCTCTGCTTGGGAGAAGGGCCAGAAATGGACTGGGAGCCTCAGACTATGTGTAAAAAAAACAAGAAGTCTATCAAAACACAGCTGCTGAAAAAAAACACTTTGCAATTGAGTTTCTCTTGATCAGTCACCACTGTTGAACAGATGAACAGAACAATAACTCGGTAAAGTTGTCTGTCCTTTGGCAATGCACCAGGTTTTGTGCAGCTCTTCAATGCATTTGCTGCTCAGCGCTGCACTGTCACAAATGAACCTTAAACCAAGGCTCTGTCTTCAAACTCCAGAGGAAAGAAAAAGTCCCCAGGCAATACTTTGTATGAAGGTAGACAAAAATGCTGGAGAAACTCAGCGGGTGAGGCAACATCTACGGAGCGAAGGAAATAGGCAGCGTTTCGGGTCTGAAGAAGGGTTTCGACCCGAAACGTTGCCTATTTCCTTCGCTCCATAGATGCTGCTTCACCCGCTGAGTTACTCCAGCATTTTTGTCTACTTTCGATTTCCCAGCATCTGCAGTTCCTTCTTAAATACTTTGTATGATTCGCTTTCACCTAGCCCACAGCTAACAATGGACTGTTTCCTTGATCATCGTTACTTTTTTGCAAAGCTTTCCATTTATTTGTTCTATATCTCTATATCGCCATCCATATATATCGTTCCCCTTTCCCCTGACTCTGTCTGAAGCAGGGTCGCAACCCAAAACGTCACTCATTCCTTCTCTCCAGAGATGCTGCCTGCCCCGCTGAGATACTCCAGCATTTTGTGTCTATCTTCGTTGTAAACCAGCATCTGCAGTTCCTCCCTGCACACTTTACAGAAGGCTGACTTCTGGGCACGGAAGCTGAAGGCCTGGAGGGGAGATACGGATGGCTTCCTGGTGATCCGTATGAGGGGAGGGCTGCAATGTGTCCTTTATGGCCAGCTGTAGCTACGACTGTGCAAAATGGTGCTAAAATCTGGCAATAATTGTACATGGACTCACAGTTTCACACAGCAGGGAAACATGGCCTTTGGCCCAACTTGCCCACACCGACCAACATGTCCTATCTACACTAGTCCCACTTGCCTGTGTTTGGCCCATATCCCATTAAACCTGTACCTGTCCAAATGTTTCTTAAAAGTTGCGATAGTCCCTGCCTCAACTACCCCCTCCAGCAGCACATTCCATACACCCACCACCCTTTGTATGAAAATGTTACCCGTCCGGTTCCTATTAAATCTTTCCCCCCTCACCTTAAACTCATGTCCGCTTGTTCTCGATTCCCCTGCTCTGGGCAAGAGACTCTGTGTGTTTACCCGATCTATTCCTCTCATGATTTTGTACAAGTTTATAAGATTACTCCTCATCCTCCTGCGCTCCAAGGAATAGAGTCCTAGCTTGCTCAACCTCTCCCGAGAGCTCAGGCCCTCGAGTTCTGGGAACATCCTCGTAAATCAAGATCAGGTTTTAATCTTGACAGGACGTGAGGGCGAGTTTGGGCTGTTTCTGTGCATGGGGTACTTAATCAGGGATCGTCCTTATGTAAGGCAATGATCTCACTGATCCTTGGTACACATGACAACAGAAGAACCATTGAATCACAAGAGCAGATGTGACCTTCAAGTTGTCCCGGCCCATACACCAGCGTCACAAAAACAATTATTTGATTTGTTTGACAGTAATTTTTCAGGTACAAGTGCATAACATGTTTCTAGATTACAAAACTATCTGGCTGGAATTTTAATTGGTACAGTGAAGGCTCCCAAAGGCTAGAAATGTAAATGTCTGGAGAAAAGCGAGGATAATTATGGTCTCCAGCTACTTTATTTGAAGTCAAACAAGGTTAGGATTAGAGGATATTAGTTATAAGGAGAGGTTGGACTAACTTGGAATATTTTCTCTGGAGTTTCAGAAGCAAAGGAGAGACATGACACAAGTATATACAAGTATACCAGGCACAGGTGGGGTGGATGTTCAGAACCTTTTTCCCAGGGTGGAAATGCCAAAGACTTGAGTGCACAGCTTTGTACTGAGAGAGGCAAAGTTTAAAGGAGGTGTGCGGGGCAAGTGTTTTATGCAGAGAGTGGTGGGTGCCTGGAATGCACTGCAAAGGTGGTGGTGGAGATAGATACGATAGTGGAATTTAAGAGGCATTTAGATAGGCACATGGAAATACAGGGAAAGGAGGGGTGTTTTCACAAGAGAGTTAGATTTAGCTCTTAGGGCTAAAGGAATCAAGGGATATGGGGAAAAAGCAGGAACAGACTACTGATTTTGGATGATCAGCCATGATCATATTGAATGGCGGTGCTGGATTGAAGGGTCAAATGTCCTACTCCTGCACTTATTTTTCTATGTTTCTATGTTCTTTCCAAATTCTGACAGTCTTCAATCTGAAATGGCCTACTCCTGCACCTATTTTCTACGTTTCTATGATATAGATCACATATAGGCAGAGGTAATTATTTAAACCTGCTATCGTGCTCAGCACAGACATTGTGGGTTGTGGTGGTGTACCTTTGCATGTTTTATGTTCGACTCTTTCAGTTGAAACGCTACTTCAACTGGATTTGGGCATTGTGGAATGTGAATGGAGAATGTTCGTTCAGAAGAGTCTCGCTCTGTTTTAACAGGAGTCGGTTGGTGTGCGAGTCGGGGTTAATATTGGGAAGCTCCTGGCAGATCCCAGGCCTGGCTTGTCCAGGTGGAGCCGACTGGAGTGGGTCCGGGACAAGCAGGGTACGAGCCACGAAGACCGGGAATCGGACCATGTAGAGAGTCAAAAACAAAGGACCGGTAGGAGGGAGAAGGCCTCCCGGCGAGCTGCGGCCATGTCCCAGCAGCAGGCCCTGCTCACCCGCCACAGAAGTGGGAACCCGTCCGGAGAACCAGAGAAGAGGTGGAGGGACAAAAGGCCCCGGTAAGAAGAACCGGGAATGGGGGAAGGGGGGGGGGTCTTACCTTCCTCCACCTCGTGTTCGGCTGCAGGAGGTGCGCCCCGGGCAACAAGGGCTGAAGATGACCGTGCGAGGAGAGGGACGACGGTTGGCGGGATGACCGGAATAGAGGCAACAGTTCCAATGGGCCTTTGTGCCGAGCTACAGCTAGGACTCTAAAATGGTGCCAAAATGTCATCTGTTGTGTATGGTCTCAGTGGACTGTTCTGTATATTCTGTACTAACTGGTGGATTGTGCTTATGTGCAGGGGATCTGTATACAAAAAAAATATACTGCACCTTGGTACATGTGACAATAAAGAAACCATGGAACCATTGTAGTCCTGAAATACCATTTTCACTTTATTCCAAAACTGAACCTGTATAACAGCTTTAATCAAAGTAAATATGTTGTCTAATGGCCCTGTCTCACTGTGCGAGTTGACCCACGAGGTACCCCGAGTGACAGACTCGTGGCTGTGCACGAGACTGCAAGTTTATGATCAAGTGTGTAATACGAGTTCCCACGGGTATGTCATTGCTGCGATGTTCCAAGTTCCTCTCCCGAGTTAGCAAGTTCCTCTCCCGTTACTCTTGAGCCAACCGTGAATGAAGGTATGTTTTAATAAAGCAACAATGTTAAAATACATCTCCATCCTGTGGTTTTGAGTTATTTCAGCGCGGATGGGAAAATGCGCATCCTCCAGTAACCAAGCATTTCTTGTTGTTTTATGTTTTTAAATACTTTTTTGCAATGGATCTCTATTTTAAATAATTTTAAAAAAGGAAGCAGCCCGGGTGACTGACATTGAGCGGCCGCCAGGACCCGACAGCAGACACACACACACACACACACACACACACACACACACACACACACACACACACACACACACACACACACACACACACACACAGAGAGAGAGAGAGATACACACAGACAGCAGCTGGCCACCACTTCAGAGGAATTAAGCAGCTCGGTTGACTGAGCGGCCGCCGGGACCCGACAGTACACACACACACACACACACACACACACACACACACACACACACACACAGATAGACAGAGAGGGAGAGAGAGAGAGAGACACACACACACACACACACACACACACACACACACACAGAGAGAGATACACACAGACAGCAGTGGCCACCATTCAGAGGAATTAAGCAGCTCGGGTGACTGAGCGGCCGCCGGGACCCGACAGTACACACACACACACACACACACACACACAGATAGACAGAGAGGGAGAGAGAGAGAGACACACACACACACAGAGAGATACACACAGACAGCAGCTGGCCACCACTTCAGAGGAATCAAGCAGCTCGGGTGACTTTGAGCGGCCACCGGGACCCGACATCAGACACACACACAGATACACACAGATAGACAGAGAGGGAGAGAGACACACACACACAACTCAGCGGACCAGGCAGCATCTCTGGAGAGAAGGAATAGAGTCGAGACCCTTCTTCAGACTTACCCGAAATGCCACCCATTCCTTCGCTCCAGAGATGCAGCCTGTCCCGCCGAGTTACTCCAGCATTGTGTGTGTCTATCTCCGGTGTGAACCAGCATCTGCAGTTCCTTCCCAATCCCACACTCTCGGCCCCGGGGGGGTGGATGGACCATCACACGTGGACACATCCCACCCACCACCCCAGACTTGCCCCTTCGGCAGGTCTTTAAGCCGTTCATTGAGACAGAGTGAAGCCACGGGCAGGCGCCTCAGTAATAAAGGACAAGTGGCAGAAAGGCCGAAGATAGACACAAAATGCTGGAGTAACTCGCGGGACAGGCTGCATCTCTGGAGAGAAAGAATGGGTGGCATTTCGGGTAAGTCTGAAGAAGGGTCTCGACTCTATTCCTTCTCTCCAGAGATGCTGCCTGGTCCGCTGAGTTACTCCAGCATTTTGTGTCTATCTTTGGTTCAGTCTTTACTCGAGCAAAAGAACAGATTATTAAAGTTCCCACGGTAGACTCACGAGACACTAAGATAAACGCACGGGGCCACTACGTTATTACAACGAGTTTAAATGTTTCCATTTTTAACTTGAACAGTTAATTTGACTCGTGGAAAAAATCAAACATGTTTGATTTTTTTCACGAGTTAACAAGTTTCCCGAGTACCTGCCGTTAGCGCAACGAGTCGATAAGTTGCTCGTGCGAGTTCCGACGTTCCCGCTACGTGATCACCACGAGTGAAAACTCGGGGTCACTCGTGGGCCAATTCGCACAGTGAGACAGGGGTTTAAGTCTACCAAGACGGCGTGTAGGCAGACTGAATGGCTGTGAACTAAAGTGTCAGGAATGACTTTTATATGTGGGTCCTTTAACAGAAAATAAATAGCTGGCTGGTGTGTATAAATGTTAAAGCACAAGTAGGTATATTTGAAAAAACTGTTGCAAATGCTTCCATTCCTAATGCAACAAGCAAAAAATATAAATCCTGCTTTCAGATCGGTTGGTTTTCGCAACAGAAATGTCATACCTGTACGTTGAGGCTGATTTTTGGTCTAACAACGATGTTGGTGGCATCTTGCCCATATTCCTTTTGCACTCGTGCATAATTGGCTCTGATCTCCACGCTTTGGCGGCTCGCTGCAGGAAAGAGAAATAAATCGATGATCAATAACAAACTATAGAGATACCTTCCCAATACATCAGACATGCAAACAATGAACGTGTCTACGGATCATTGATGACCTACTTGGAACAATATTTGCATTCAGTATAAACGGCAATATAAGCTTCTCACTTCTAAACAACAAACCATTTAAATTCAAATCGAAGGCATCTTTTTGAACATGATACAGATTTACCCACTGAGGCAAATCTGCATCATATTACCCGCTGAAGAAGGGTCCCGACCCAAAACGTCACCTGTTCATTCTCTCCAAAGATGCTGCCTGACCCGCTGAGTTCCTCCAGCACTTTGTATTTTAGCCACTGACAATCTCTCTTGTATCACATTGAGTCATGCAGCACAGAAACAGGCCCTTTGGCCCAACTTGTCCATGCCAACCAAGATGCCCCATCTGGGGTGGGGGGGGGGGGGGAACACACACAAGGTGACGCAGCGGTAGAGTTGCTGCCTTACAGCGCCAGAGACCTGGGTTCGATCCTGACTGTGGGTGCTGTCTTTACGGAGTTTGTACGTTCTCTCTGTGATCACGTGGGCTTTCTCCAGGTGCTCCGGTTTCCTCCCACACCTCCAAAGACGTACAGGTTTGTAGGTTAATTGGTTTCAGTAAAAATTGTAAATTGTCCCCAGTGTGTAGGATAGTGCTAGTGTTCGGGGGATCGTAGGTCGGCGTAGACCCGGTGGGCCGAAGGGCCTGTTTCCATGCTGTAACTCTAAACCAAACTAAATCTAAGCTAGTCCCATTTGCCTGTTTTTGGTTCAAATCCCTATAAACGATTCTTATCCATAAACCTGTCCAAATTTCTTTCAAATATTATTATTGTGCCCACCTCAACTACTTCCTCAAGCAGCTCATTCCATATGAATAATGACAATCCACATTTATATCATTGGCACAGCAGAGAAGGAGGCCACTGAATCCATGCCGTTTCCCTTTCCCAAAGGCGACCAGCTGATTGAGAATAAATAAGTTGTTCCAAAAGAGTTTTGAATACTCTTTCTCTACCATCTTTCTGGTGCTAAGAGTATGAAGACAATTTGCAAATAAGTTGGAGGCTTTCTGTGTGGAGTTTGCACGTTCTCCTTGTGACCTGGGTTTCCTCCATGTGCTCCGGTTTCCTTCTGCATGTGTGGGTTTGTTGGTTAATTGGCTTTGCATAAATTGTCCCTAGTGTGTAGGACAGTGCTAGTGCACAGGGATCAAAGGTCGGCACGAACCTGGTGTGCCGGAGGGCCTGTTTCAGCGCTGTATCTACAAAACTAAACTAAACTACACTAAACTAAACTAAACTAATTGTAGGGGACATTATTTCTTCATTCTTTCTGCACAATGTGCCTAGTTTGCTTTAAGTCTGTTGCAATTTTCTCAGGGTCAGTGGACAATTTTCTGTCGTGATTCTGCTCTCTAAATTGTGACTAAACTTGGCGCAAACTTGTCAAGCTCTAATTATGTCAAAGAAATCCTCCTGATTCCGAACGGACAAACATTTTTGTAGCAAATGGTTAATACCTTGCTCGCTGTTTTAATTTTCTTCAAAGAGCAACATGAATGAAACCCGTACTTTCTGCCATAACCAAGTAAGTGTCCTTCTGTCAGACGGCATGCAATGTTCAAGTCTAATGAAAAGCTTGTTTTTCCAAACTTTTTAAGGTCCTTTGGTCTTTTATTTACAATTCTGAGGAAAAGGAAAAGAGCAGCAGATCTTATCTGAGCCAGACTGGGATGCGTGCCAGAGTTTGCATGGCCTTCTAAAATATCAGGGCAGCGACTTCCAATTTTCGACTATCTATATCAGGAGGTCTAAAATAATAGTTTTCCAGAGTTGCAGACCTTGCCTGTGTGTGCTGGGAGTTCTTTAACAAATAAACCATTGTGGAAAATTGACATCAAGAAATTTAATCTTGCTCACTTGTGTATATGCCAGCAGAGAATTAGTGTGCAGTGAAAAATGGTACAAGGAAATAAAATCAGTAATATAATGAGCTGGAAGGTGGGGGTGGTGAAGTGTATGGCTGCTTTAACTCATAGTAATAGCATGGAAGCAGGCCTTATGGCCCGATTTGTTCATTCCGACCATGTAGGCTAGTCCCAGTTTCCCGCATTTGACCCTTATCTCTCTAAACCTTTCCAATCCATGTATCTGTGGAAATATCCTTTAAATGTTATTATTGTACCTGGATTATTGTACCTGGATCAATTACTTTTTTTGGGGGCAGCATTCCATACACCCACCACCTTTGCATGAGAATATTGCCCTTCAGGTTCCTATTATATCTTTCCCCTCTCACCTTAAACCTATGCCTTCTAGTTCTTGTTTCCCCAACCCCGTGTGCATTACCTCATTTATTCCCCTCATGATTTTATACACCTCTATAAGATCATCCCTCAAACTCAAAGATTCAAGGAATGAAGTCCTGCCCTGACCAACCTCTCCCTATAGCTCATCAGTCAAGGCCTGGCAATGTCCTCGTAAACCTTCTCTGCACTCTTTCGAACTTAATGGCATCTTTCGTAGAACAGGGTGACCAGGACTGTACATAATACCAAGTGTAGCCTTACCAACATGCCTATTGTAATACTTTGACACAAGGCAGGCTGACCTTGTGGAGCTTTGTATTGCCAGAGATGCCATTTTTGACAGACGTTTTAATTTAAAAAGACTCCTAAGCGCTTATCAATAAATGTGAATCTTCTGCAGAGAATCACAATGAGAAGCAGGTTACCTTCCAAGACCTGAGCATGATTTAGTACGTTTACACTCAGTCTGATATTAAGGCATTTAAATAAACACGGACCTTTCCAATTCATCAGATACAACATCTGAGAGCCTTGAAAATTGATTCCAAAGCATGTAGTTTTTTAATGTCCTAAGCAAGTGAATCCAGGTGTACAATTGATCATGAGAACAATATCAGCACTTTATAAAACAGATCATGGATCATGTGCGTCTAGAACATAGAACATAGAACAGAACAGTAAAGGACATGACCTTTGGTGTACAATGTGTCTGCCTGTAATGGTGCCAAGTTGAACTACTCCCCTCTGCCTGCACACGGTCCATATCTTTGCATCCATGCCCTCACACAAACAGTAAGATGAACCTATATTTCAATGAAGTGCATAGTAGCTACATCAATCGCCATGTAATACCACACTTTACTCTAGCTACGTTTCACAGTGTCTTGGGAAAGCAACCGACATAATCAAGGATCACTTACACCCTGGTCAATCTCTCTTCTTGCCTGCCCTGTTTTGCCGATTATACAAAACCATGACAGCGCGTATCACCTGATTCAAAAACAGCTTCTTTCCTGCTGGTATCAGACTCTTGAACGAACCTCACATAGGCTGAGGATGTATTCCCATTCTTCCAATCTACCTCATTGTGGCCCTTGGTACTTTTTTAAATCTGCACTTTTTCTGCAGCTGTAATTATATTCTGCACTGATTTCTTTCCTTTCTTGCACTATCTGTTCTATTCATGTTGATTTTATTATACATATGTATGGTATGATTTACCTGGACAGTACGCATAGCAATGTTATTCTACCGTATCGTGGTGCAGGTGACAATAATAAATCAACATCAATGCACTTTTGTGTCTTTCCTTGATAAACCAGCATCCACAGTGTCTTGTTCTACCTAGTGGAGGAGGCAGTGGGATAACATACATTAGAACTAGTGTGAATGTGTGATTGATACTGTGCACTCGGTGGGGCGTAGGATCTGTTTCCATGCTATACCTCTAAACTAGAATTAATTTCGAGAGGAGTCCTTCAACTTTATGATTGAGAGGAGAGAGGACTACATGCTGAGCCATGGATACATACTGATGGATTTACTGAGTTACTGAATTACTGAATTACTGAGTCTAGTGATGGAATTAGTTGCACACCAAAAACTAAAATTCTGGAAAGTAGTAAGCGAATAATGAAAGAACAATTTAATAAAAATTCAGTGCTACAGCCCAACTGTTTTCCTTGAATATTTTTCATTAAAGAAAAAAATTAATGGAAGGTGCCGAAAGATACTTCAAGTTTGAACGGGCAGCCTAACAAACACTGAGTGTTTCATAGTGCCATACATTCTTCCTGTCGAATTAAAAACCTGAAGGATCATCTCTTAAATTGGGAACACATTTCAGCAACTCAATCTTTAATCCATTGGAGCATTTCGTGGAATTTGGAAATAACAGTTAAAGAAGAAAATCTTTCAAAGTGCTCGTGGCAATTAAATCTCACAATGTTTTTCTCGATAAAGGTTGACTCCAAAATTTCATTTCAGAACAGGAAATAAGGAACAGTGCAGAATCCAAACATGAAATGGAAACACAACCAGGCCTCCCAGAGCAACCTCTGCGTGAGAGAAATGAGTTAAGGGTAGCGTACACACGGCCTTGCTGACAACTCTGGGTTTCTACAGACGTCAGGCAATGGGCAGGAGGTCATCTCCGGGAGATGATCAGACCTGCAACAGCAACTAGCAGCACAGTGCCATGGCGGTAGAGTTACGGCCATCCATGCGCCAGAGACCCGGGTTTGTTCCTGGCTACAGGTGCCGTGTGTACACAGTTTGTATGTTCTCTCCATGACCTGCGTGGGTTCTGTCCAGGATCTTTGGTTTCCTCCCACACTCCAAAGACGTACCGGTTTGTAGGTTAATTGGGTTGGTGTAAATGTAAATTGTCCTCGTCTGTGTAGGATAGTGCTTGAGTACGGGGGTCGCTGGTCAGTGGGCTGAAGGGCCTGTTTCTTAGCTGTATTTTTTAAACTAAACTAACAGCAAAGTGGCACCAATAATCTGTGGCAAATGTTGATGCCTACAAGTTTCCCACAGGCATCAGATGTGTTTAATGCGTAACCCTGAACATGGAAGAAAGGAGTTGCAATCAATAACAGTTCAATACTTCAATTGTTACTTTATGTCACATGTTGCTAGATATGGTGAAATGCTTTGTTTTGCATGCAATCCAGTAAAATCATACTCTACTGTACATAGCACAATCACACACAGGTTACAAAAGAGTGTCAAGATCGTTAAAGTCTAGTAAAGTCTAAAGTGTAGTGATTGTAATGTAAAATAAAGAAGATTTCTACTGAGACAGTACAGTGGGAGGCACAGTGGCGCAGCGGTAGAGTTGCTGCCTTTGAGCGCCAGAGACCCGGGTTCGATCCTGCCTATGGGTTGTGTCTGCTTGGAGTTTTCTCCAGGTGCTCCAGTACAGGTTTGTAGGTTAATTGGCTTCTGTAAATTGTCCCGAGTGTGTAGGATAGGGCTAGTATACAGGTGATCGCTGGTCAGCTTGGACTCAGTGGGTCGAAGGGCCTGTTTCCACACTGCATCTTTAAACTAAACTAAAGCACACAATGAGTCACCATATTTCCGGCGCCATGTTGTAGCTTTTAAGTATCATTCTTAAAAATATCAAATCTTATCTTGGCCTTAAAGGCCATTTATCCTGGCGGCAGCACTGGATTGGTAATGTAGTGGATGGCCTGGTGCGGTTGGTACCTTCAGCGCTGCACCACACCACTCAGCAGGTCAGGCAACAACTCTGGAGAAAAATAATAGGTCAGAACCCTTCCTTCAGACAGAGGTTTCCTGAGTTTTGGGAATTCCTCTAGTTTTCACAAGTTCTAGGAGCAGAATTAAGCCATTTGGCTCATCAAGTCTACCCCACCCTTCAATCATGGCTAATCTATCTTTCCCTCCAAACCCCAATCTCATACCTTTCCCCATAACTCCTGACACCCGTACTAATCAAGAATCAATCAATCCCTTAAAAATATCCACTGACTTGACCTCCACAGCCGTCTGTGGCAATGAATTCCACAGATTCACCACTGTCTGACTAAAGAAATTCCTCCTCATCTCTTTTCTAAAGGTGCATGCTTTTATTCTGAGGCTATGGCCTCTGGTCCTAGACTCTCCCACTGGTGGAAACATCCTCTCCACATCCACTCTATCCAGGCCTTTCACTATTCGGTAAGTTTCAATGAAGTCCACCTTCATCCTAAACCTTTCCTGAGGCTATTCCAGAATAGACGTGGTGTGGAGCTTTGGGAAACAATCTACATAGGTGTGGACAACACATGTATTAGATGTGCATCCGACACCGGGAAAATGGCAGGCACTCTAATGTGAGTGGTGACCAGAGGTGCTCAGTCCAATTTAATATTTGGCATGATTTCACGTGATGTACTCAAAATGAGATCAGTTTTAAATCACATGGGATTGAAAAAAAAAATACATAAATCATTTCTGGGCTTAATTTTCTACCCGGTGCAGTTCAATGCAGTGCACCTTCTTTTCAATGGCAGTGGGTAACTTTGTATCATTCTGGAGACATAGAAAATATAATCCAATTAAATCCCCTTCATCTCATCTTCTACATCAACTCCTTTTAGAAGTCTGATCTGTGTGTTACCTGAAATTCGAGGCCTCTTTGGTAAGATTGAGAAGGACTGATTATTATGCTCTCTGTTTTCAATTCCATTAAATTTTGTCATTTCTACTTTCTGCACACTTTTTCAATAAGGGGAAAGTTTATATTCAACAAAACTGGTTCCATCTGGCAAAATATTCAAATTTTTCAGTCCAGAGGAAGGGTCTCGAACCGAAATGTCAGCTGCCCTTTTCCTCTCCTCCTTCCACAGATGTTGCCTGACCCATGGAGTTGCTGCAGCAGTTTCTTATTTTTACTCAGGGTTCCAGCATCTGCAGTATCTTGCCCATGACAGTTGATTTGAGTTGGTTTTCAACGTGCTTTCCTTATTGCTATAGAATGTCCCTAGACCAGATTCGTTCCTTGATAACATAAGTGCAGTAAGGTTGTTTGGTTCTTGTTTTTCTCCCGTTTCATTTTGGAGCATCTGGAGTCAGGGCTGATCTACTATGAAACTAATGAAGTTTAAGCTTCAGGGCCCCTAAACCCAGAGTGGCCCCAGAAGCGAGAGCAGGAGAGAGGCGGCGATTAGTCGAGGCGTGGATTAGGTGTGAGGTGGAGTTTAGTGGTGAGGTGGGAGGTTTAGTTAAGTTGAGGTGGGCTTAAGTTGTGAGGTGCGGTATGGGGTTTATTTGAGGGGCGAGATTTAGTGAGGTACGGTTTAGTCAAGGCGAGGTTTAGGTGTGAGGAGATGTGTGGTAGTGAGATATTGTCGAGGTGAGGGGTTTAGTGAAAGGAAGGGAGACGAGGTGCTACTGAAGGAGACGAGACCACTGCCTTCTGTGGCAGAGAATTCCACAAATTCACAACTCTGGGTGAAACATTTGTTTCTCATCTCAGTGCAAGGCAAAGAGACATTTCAGGTAATATATATTTTGTAAAGATTGTTTTAGCTGTATGAGGCCATTTATTGAAACATATAAGATTATTAAGGGCATGGACACACTAGAGGTAGGAAACATGTTTCCAATGCTGGGGGAGTCCAGAACCAGGGGCCACAGTTTAAGAATAAGGGGTAAGCCATTTAGAACAGAGATGAGGAAACACTTTTTCACACGGAGAGTTGTGAATCTGTGGAATTCGTTGCCTCAGAAGGCAGTGGAGGCCAATTCTCAGGAGGCTTTCAAGAGAGAGAGAAATCAAGCTCTTAAAGATAGCAGAGTCAAGGGATATGGGGAGAAGGCAGGAATTAGATTAGATTAGATTAGATTATCCTTTATTGTCATTCAGACCTTTCGGTCTGAACGAAATTTTGTTACCTTGCAGTCATAACATATAATAAAAAAACAAAACACACAATAAACACATATTTAACATCCACCACAGTGAGTTCACCAGGTACCTCCTCACTGTGGTGGAAGGCAAAAGTCTTAGAGTCTCTGTCTTCTTCCCTCCTTGTTCTCCCTCTGCGCTGAGGAGATCCAGGCCTCCGATGTTGCCATCCACCAGGCCCGCGGCCGAGCCTTGGAAGCCGGGCTGCTGCCACCGCCGTCGCCGGAATGCCGGAACACCTGCCACAGGGCCTGCCGCTGGAATGCTGGAGCACCTCAGCTCCGAAGCCAGGTCGCCGCTGGAACGTCGCTGGAGCATCGCAGCCCCGAAGCCAGGTCACCGTTGGAGCACCGCAGCCCCGAAAGCCAGGTCGCCGCTGGAGCACCGCAGCCCCGAAAGCCAGGTCGCCGCTGGAGCACCGCTGGAGCACCGCAGCCCCGAAAGCCAGGTCGCTGCTGGAGCACCGCAGCTCAGAAGCCAGGTCGCCGCTGGAGCACCACAGCCCCGATGCCAGGTCGCCGCTGGAGCACCGCAGCCCCGAAGCCAGGCGGCCGCTGGAGCACCGCAGCCCCGAAGCCAGGTCGCCGCTGGAGCACTGCAGCCCCGAAGCCAGGTCGCCGCTGAAGCTCCAAAGCCAGGTAGCCACGGCTGGAAGCTGGAAGGCCGCCATAGCTCCGAGGCCGCCAGCTCCGCCATTAGGGCCTCAGCACAGACGGAGACTGTGAAGGGGGATATGACAAGAAA
Organism: Okamejei kenojei; assembly: GCA_035221665.1. NCBI lineage: Eukaryota > Metazoa > Chordata > Chondrichthyes > Rajiformes > Rajidae > Okamejei > Okamejei kenojei. The sequence goes on along the minus strand of CM069148.1, from coordinate 11,962,424 downwards.
AGTCGCATCCCCCCGAACATACACAGCCTAATAAACCAAAATTATCACTAAAACAGACACAAAAAGACAAAAATAAAATAAAATCAGATGGACTGCAGGCGAGCCGCAGCTGCCAGGCAGCGCCGCCGGATTGGGGTACTGATTGTATGAATGGGGTACTGAATGGCGGTGCTGACTCGAAGGGCCGAATGGCATGTTCCTGCACCTGTTGTCTATTGTCTATTTCATGAAATATATATTTTGGGAGTTATTTTACTGCTTATGTGTTAGAACAATTCTGAGCTTCTGTTATGTAAACTACCAGCAGAAAGCTTGTGAATCACTTTTGTTTCCCCCTTAACCCTTACCGGGGCACTGCCCCTGGACCCCGCCGGTGGCCTTGCAAGCCTGTCATGGAACAACCCCATTTAAGAAGATAACAGTGGTTACGCAGACCTCATTGCTGGTTGCGAAGGGGCCCCCCATAACATTTCAAGCTTCGGGTCCCTTCTGCAGTTGTATAGGGCTCTGGTAAGACCACATCTGGGGTATTGCGTACAGTTTTGGTCTCCTAATTTGAGGAAGGACATATTTGTGATTGAGGCAGTGCAGCATAGGTTCACGAGATTGATCCCTGGGATGGCGGGACTGTCATATGAGGAAAGATTGAGAAGACTAGGCTTGTATTCACTGGAGTTTAGAAGGATGAGGGGTTATCTTATAGAAACATATAAAATTATAAAAGGACTGGACAAGCTAGATGCAGGAAAAATGTTCCCAATGTTGGGCGAGTCTAGAACCAGGGGCCACAGTCTTAGAATAAAAGGGAGGCCATTTAAGACTGAGGTGAGAAAAACTTTTTCACCCAGAGAGTTGTGAATTTGTGGAATTCCCTGCCACAGAGAGCAGTGGAGGCCAAATCACTGGATGGATTTAAGAGCGAGTTAGATAGAGCTCTAGGAGCTAGTGGGGAGAAGGCAGGCACGGGTTATTAATTGGGGACGATTCGCCATGGCCGCAATGAATGGCCTCCTCCTGCACCTATTTTCTATGATTCTATGTTTCTATGTCCCCAAAAATGTAGGTCTGCCACCGTCTTGAGGAAGGATGGAATGTTTTAACCCTGGATGGAGCTGTTTTCAGAGCAGTTTCAAAGAGTTTAGAGAGTGGTTGTGAATGATTGAATCCAGCACTCTTTTAGAAGCTCATTAACCCCTGATAAGAATCAGAAACAAACAGTTGTAGATCAGGCATGATGAGTGTGCAGCCTCAGCACTTCAACCTCATTCTCCAACTGAGCACATCATCCCCCCCCCCCCCAAGTTTTGTCAATGAATTATGTTTTAAGGTGAAAAGAGATGCAGAGAAACAGTAGCAGCAAGAAAGGGAATTTCAGAGTTTTAAGCCTCTGTTCGGCTGCCTCTGCTGGGATCCCAGAAAGTCTAGGACATGTAAGGGACCAAGGATGAAGAGGAACAGGGGTCCCGGAGGTCTGTGGGATTGCTTGCAGGGATTGGTATGCTGAGAACATAGTAAGAATTTAAAGTCAAAACACTGCTGGAGCTGAATTAATGCAGAGAATTGGTACATTTGTCACAAGGAAAGTAATTTATTTTGGACACAATCAGTCTGTATGTTCTGGTCAAATGTTAAATCTGTGGTCCCTGATCAGATTTAAACCCAAGTAGAAGAAGAAATGGCTGGGGGGCAAATTTATTGCACCAGCTCGCGTTAAAATGACCCGAATAGCTTGCTTCCGTAATTCCATAAATCATATAAATCTCCCAATCTAAACGGCCATTCCATAAACTAAGGTGCAGCCCCAATTTTCCAACCTACCTCATTCTGGACATGAGACGCTTTCTCTGGCACTGTTATGCTACAGTGCTGAGAAACTATATCTTCACTGAATATACTTCCTTTCTAGTGACAAATCTTCCTAACCTTCACTGGTTACTGTGGCTGAGATGAGCCAACATTAGCCCCATCAGCCTCCGCATTCTCCTCTTTCATTTCCGTCACCTACAAAGTAATCCCACCTCCAGCCACATCTTCCCACTCTTGCCCGTTTCCACCTTCCGCAGAGACCACTCCCTCTGCAATTTCTTGGTTCACTCATCCCCTCCCGCCCAAACCAGCCCCTCCCCAGGTACTTTCACTTGCAACCGCAAGAGATGCAACACCAGTCCCTGTATCTCACCCCTCACCTCCATCCATGCAATCCAGCGGTCTTTCCAGGTGAGAGAGGTTCACATGCACCTCCTCTAACCTCATCTACTTCATCTGGTGCTTCCAATATGGTCTCCAGTACATTGGCAAGACCAAGCCTAGACTCGGCGACTATTTCACCAAACATTTGCACTCAGTCCTCCAAGGCCTACTGGATCTCCCGACTGCGAACCATTTTAATTCCTCTTCCCATTCCCATATTGACATTATTCTGTCCTCTGCTGGACTTTATGTCCAATAGTGCCATCTGTTGGACTTTTATTGTGGATGGTCAGTTGCACACAGGAAGCAGGAAGTAGTCTCCTGTCTTTTGTTTTTTGTCATGCTCAGCAGCAGAAGCAATCCGTCCCTAGCTTGCTATGCTTAAGAAAGAAATGGCTGTAAGTTTATATAGTTCACTGTATGCTTGGAATGCTATATTGGCGAATATTTATGGCAGATGATGTTTAACTCATTTCATTAACTTCATAACATTTGTGAATGTTAGATTGTTAGCAAGCGGCCATTTTGTAGCATAGAAACATAGAAACATAGAAATTAGGTGCAGGAGTAGGCCATTCAGCCCTTCGAGCCGGCACCGCCATTCAATATGATCATGGCTGATCATCCAACTCGTATCCCGTACCTGCCTTCTCTCCATACCCTCTGATCCCCTTAGCCACAAGGGCCACATCCAACTCACTCTTAAATATAGCCAATGAACTGGCCTCAACTACCCTCTGTGGCAGAGAGTTCCAGAGACTCACCATCTCTCTGTGTGAAGAAAGTCTTTCTCATCTCGGTCTTAAAGGATTTTCCCCCTTATCCTTAAGCTGTGACCCCTTGTCCTGGACTTCCCCAACATCGGGAACAATCTTCCTGCATCTAGCCTGTCCAAACCCCTTAAGAATTTGTAAGTTTCTATAAGATCCCCTCTTAATCTCCTAAATTCCAGAGAGTATAAACCAAGTCTATCCAGTCTTTCTTCATAAGACAGTCCTGACATCCCAGGAATCAGTCTGGTGAACCTTCTCTGCACTCCCTCTATGGCAATAATGTCCTTCCTCAGATTTGGAGACCAAAACTGCACGCAATACTCCAGGTGTGGTCTCACCAAGACCCTGTACAACTGAAGTAGAACCTCCCTGCTCCTGTACTCAAATCCTTTTGCTATGAAAGCTAACATACCATTCGCTTTTTTCACTGCCTGCTGCACCTGCATGCCTACTTTCAATGACTGGTGTTACCATGACACCCAGGTCTCGCTGCATCTCCCCTTTTCCTAATCGGCCACCATTTAAATAATATTCTGCTTTCCTGATTTTGCCACCAAAGTGGATAACCTCACATTTATCCACATTATACTGCATCTGCCAAACATTTGCCCACTCACCCAGCCTATCCAAGTCACCTTGCAGTCTCCTAGCATCCTCCTCACAGCGAAACACTGCCCCCCAGCTTAGTGTCATCCGCAAACTTGGAGATATTGCCTTCAATTCCCTCATCCAGATCATTAATATATATTGTAAATAGCTGGGGTCCCAGCACTGAGCCCTGCGGTACCCCACTAGTTACTGCCTGCCATTGTGAAAAGGACCCGTTTACTCCTACTCTTTGCTTCCTGTTTGCCAGCCAGTTCTCTATCCACATCAATACTGAACCCCTAATACCGTATGCTTTAAGTTTGTATACTAATCTCTTATGTGGGACTTGTCGAAAGCCTTCTGGAAGTCCAGATATACCCACATCCACTGGTTCTCCCCTTATCCACGCTACTAGTTACATCCTCGAAAAATTCCACAAGATTCGTCAGACATGATTTTACCTTTTGTAAATCCATGCTGACTTTGTCCAATGATTTCACCACTTTCCAAATGTGCTGCTATCCCATCTTTAATAACTGACTCTAGCAGTTTCCCCACTACCGATGTTAGACTAACTGGTCTGTAATTCCCCGTTTTCTCTCTCCCTCCCTTCTTAAAAAGAGGGGTTACATTTGCTACCCGCCAAATCCTCAGGAAACTACTCCCAGAATCTAAAGAGTTTTGAAAGATTATCACTAATGCATCCACTATTTCCTGAGCTACTTCCTTAAGTACTCTGGGATGCAGCCTATCTGGCCCTGGGGATTTATCGGCCTTTAATCTATTCAATTTACCCAACACCACTTCCCGACTGACCTGGATTTCACTCAATTCCTCCTTTGACCCACAGTCCCCTGCTATTTCAGGCAGATTATTTATGTCTTCCTTAGTGAAGACGGAACCAAAGTAGTTATTCAATTGGTCCGCCATATCCTTGTTCCCCATGATCAACTCACCTGTTTCTGACTGCAAGGGACCTACATTTGTTTTAACTAACCTCTTTCTCTTCACATATCTATAAAAAACTTTTGCAGTCAGTTTTTATGTTCCCTGCCAGTTTTTCTTTCATAATCTATTTTTTCCTTTCCTAATTAAGCCCTTTGTCCTCCTCTGCTGGTCTCTGAATTTCTCCCCCCAGTCCTCTGGTATGCTGCTTTTTCTGGCTACTTTTGTACGCATCATCCTTTGCTTTGATACTATCCCTGATTTCCCTTGTTATCCACGGATGCACTAACCTTCCCCGATTTATTCTTTTGCCAAACTGGGATGAACAATTTTTGTAGTTCATCCATGCAATCTTTAAATGTCTTCCATTGTATATCCAAACCGTCAACCCTTTTAGAATTAATTGCCAGTCAATCTTGGCCAATTCACGTCTCATACCCTCAAAGTTACCTTTCTTTAAGTTCAGAACCATTGTTTCTGAATTAACAATGTCACTCTCACATCCTAATGAAGAACTCAACCATATTATGGTCACTCTTGCCCAAGGGGGCACGTACAACAAGACGGCTAATTACCCCTTCCTCATTACTCAAAACCAGTCTAAAATAGCCTGCTCTCTCGTTGGTTCCTCTACATGTTGATTTAGATAACTATCCCGCATACATTCCAAAAAAATCCTCTTCCTCAGCACCCCTGCCAATTTGATTAACCCAATCTATATGTAGATTGAAGTCACCCATTATAACTGTTTTGCCTTTGTCGCACGCATTTCTAATTTCCTGTTTGATACCATCCCCAACTTCTCTGCTACTGTTAGGTGGCCTGTACACAACACCCACCAGCGTTTTCTGCCCCTTAGTGTTTTGTAGCTCTACCCATACCGATTCCACATCCTCCAAGCTAATGTCCTTCCTTTCCATTGCTTTAATCTCCTCTCTAACCAGCAACGCTACCCCACCTCCTTTTCCTTTCTCTCTATCCCTTCTGAATATTGAATATCCCTGGATGTTCAGCTCCCAGCCTACGTCACCCTGGAGCCATGTCTCCGTGATCCCAACTATATCATAATCATTAATATCTATCTGCACGTTCATCTCGTCCACCTTATTACGAATACTCCTTGCATTGAGACACAAAGCCTTCAGGCTTGTCTTTACAACGCATTTACCCCTTATACAATTTTGCTGAAAAGTGGCCCTTTTTGATTTTTGCCCTGGTTTTGTCTGCCTGCCACTTTTACCTTTCACCTTGCTACCTAATGCTTCTACCCTCATTTTACACCCTCCTGCCTCTCTGCTCTTGTACCCATCCCCCTGCCACATTAGTTTAAATCCTCCCCGACAGCACTAGCAAACACTCCCCCAAGAACATTGGTTCCATTCCATTCCAAGTGCAAACCGTCCTGTTTGTACCGGTCCCACCTCCCCCAGAACTGGTCCCAGTGCCCTAAAAATTTGAATCCCTCCCCCTTGCACCACTTTTCAAGCCACGTATTCATTTGCATTATCCTCCTATTTCTACTCTGACTGGCCCGTGGTACTGGTAGTAATCCGGAGATTACTACCTTTGAGGTCCTACTTTTAAGTTGATCTCCTAGCTCCCTAAATTCACCTTGTAGGACCTCATCCCTTTTTTTACCTATATCGTTGGTGCCAACATGCACCACGACAACTGGCTGTTCACCCTCCCCCTCCAGAATGTTCTGCAGCCGTTCAGTGACATCCCTGACCTTTGCACCAGGGAGGCAACATACCATCCTGGAGTCTCGTTTGCGGCCGCAGAAACGCCTATCTATTCCCCTGACAATTGAATCCCCTATTACTATTGCCCTTCCCCTCTTTTTTCCCCCCTCATGTGCTGCAGAGCCACCCATGGTGCCATGAACCTGGCTGCTGCTACATTCCCCTGATGAGCCATCTCCCTCAACAGTATCCAAAATGGTATACCTGTTTAGGAGGGAGATGACCGCAGGGGACTCCTGCACTACCTGCCTACTGCTTTGCTGGCTATTGGCCACCCGTTCCCTTCTTGTCCTCCTACCTTTTGCCAGCGGTGTGACCAACTCACTGTACGTGCTATCCACGACTTTCTCCGCATCGTGGATGCTCCAGTATGAATCCAGCCGCAGTTCCAATCGTTCAATGCGATCTGCCAGGAGCTGCAGCTGGACACACTTCCTGCAAACGTAGTCACCAGGGACACCGACCATCTCCCTGATCTCCCACATGTTGCAGGCTGAAACAAACCACGGGGCCAATCTCTACTGCCATACCTTACTCCCAAATTACTAAAAAAAACACAAAAACTTTATCCTTTAAAACTTTACTACTAAATACTAAATCCCTCACTCCCAGAATCCCTCACTCCCAGAAGGCAGAAATGTAAAATAGTAGACCCGGGGTTGCACCCAATCAGCTGCTTCCTCGGGTCCTCTTCCACCAATCAGCGGCTTCCTCAAAAAAAAGCACCTTAACATACACGGAATAGGATTTGCTTTGATTGTTAATAGGATTGTTTATTATATATTTGCCCTATATGTTCCACTGTTTAGAAGATTTGTATAGTTCTGTAAAGGAGAGTAATTTGTGTATCTCTCTTCTCCTTTATAGTTTTCACTCGTTTTTCAATATTAAGAATGACAGCACTGGAAAATCATTAAACTTAAGAGCAAAGATGGTAACTTCCTGACTCGCGTCTGTATTATTGAATCGAGTTTGGCTGGCTGTCAATCTACGTTCTACTTAACAGTCACGTATGGAGGACAGAACAGACGTATCTGTCCTTAGCCTTCTCCATTGCCAGAGTGAGGCAACGGAAAGGGAGAAACAGCACCTTATATTCTGCTTGGGTAGCTTACAACCCAATGTTATGAACATTGATTTCTCTAATCCTACTGTAGGGAACTAATCAAACAAGCTCCCTGCCCCCTCCCCCTCCTTCAATTGTCTTCCCCTCTCCCCTGCCATCGACATTCCTTCCTCTAGCTTCACAATTCGCCACTCTTTAATCTTTTTGTCTCACACCTTCTGTCTTTTAATCTCTGGCCTTTGTCCAGCCATCTGCCTGTCAAACCTCCATCCCCTCACTTATATCTACCTATTACCAGCCAAGCTTTGTCCTGCCTGCCTCTCTTCCCCTCACCCCCCCCCCCCCCCCCCCCCCCCCCCCCCGATCCACATCCAGTCTGAAGGGTTCCGACCTGAAAGGTCACCTATTCATGTTCTCCAGTGATGCTGCCTGACCCACTGAGTTACACCAGTAGATTGTTTCCTATCTTTGTAAACCAGCATCTGCAGTTCCTTGTTTCTACATTTTACTTTACTGGGAACTTGCATAGAATAGATGGGCCAAATGGTCTCCCGTTCAGTGGCATAACATTGCTATGATGCTGCTCTTGATCTTCTTCATGGAAGACATTTGGGGAACGGAAGTTTGTTGTTAATCTTTGTGAGTTGTTGCAGTGTAACCTGAACATTGTACATAATGAAATGTACCGCCTACAGGAAAGAAAGGAGTGGCTAAACCTGATGGCCAGGGTGCCAATCTAGTGGACTTTACTGAGCTGGATAACATTGAGGCTCTTGAGTTCAGTTGCAGTAACACCTAAAATAGACACAAGATGCGGGAGTAACTCAACGAGACAGGTAGCATTTCTGGAGAGAAGGAATGCGTGACGATTCGTGTCGAGACCTTTCTTAGGTCTGAAGCAGGATCTCGAGCCAAAACATCAGCCAGTCCTTCTCTCCCGAGATGCCGCCTGTCCCACTGAGTTACTACAGAATTTTGTGTCTATCTTTCGGGATAAACCAGCATCTGCAGTTCCTTCCTACACATTTCGTCTGCAGCAGCATCTAGTTGGGCTCAGTCACACTCCCTGTGGATGTGGAGACACTTTAGAGAGTCAGGAGGTGAGCTAACCTCCACTCGAAGAGGTCTCTGGACTGCTGCCTTAGATTGATGGACCATCACACTATTAGACAGGTATGCGGTTGCTGTTAGACTTCAGGCTCCAGACTGCCATTGAGGGAAGATAAGTGAAATCTTTGAGCTCTCTACGAGCGAGTGAACAGATTCAATTTAAAATGTAAATGTATGTAACTGGCAAAGAGTAATCAACGTAGATGATACAGATTATGCTCCTGCTTCAACGCTGCCCAAAGGCATGTGTTGCAATGCTGTTATTAATTTTGGAAGCTTGCCAAAAGGTAATGGAATTTACACGGTACTTACTTATTTCTGCGTTTGACACTGCACATTTATAAACTTATGCTGATGGATGTTCATCCTTTGTTTTGCTGAGATTGAGATCGCCTTTATCAGCCATCAAAACAACAGCAATCATATTCATGCACAGAACATATTGAGCAGATGACATTACCATGGTGATAACGGACCTAACTCTTGTAAAATAATATGCACCGACTCGCTACTTCTTTATTATCTGCCTCCTTTCACACCTTCTCGGTCTGAATTGTCAAGGTTGTTTTGGGAAAGATAGTTTTCAGAGGGACTGTGCATTGATCAGACATGTATGAGGCGTGGATTTCATTATAATGGCCCACACCAGTTAAGTTAGAAAATAAAAATATACTTTCAATAATTAGGTTAGTCATCTGACCTCCTCACCATTATTGTGTCACTTTTAGACCCAAAAAGCTGGAGTAACTCAACGGGACAGGCAGCGTCTCTGGAGAAAAGGAATAGGTGACGTTTCGGGACGAGACCCTTGTCCAGAAGAAGGTCTGAAGAAGGGTCTCGACCCAAAACATCACCTGTTCCTTCTCTCCAGAGATGTTGCTTGACCCGTTGAGTTACTCCAGCTTTTTGTGTCTATCTTCAGTTCTTTCCGACTCACTGTGTCAATTTTGTTGGGAAATGAGTTAGATATACCCATTAGTTCAACTGGCAAAATACAAAGTGTCAGAGGAACTCGGCAGATCGGGCAGCATCGGTGGAGGGAATGGACAGACAAGGTTTCAGGTCGGGACCCTTCTACAGGCTAGAAATGACAAATGCCTGGCAAGTCAAAGGTGGATACAGGTGAGGAGAATTTTATTGGCAGATTGAGTGGAGCAAGTGACAAAGGCGAGAAGTGAAAAGACTAGAGGTCTTTTCCAGCTTTCTCCCCCACCCTCCCCCCTACTGCAATCTGTCTGAAGACGGGCACTGGCCCAAAACACTGTCTGTCCATTCCCTGCACAGATGCGGCCTGACACGCTGAGTTACTCCAGCACTTTGTGTTTTGTTCAAGATCCCAGCATCCCCAGTTCCTTAATAGTGCCTCTATTAGTTTAACTGTGTTTCTCTGAACATGCAATACAGCACAGAACCATGTTATTAGATTAAACTTACCCCAATTGCTTGGATATGATTTATATCTCTCCATTCCCTGCATGTTCATAAGTGATAGGGGCAGAATTAGGCCATTCCGCCCATCGCCTATCCGCAATTCAATCATGGCTGATCTATCTTTCCCTCTCTACCTCATTCTCCTGCCTTCTCCCCATAACCGCTGACACTCATACTATTCAAGAAGCTATCAACCACTGCCTTCAAAATATACGTTGACTTGGCCTCCACAGCCTTCTGTGGCAATGAATTCCACAGATTCGCCACCCTCTTGCATTTGTTCACGTGTCTGTTAAAATGCCTCACAAAACATCACGAAAGTCGCATGTTTAAAAGAGATGCGAAAGAAAACAAACCAGTAGACAGGCTGAAAATGATGCCTCTTTAGAATGGTAGAAACCTAGAGCGTACAGGAGGCATCCACCTGGTCTATCAATTCTGCACCAACCCTTTCAAAGATCAGTCCCACATGTCCAATTGCATACCCTATGGCGGAAACTGTGCTTTTTTCAAGTACTTATTGAATTTCCTTTTAACAGCTACAACTGAATCCCTATCCATTACCCGTCCAGAATTACAGTATATTCACAGCTTGAACCACTTGCTGGATGAGCTTTACTTCATATTGACTTTGGTTCTTTTGCCAATCAGTATAAGTCTGGTTATTGCCTCCTGAGTTTCTCTTTGCCTTTGTCAGAAGTGATGTCATGTTTTGTGAACAAAGGAGTCTTGTATTATTCTTTGAAGGAGAGGCAATGCAGTAAGTGTGTTACTGCAATTCATATTTAACCTTGCGATGACAATAGATGTGGAGGCTGATTTATCCATTGTCATGAATTGGTTATGTTTGAATGCAAATGTTGTTCTTGGTTTAGAGAAGAAACAGTGGGGGGAGGGGTTGTGTGTGGAGAGGGGAATGGAAAGGAGAAGAGAGGAGGAAAGGGAGGGGGGGCTGAAGGAAAGGACACTGGAAGTGAAGGGAAAGGTGAAATGGAAAGGGATTGAGGATTGAGAAGAGAAGGGATGAAATTAGTAAAAAAATATCGGAAAATGAATGAGGGAAGCAGAAGGAAGTCGATGAGACAAGGCATGGAACCAGGCCCTTTGGCCCACATGTCCTCATAGCCCATCATCCAAGCCATCATTTACACTAATCCTACACTAATCTAATTCAGGTTTTTTCTCTCCATACTGTTATTTTTTCCCCCCGGATTCTACCACTCAATCACACGCTAGGAGCACTTTACAATGGTCAATTAACTTGGTGGGCCAAAGGGCCTGTTTCCGTGCTGCATTGTTAATCTAAACTAAACTATCCCATCGATCCCCATCCTTTTGGGATGTGGGGGTGAAACAGGAGCACCCGACTGATTCTACATTCTCCATGAGCCTTGTTAATTCTGGAGAGCTTGGTGAATAACAAAGAGAGCACATTCATAAGATGAACACTGATTGGGGACAATATACCATGAACCCCAAATCACACCACTGTGTGTGACCTTAAATCCATTAGACACTCATATCAAATCTCTAAACCCCAAGGCAGATTTTCCACAGCAGCCTACTCCCACATCACCTTTCCCACGTCTTGTAAAGTCAAGTGTTAAAGAAACAATCAGTGGTTTTGTTTCTGCAGATTTCTCATTTTTAAGATCAGGAATGGTTTAGAATTAAAGTGTGCTATAACAAAAAAAAAGTGTCATTTCACAATAGGTCACGGTATGTATTTGGATTAAGATTGTGTGTGGACAGGCTATGAATTAGTGTGCTAGACAACATAAAACAGGCTTTCTATTCCTTGCTCTGGCCGATAAAGCCCATTAATTTGAGGGGCACTATGTATGTCAAGGCAATTTCTCATCTGCTTGTCAATATAGTGCCAACCTGCTCTGGTCATGAACGGCTCCCCCTGAGAGACGCACACCAACATGTCTCGTTCTACTTGTTCCCACGAGGTGATCTGCTCTCCGTCAGGGCTGTAGAGGCACTTGGCTGCAGATCGCAGCTTCAGGCGGGCTGTGCAGTTCTCCAGCAGCTGTAGAACAGAAAGAGCATTAGTTTGGATTAGTTTAGTTTAGTTTAGTTTAGTTTCATGTGTACTGAGATAGAGTGAAAAGTTTTTGTTGCGTGCTAACCGGTCAGAGGAAAGACTATACGTAGCAACATATAAACATAGAAAATAGGTACAGGAGTAGGCCATTCGGCCCTTCTAGCCTGCGCCGCCATTCAATATGATCATGGCTGATCATCCAACTCAGTATCCTGTACCTGCCTTCTCTCCATACCCCCTGATCCCTTTAGCCACAAGGGCCACATCTAACTCCCTCTTAAATACAGCAAATGATCTGGCCTCCACTACCTTCTGTGGCAGAGAATTCCACAGATTCACTCATCTCTGTCCTAAAAGACTTACCCTTTATCCTTAAACTGTGACCCCTTGTTCTGGACTTCCCCAACATCGGGAACAATCTTCCTGCATCTAGCCTGTCCAACCCCTTAAGAATTTTGTAAGTTTCTATAAGATCCCCCCTCAATCTTCTACATGATTACAATCGAACCATTCACAGTGTACAGGTACACAGTAAAGATAATAACTTTTAGTGCAAGGTAAAGTCCAGTAAAGTCCGACTAAAGATAGTCCGAGGCTCTCAAGGGAGGTAGATCGTAACTCAGAACTGCTCTCGAATAAGAGGGTTAGTTTGCCTGAAGCTGGAGGTGTGCATCTTAGTTTATTTACTGTCTCTTGTAAAAGGTGTTGCCTGCAACAATACATCATCACCTGGGTACATCACTGATGTTACAGCCGAGGTTTTGTCTGTAGGTCTCTAGATTCACTATATTCAGGCAGAATATTTTCCCTCAGGCATGAGATTATTTACACTGAATCAGAGATGCTATATTGCACAGAACAGCAGTTTACACACATATTCTAACTGGAGCAAATTTTAATATATGTTGGCCTTTTATTATCAACAATTTTTGAGCCACACCAGAGTCACATAGTGATTCTTTTTTTGGTTATCCAACGTGTAGATAAACCAGACCATTCAACATAGTTATACCAGGTCATTTAACGTGCAGGGCGTTTAACTCTGACTTTCTGATGTTGCTGTGAACTGAGGTTCCACAAGGTAGAAGATGCCTGCAACCCTGTCTACTCCATCCCACTGGTGTCCCAAATGCTCGCATGTGTATGCAAGCCATACATGGGTCAGGCATTCGTAACTGGGGAGAACCTGTAGTAATCTGTGTTGTTCCAAGATTGAGCAGACACAGATAGTCATCTACACTGTGCTCAATCACAGCTGACACCCCCAGTAATCTCTACAACCTCTAGTCCCAGCTGGACAGGACGTGCCTGGCAGAATGGGAGGGTGGCTGGTTACGTCTTGAGGAACACTCTTGAGATTCTCAGCATCATTCCAAACATTGCAGCTGTTGCAGCTTCTCAAGGAGGCTTTCAGAATATCGTTGTATCTTTTCCCCCGCCCACATGGTAATCTTTTCACCTAACAGAGCAAAGAAGGGAATGTTTTTTGTTTGTGGGGGGGAGCTGGTGTTCTGTTCACAACTTTGCCCCTACTTTGGTCTGGTATTGTCTGTGGGCACCACTGAGGAGTGTGCAAAGATCATCGCTAGATTTCCCGTAAAGGTCAGAGTCACGTGACTTGAATGTCTCAGACCTAGACTTGCAGCAGAAAAGGGTCCCCGGTCGTCCTGGACCCCATACAACTGGATCCTGACCCAGGTCTGTCCAGAACCATGCGGTGGCTGTCTGTGCACCAGTTTCCCCACATTAAACAAAGTCACGCACAGCCGTCCTCCCAAAAGAGGACAGTCATATTCGTATCGAGTGACCGCTGATGATGATGAAACTTCAATAGGGAGTTGATCTCATGGTACATCCATGGTTTCCAGCTGCGAACATTGAATTGACATACAGTCTTCTAGACACTAAATGATGAAGCCTGTGACAGCACTGGCTTACCCAGGTGAGTCCTTGAATGTAGACCAGTCCATGCTATTTCAACATCCTTTCCCATTCCTACAACAATCTGTCCAACCTCAGCCTTCTCTACTACCAGGGTAAGGCCCAAACTGGAGGATGTTTGGCATCACATTCAGTGGGGTGGAAGATTGCAACCTTCACGTGGTCCGCTCTGTTTCGATTAATGCAATCAACTCGACGTGCACAAACGGAAGATCAAATAGAACAAGTTGCCCAACAATGTTAGGCTGTGCACGGCACACGAAAGAAGATCACATTCAGTAGTCTACAACTCGATGGTACAAATATTGCACTGTCCAATTTTAGGTAAACCTTCCCCCATTTCTGATCCTCCCCCATTTCTCCTATTTATGTCTCCTTTCCCATATTCCTTCCTCTTGCCCACCATTACCTATTTTCTTCCCCCTCTCCCTCCAATTTCTGTCCACCAACTTCATACACAATTTACTCACCAGCTTCACCCCACTCCTCCCCACTGACCCTTCCACCCTCACCCTCTGCTTCCTTCTATGAAGCCAATGTTCTATCCATTCCAGCTACCTGTCCTTGGATCCCATGCGATCGAACCTTCCAAGAGCAGCCTACCATGCAGAACCTTGTCAAGTGCCTTGCTAAAATCCAACATCTACAGCTCTGCCCTCATCAAACTTTTTGGTCTCATCTTCAAAAATCTCGACCAGCTTCAGGATACATGATCTGCCATGTACAAAACCATGCTGCCTATCCTTAATTAGCCCGTCACCATCTAAACGCATGTATATCTTATCCCTCAGAATACTCTCTGATAACTTTCTCACCACAGATGCTAGGCTCCCTCTCCTGTGGTTCCAAGGCTTTTCTTGGCAGCCCTTCTTGAATAGAGGCACACCATTTGCCACCTCCCAGTCTTTCGACACCCCACCCATATTTAATGATGACTCGTAAGTCTCAGTAGTTGATCATGTAGTAATCTAAATTTCACTGATCCTCAGGTCACATATTTACTAACCCCCTCTTGCACTGAGTTTTAGGTACAGCATAAAAGATCTGCATTTCTTAGCCATAGCTGCCATGGATAATGATATATATTGTACTGTACTAGAGCTGATATATGAGGTATTCTGCATAAAGTAATCCGTGCCACACCTTCAGCATATAGTAACACCTATTACGCCATATTACATCTCATAGCTATAGTCCCCTACATTGCATTAAGTCACAGCTCCAATGTATTGTTATCAATGCTACACTGTCAGAGCTGACACGCATAGTAATTTACTTTAGAGAGAGTCACATCTGATGTGTATAGTAATCTATATTGCCCTGAATCACAATTGATGCTTATGGTACTCTACATTGTACTGAGTCTCAGCTGACCTATGAAGTAGTTTATATCATACCGACCCCGAGCTGAAGTAATAATGTATAATGCCCTGAGCCTTGGCTGACATATAAAGCAATTTACATTGATAATCCACACAGCACTGAGCCACAGCTCACACATACTATTATCTATATAGAATCGAGTCACATCTGATAATATAAAAAAATTGGGCAGCAGTTGGGCCGGTAATAATCCATATGGCACTGAGCCCCAGTTGATATCTACAACAATCTATTACACTGAGCCCCAATTAACACTTGTGGTAATAAAACAAAGAGGGGTGACTTGACTAAAAGATAGATGCAGAGAACCATAGACACATTAGGACAGCACAGTGATGCAGCGGTAGAGTTGCTGCCTTACAGCGCCTTACAGGGACCTGGGCTTGATCCATATTTACTGGTGTTATCTGTATGGAGTTTGCACGTTCTCCCTGTGACCAGGTTGGGTTTCTCTTGGTGCTCCGGTTTCCGCCCACACACCAAAGTACAGGTTTGTAGGTCAATTGGCTCTGAAAATCGTAAATTGTACCTAATGTGTAGGATAGTGCTAGTGTGTGGGGATCGCTGGCCGGTTGTGGACCGAAGGGCCTGTTACCGCGCTGTATCTCTGAACTAAAACACCTGAGCGGACCAATGAGCAAGAGTATTCACAGACATCATGTGCAGTATGAACTGCCCAGAGAGAACGCAAAGCAATGTTTTTTTCACTGTGTCGCAGTAAATAGACAATAATAAACAAATGCCAATATCATAGATAAGAGATTGGGGAATAAAGAGCTATGGGAAACTGGCACAGAGTGCATCTGAACCCAATGTAGATTAGCCATGATGATATTGAATGGCAAGGTAGGCCTGAAGGGCCAGGGGACCTAACTCTGCTTCTATTTTCCTATCTCCTTGTGTTCTTGAAATCGATATTGAATAGAATTACAGATGACACACAATGTAATCTATATTGCACTGAATCACCACTGATACTTATTGCCTAGAGCCATCGTTTCTGCTTGTAGTAATCTGCAATGCATTGAGCCACTATCACGCAGATAGTAATTAATTTACACACAACTGTAGCAGGCATCTATAGGAAACTATATTGTGCTTAGTTCCAGGTGAAGCTTATAATAAAGTGTAATGCCCTGAACTATAGCTGACTATATAGTCATTTGTATTACAATGATCCACAACTGTCGTATAAAGCACAGAGCCGCAGCAGATAGCTTTTGTAATCTCTATTATAATGAGCTACAACTGATGCATTTAATATTTTACATTCAATGAAATCAGGGCAATTTTTATTATACCGTACCACAGCTTCCACTTACAGTAATCTATCTAGCACTGAGCCATAGGTGCTGCATAAAGTAATTCTTGTTGCAATGAACTATTGCTGCATCTTGTGGTAATCTGCATTGAATTAAGTCACAACTGAAATATATAAAAATCTATATAGTACTGAGGCACACCTTGGTAATGTGTATTATCCTGAGCTTCACCTTGTGCATTTGGTTGGCTACATTACACTGAGCCACTACTGACATGTATGATAATCTATAGGTTTGCAGGTTAATTGGCTTCTGTAAATTGCCCCTAGTGTGTAATTTAGTTTAGTTTAGAGATACAGCGCGGAAACAGGCCCTTCGGCCCACCAAGTCCACGTCGATCAGCAATCCCCCTATTCTAGCATTATAGTACACACTAGGGACAATTTACAATCTTTACCAAAGCTAATTAACCTACAAACCTGTACATCCTTGGAGTGTGGGAGGAAACCTGGGCACCTGGGGGAAACCCACGCAGTCACGGGGAGAACGTACAAACTCCATACAGACAGCACCCATCATCAGGA
This sequence comes from Okamejei kenojei, assembly GCA_035221665.1. NCBI lineage: Eukaryota > Metazoa > Chordata > Chondrichthyes > Rajiformes > Rajidae > Okamejei > Okamejei kenojei. The sequence goes on along the minus strand of CM069148.1, from coordinate 11,945,359 downwards.
TCGAACCCAGGTCTCTGGCACTGTGAGACACCAACTTTACCGCTACGCCACTGTAGGAAGTGAAAGTAGGATAAAATGACTGGTGCACGGGTAATCAATTGTCGGCATAAACTCGGTGGGCCGAGGGGCCTGCTTCCCTGCAGTAACTCTAAACTAAACAAAAGTATACTGCACTAAGTTACGACTCGCACATACTGAAATCAACATTGAACTGATCCACAGATGACAGATATATAAATCAATATCACCCTGAGCCATATCTGGCACAGATTTTAATCTACTTGGCAATGGATTACAACTCAAGCATATAATAATGCATGATGCCCCAAACCGCAGACGACATGTATTGAACTGTAATCTATATGCAACTGACGCATATATTAATCAGCATAGCCCTAAATCATAGCCACTGTATACAGCAAACTATATTGTTCTGAGCCACTACTAATGCATGCATTAATCTATATTGCTCTGAAGTACAAATGAAAAGTATAGTTATCTATATTGCACTGAACCCCTGCTTGAGCCTATAGTAATGTACTGTATGTATCTCAACACAATTGTATTTTATATTGCAAACCTTGCCAGAACAAGGAAGTCTAGTTTCACAGCCAAACTTGCAAACCACCCAGATAATTTACTGAGTGTTATCCGGGAGGGAATCTAATATTTCAGATTTGATCACCAAATATTTCATAAACAATGGTAAATTACTTGCACAGGCATGTCAGGCTGAATGGATGAATTTTATGGTTTATAAATTCACTGTATAATGCATAATGCATGAACTTTAAGTCCCAAGGAATTCCTTTACAATCCTTCGGGAGCTATTGATGTGCATGGTATACAGTGTGGAGTGATGGAAATCTTGGTGCAAAGCACAACTGACGTATCCGCTATTAAGTTGATTCTCCCGTCTGCAATTGTGAACACGTGTGAACACTGTCCAGCGAGGACAATCTCCGCATTTGCACAATTTAAAGAGATCATCAATTATGTGCGGTTTTAACATGGCATCTGCTGAGACAGATCTCGTGGGTGTTGGCGCTGTGGGTAGTTGGTGCAGACACTGTCTTGGAATTTGCTGAATGTCTCTATCTAGCTCAACAATAGATGCATTAGTGCTTGCTCTGTTGGATCTGGAGCTACACTAGGAGCAGGAGAAGATGGGCTAAAGTGGGTAAGCTTGAAAGAAGAGAGAAAGCCTCTGCCCAGGAGCGGCTCAGCATCTTACTGTCCTCCTTATACGCTCATGACCGTGCGGTCAAATACCTATCCAACTCAATTTAGAATTTCGCCACTGTAGTGGGCCGGATATCAAACAATGACGAGACGGAGTACAGGAAGGAGATTGAGAACCTCATAACCTGGTGCCAAAGCAACAACCTCTCCCACAATGTCAGCCAGACAAAGATTGTGCTTGACCTCAGGAAGTGAAGCAGTACACGGGTATACATTGATGGTGCCGATGTAGAGATGGTTGACAGCTTTAAGGAATAAATATCACCAACAATTTGTCCTGGACCACCTGCATTGACGTTATGGCCAAGAAAGCTCACCAATGCCTCTACTTCTTTAGAAAGGTTAGGAGGTTCAGCATGTCCCCAACAACCCTCGCCAACTTCTATAGATGAGCTGTAGGAAACATTTTAATCGGGATGCAAACATCACAGCATAGTTTGGGAACAGCTGCATCCGAGACCGCATGAAAACCAACCTCCCTTCCATTGACTCCATCTACACTTCACGCTGCCAAGGCCACCAACATAATCAAGGACCAGTCTTACACCGGTCACTCCCTCGTCTCCCCTCCCCCGACCAGCAAGAGGTAAGGAAGTTTGAAAACGCACATCTCCAGATTTCATGGACAGTTTTTCCCCATCTTTATCAGGCAACTGAACCGTTCCCTCACCTGCAAGAGTGTAGTCCTGACCTCCCATCTACCTCATTGGAGACCTTTGAACTATCTTTAATCATACTTTATCTTGCACAAAATGTACCCTTTATCCTTTATCTGTACACTGTGGCTTGATTGTATTCATGTATTGTCTTTTCTTTGACTGGAGAGCAAACAACACAAAGCTTTTCACTGTACCTCGATACAGGTGACAATAAACTAAACTAAACTAAATTAAACAAAACGAATTGCGCATATCAGTTCTAGGTACTGTTTGAATGGACATAGTAATAGTATAGAGCTCATTCTCACTGATGGGAAGGAAGCAAAGAGTCTTGGTCATCAAGCGCTTACCTCTGGAATAGTCTTGCCCCATGCAAACACTCCTTGATCTGGGCATTCACCATTCAGATAGGCCAGAACTCTCTTGACGTTTGGTTGACTGTAAAGAAGCCTTTGACTGGAGACCATCTTACTGACAAATGAGGGCCGTTCTTTCATTAGCATGTATTGGACTTCTGATAGATGCATCTAAGAGATAGAGGGATCATTCAGTTAATACGTCATGTCCATATTATGTGCGCACAGTCAATATACCATTTGCCTTCAGAGAATGTGAAGCAGCAAAATGTCCAAGGCGAGAATTTTGGAGATATTTCTCTTTTCCATAGGTGGATGAAGGCCAGTGAAGGCCTTGCACTTGTTTAGAATTTAGAGATACAGCGTGAAAACAACCCCGTCAGCCCTCAGAGTCCTCACAGACCATCAATCACCTGTTCACACTAGTTCCATGTTATTCCACTTTCTACACACTAGGGTCAATTTGCAGAAGACAATTAACCTACAAACCTGCACGTCTTTGGAATGCGGAAGAAAACCGGATCACCCAGAGGAAACCCACGCGGTCACTAGGAGAATGTGCAAACTTCCCACAGGCAGCGATCGTAGTCAGGATGGAACCGGGTCGCTGCTGCTGTGAGGCAGCAACTCTACCACTGCTCTGCCCCTTGCACACTTGTAGAACTCAAATATAATCCAGATATCCCAAACCATTTTACAGCAAATGAAGTACTTTAAAAAGAGATGTTAAAATAGTGATAGCAAACTGTGTTTATAACCCTTGGCCACTGTCTGGTGTGTCAGGAAGAGATGCCAAACATAACATTAGAAATAAGATATAGAAGCAGGAGCAGCCTTTGCATTCCCTGTGTCTGCTCCACCATTTGATAAGATCATAGCTGAACTTATACCTCAGTATTTCTACTTCCAAAAATCTAGTCAATACTGCTTTTACAGTATTTGGTGGGTGCCTGGAACAGAGGAGAGATGGTGGAGGCAGATTCGTTAGTGGCATTTAAAAGACTATTGAATAGGCACATGGATATTTATAGTCACATATGTTAATTATTAACACAGAGAAATCATTTTCCTTACAATTGTCCAGTAATCACCATACCCCCGATCCTCAATTAGCAAGTGTACATGAATAATCTACTGAGCGGCATGAAGTTTGCAGGGCTGCCAACATTGGGTGAGAGTTGGGAATGAGAAATTGTGAGAGACCACGTCCGAGAGAGCGTAGCAACCAAGGGGGGGAGGATGTGGGTAGGGGGGGGGGGGTAAAGAAGGTTTTGCATTTTTCAGTTTGAAATTGTGCAATCTGGTGCATACTGTAGCGCGTCTTTTAACTTATACTTGAATGCAATATTTCTGCTTTAAATTGGATTAGCTATGAATAAGGTTAGCCTAAATTACATTCCTAATAACATTCCACAGTAGAGCCAGACTCTGATCAACAGGTGCAGCACATGAATGATCTTAGTATATTCATGTATGGAAATCAGATTATAAACAAACACTTGGCCCATGTTGACCAATTTGGGTCTCACTGCACACCTGGGTCCAGTTGCACACGTTCTCTCATTTTGACCCTGAGTCCAGCCTTACACCTGGCCCCCTATCCTACCCTGATCATAACTGCTTACCTGCTTAGGTTCCCAGTGCTGAACAATTCCCATTGTCCCAGCTTTGACTGCACACCTAGTACTATTCCAGACCTTGAGTCTGGATGCACACTTGGCCTTGCTCCTAGCCCCTCAATATATCTGACCCACACATAAAGCCCCATATCTGACCCCCTGGACTTAACCTATTACGTTCAAGTCCACAGGTGCTCATCTAATGCGGTAATCTTTTACGCGGCACTTCGCAGACCAAATTTTGCATAACAAAATTTGCTACATCCATTGTCTTTCTGGTTATCTAACATGCTAGTTACTTTGTCAAAGAAGTCATCAATTGGTTGAACACAATTTCTCATTCATAAAATTATACTCACTCATACTTGTATAAGTAGTCTGTTACCATTTTCCTAATAAACTGTCCTGCAGTCATTTTCACCCCCAATATTTTCAGTATTTTGCTGTCTTCCTCTCAGCTGGGACTTTTCCGAAATGCAAAGTCTAATGACTATATATTTAAGCAATATTATTCTATTAAATGTGATCTTGAGAGTACATAATATTTTCTGTGGTATTCATAACACAACAATGATAAAAAGATCTTTGTTTTGATTCCACCTACCAACATGCATACATTATCATATTACATTATTAATATGTACTGAGGGCATATTTTTGTTCCAATGCTCTCCATACCCATTTATGTTTACATTGAAATGATTGAAATCCAAGTGAAGTTTAAATGGGATCAGAAAAATAAAACTATCCGGAATAGATGATATTCATTACATGGTTGGTTGGCGTCAGTATCAGCACAATTACTATATTAAACTATGAATCTTCAGATGCCCTGCTTCAAGCAAACACTAAAGACAAATAATAACCTCCTCACATGTTTCCCTGCAAGTATCTCTGTCACTCCTTTAAATATGCCCCTTCTTTGAACAAGCTCTTGAACATTGCATCTGAATCAGTTGCAATCTGATTACACTCTTTGAGGATGTTCATCTACATGTTCAATTAATAAAACAACGAGATTGGGGACATTTCTATTCAACCTGTCATAGGAATTTGGGGGGGGGGGGGGGGGTGGTTTAGATATAGTCAGTGAGGTTAACAAACATAATAGTTAAGTGGCAAATGACAATAGTGCTACCTTCCCAATATTTAACTGAGGAAATAATAGATTATCGGGACTGTATGTTGGGACAGACAGCCTGACACCTTGCATGTCATTTTAATATTACACTTACCCCATCTCCCTGGATATTCCAGATGAATACATTAAGGTTTTGCAACTAATTACAAATCAGGCTAATTACAAATCAATAACATTAGCCAACTCCGAAACACGAAGAGCTGAGCATTGGGACCCAGACATCACGGACAACTGGTCTCAGTTCCCCGCTCACATCTGGCAGTGCTCTCTGTCTGAACCAGGGGCCATGGAGCGTTTTTGAAAGTGGGGAGACTGAGCGATCACTGATCACTGGCCTTGTGGTTACCCGGCGAGGGAGTGGAGCAACTATGTGGGGAGAGGGTATGGGAGGTAGGGAATTTTCAAATTTGATGTATTAAAATCATGTTTTAGTGCATTGTAGAAGTATGATTTCAATGTTTTTTGTTTGAAGTATTTTTAAGAGGTAACTTTTTAAGGGGTAACTTTTTCCACACGAAGGGTGGTGGGTGTATGGAACAAGCTGCCAGAGGACATAGTTGAGGCAGGGACTATCCCAACATTTAAGAAACAGTTAGACTGATACATGGATAGGACAGGTCTGGAGGGATATGGACCAAAAGCAGGTAGTGTAGCTGGGACATGTTGGCGGGTGTTGGCAAGTTGGGCCGAAGGGCCTGTTTTCACACTGTATCACTCTATGACTACATTATACCTCCACCAGGCATGAAAGCTTCAAAATCAAGTGGTCGAGTTTTATTGCCATATACTCAAGCATGGAAACATGGAAAATAGGTGCAGGAATAGGCCATTTGGCCCTTCGAGCCAGCACTGCTATTCAATATGATCATGGCTGTTCATCTAAAATCAGTACTTCTTTCCTGTTTTTCCCCATATCCCTTCATTTCACTAGCCCCAAGAGCTAAATGTAACTCTCTCTTGAAAACATCCAGTGAATTGGCCTCCACTGCCTTCTGTGGCAGAGAATTCCACAGATTCACAACTTTCTGGGTGAAGAAAGTTTGTCCTCATCTCAGTCTTAAATGGCCTACCCCTTATTCTTAAACTGTGTGACCCCTGGTTCTAAAATTACCCAACATCGGGAAAATCTTTCCTTCAGTTACAGTAAGTGAAAATCTAGCAGGCAAGCAGGATGCTTTCTCCAATCACCCCCATTTGAAGGCCACTATCTTCCACCATTTCTACCCAGTGTTTGGTACTTACTTCCAGCAGCCACAGGTTGTCCTCCAGGATGCACCGAGCCACAGCTTGGTCCATGCCGGTCACCAGGGTGAATTCGGCACAGAGACTCTCACGGCTGCGGCGCAACGCTTCTGACGCCTCCGACGACCCGGGACTCTTGCACTTAGGCTGCTCCATGGCTGGAGCTGCAGCGAGCGACTCTCCAGCCCGGCAAACACTCGCCAGCCCAGCAAACACCCGCCAGCCCAGCAAACACTCGCCAGCCCCGGCTCCTCGCCGGCATCTGCCCCCGCCGCTGCTTCCATCCCTCCCTCAGCCCCGGCTCTCCAACACCCACGGCCCATGCAGTTGATATGCGTTTTTAAATTTTCGTTCATCACAGAAATTTGTGATCAGCGTGAGAGTGTGAGAATTTGGCCAAATGCGTGATTCTCATGCTCAATGCGTGAGAGGGTTTGTACATTCTCCCTGACTGTGTGGATTTTCTCCGGGTGCTCCAATTTCCTCCTGCATTCCAAAGACGTGCAGGTTTGCAGGTTAATTGGCTTTGGGAAAATTGTAAAATTGTCCCTAGTGTGTAGGATAGTACTAGTGTACGGGGATCGTATGGACTCGGTGGGCCGAAGGGCCAGTTTCTGTGCTGTATCTCAACATTAAACTAAACTAAACTTTGACATCTTGACCATCTATCCTGAAGAAATAAGATCAATTTATCACTTAATCTTAATAATAACATTCCACTTGCAACAAAACATTTGTGGAATATCCGTCTAGATTATGTCCGCAGTGTTAGAGAGGTGACTTTGAGTCTCAGCCTTCAGATGTAGATATGTGAAGTAGCAGCTGAGTTAAACTGACATGGAGTTGCATGATCATGTCGCTTAGTGTCTTAAATGGAGACAGAAGCAACGGAAGGCCCACCTACCTCCATGTTTTGTACATCTTCCATCAGTTTCACTTCCTCTGAGGAAGGTTCTGTCCATCCACCTTCCACCACAACGGGCTGAATCGGAGATTTTGTTGGAACCATGTTGGCAGGGCACATGGATCCCACTCGTCTCCCTGTGATAAACATTGAACGAAAAAACATAAAAAATAGGTGCAGGAGTAGGCCCTTCGGCCCTTTGAGCCAGCACCACCATTCAATATGATCATGGCTGATCATCCAAAATCAGTACCCCGTTCCTGCTTTCTTCCCATATAACCAGATTCTGTTAGCCCTAAGAGCTATATCTAACTTTATCTTGAATACATCCAGTGAATTGGCCTCCACTGCCTTCTGTGGCAGATAATTCCACAGATTCACAACTCTATGGGTGAAAAAGTTTTTCCTCATCTCAGTCCTAAATGGCCTACCCCTTATTCTTAAACTGTGACCTCTGGTTCTGGACTCCCCCAACATTGGGAACATTTTTCCTGCATCTAGCACTGTCCAACCCCGTAAGAATTTTATATGCTTCTATAAGATCCCCTCTCACCCTTCTAAATTCCAGTGAATATATGCCCAGTCGATCCATTCTTTCACATTCTTAAAGACTCACAGGTCTGGTTCGGCAACTCGAATGTACAGGAACGAAGAAGATTGCAAAAAATATTAACAAAAACTGCACAGTCCATCACGGGTACTGACGTCACCACCATGGAAGGGATCTACAAGAGTCGTTGCCTCAAAAACAGACCTAAACCACCCTGGTCAGGTTCTCATTTCACTCCTGGAAGGTATAGGAGCCTGAAACTGTAATGTCCAGTTTCTGGAACAGCTTCTTCCCGACAGCCACCAGGCCATTAAACCCTACGACCTCTAAATAAGCTCTGAACCATACAGATTTGGGGACATATTTTTCCACTATTATTGTCCATTTGATTGTCTCTTTTTTAAAATATATATTCTGAACTTTTTTTTTAAATTGTGGATTTTACACTATGTTTATATATCTGTTATGCTGCTGCAAGTAAGAATTTCATAGTTCTGTTTTGTGACATAGGACAATAAAACACTCTTGACTGTCTTGACTAGAACTCCTTTCAGAGTGAGGAGGAGATCTTCTTCAAAGTGGCCATACCTTGAAAAGATTTTGCATTGATAGCCCAGTGAGTAAACATTGCTGAAGGATGGTGTAGGGTGGAACTGCAGATGTTGGTTTAAACCGAAGACAGACACAAAAGGCTGGAGTAACTCAGTGGATCAGGCAGCATCTCTGGAGAAAATGAATAGGTGACGTTTCGACCCAAAACGTCACCTATTCCTTTTCTCCAGAGATGCAGCCCGACCCGCTGAGTTACTCCAGCATTTTGTGTCTGGCTGAAAAAGTGTCAGGTATCAATAACCGAACAAAGCAGAACCTCATGGTAAGTGTCCTGTTCAGTTTCATTACCTTGAAGATGACGCATTTTGTGCTTCATTTTATCAAGATCGGAGAGAACCCTTTCTTTCTGCAACCAATGCTTTTGTTGGAGCCGCAGCCTTTTGTTCAATTCTGAAATGTAAAGACAGTCAAGGTTACATTTCACTACAGGCACACTAGTGCCATTTACCAGTTGCTTTAAGTCCTCGCCCCCCACTGATGATCCCTTTTCCTGTCTCCAACGAACCCCCTTCTCGTGGACCCCCCCTCGTGGCCTTCCGGCTTTAGAACTCTTTATCCAGAATTGCCGTCGGGACATCAACCGCCTCGGCTTCTCCACTCCCCTGTCTCACTCCAATCTCTCCCCCCCCGAACGTACTGCCATCGACTCACTCCGTAACAACCCAGACTGGGTTATCAAACCCGCCGACAAGGGAGGTGCCGTGGTAGTCTGGCGCGTCGATCTCTACAAAGCGGAGGCCGCGCGCCAACTCTCAGACACCTCCTCCTACTTACCCCTGGACCATGACCTCACTGACAAGCACCAGGCCACCATCTCGAGCACCATAACCGACTTCATCAGCTCCGGCTCCCTGCACCCCCGAGTGTCCAACCTCATCGTTTCCCAGCCCCGCACGGCCCGATTTTACCTTCTCCCCAAAATCCACAAACCTGACTGCCCCGGCAGACCCATTGTCTCTGCCTGTTCGTGCCCCACCGAACACATTTCCACATACCTTGACTCCATCCTATCCCCCTTGGTTAAATCCCTCCCCACCTATGTTCAAGACACCTCAGACACTCTCCGTCGGCTCCGCACATTCCATTCTCCAGGCCCCCATCCACTCATCATCACCATGGACGTCCAGTCACTCTACACCTCCATCACCCACCAGGATGGTCTCAAAGCCCTCCGGTTCTTCCTCGACCGGAGGAGCAACCCATACCCGTCCATTGACACCCTCCTCCACCTAGCGGAGATGGTCCTTACCCTCAATAACTTCTCTTTTGACTCCTCCCATTTCCTCCAAATACAAGGTGTCAGCTACGCTTGCCTCTTTGTCGGGTACATCGAACAATCCTTGTTCTCGGCGTACCAGGGCCCCATCCCCGACCTCTACCTCCGTTACATCGAAGACTGCTTTGGTGTCACCTCCTGCACCCACACACAACTGACTGACTTCATCCATTTCACCACCAACTTCCATCCGGCACTCAAATACACTTGGACCATTTCCGACACTTCCCTACCATTCCTTGACCTCACCATCTCTATTGCAGGTGATACACTCCTGACCGACATCCACTACAAACCCACTGACTCCCACAGCTACCTGGACTACTCTTTCTCCCACCCTGCTTCCTGTAAGGACTCCATCCCCTATTCCCAATTCCTCCGTCCACGCCGCATCCCAGGATGACCTGTTCCATACCAGGTCATCACAAATGTCCTCATTCTTCAGAGAACGGGGATTCCCCTCCCCCACTATAGATGAGGCTCGCACCTGGGTCTCCTCCATACCCCGCAACACTGCCCTCTCTCCCCATTCCCCCACTTGCAACAAGGGCAGAGTCCCCCTGGTCCTCACCTTTCACCCCACCAGCCGGCACATACAACACATAGTCCTCTGCCAGTTTCGCCACCTCCAACGTGACCCCTCCACTCGCCACATCTTCCCATCTCCCCCCTGTCTGCCTTCCGCAAAGACTGCTCCCTCCGCAACTCCCTTGTCAATTCTTCCCATCCCTCCCGCTCCACCCCTTCCCCGGGCACTTTCCCTTGCAACCGCAAGAGATACTACACTTGTCCCTTTATCTCCCCCCTCCACTCCTTTCAGCGACCCAAGCAGTCCTTCCAGGTCCGACAGAGGTTCACCTGCACCTCCTCCAACCTCATCTACTGCACCCGCTGCCTTCTAGATGCCAGCTGATCTATATCGGTGAGACCAAGCGGAGGCTTGGCGATCGTTTCGCCGAACACCTCCGCTCGGTCCGCAATAACCAACCCGACCTCCCAGTGGCTCAGCACTTCAACTCCCCCTCCCATTCTGTATCCGACCTCTCTGTCCTGGGCCTCCTCCACGGCCAGAGTGAACAACACCGCAAATTGGAGGAACAGCCCCTCACATTCCGCTTGGGGAGTCTGCATCCTCTGGGCTTGAACATTGAATTTTCTCAATTCTGTTAACCCTTGCTGCCTCCTCCCCTTCCCACCTCTCCCTCAGCCCTCGGGCTCCTCCTCCTTTTTCCTTTCTTCTCCCGCCCCCCCCCCCCACCTCCCATCAGTCTGAAGAAGGGGTTCGGCCCGAAACGTTGCCTATCTCCTTCGCTCCTTAGATGCTGCTGCACCCGCTGAGTTTCTCCAGCCTTTTGTGTACCCTCTCCAAAGTTACTGCTGATTCGAAGAAGCTTTCTGTGTTAGCAGATCTCCCGAGTAGCTGGCTGTCATAATAGCAAGATTGACGAGAATCTACTCTTCAGCCTCAAGGGGTAAATGTCTCGGTTTGTTAGGGTTTGTATGAATAGTGATAAACTTTATATACTTCTAATCAAGGTGTCTGGGAGGGTATAACACTCTCACAGTATAAGTAAGTAAGTTTATTGGCCACATATTCACATACAAGGAATTTGCCTTGGTGCTCCGCCCACAAGTAACAACATGACATACAGTGACAGTATAACCTTCCAAGTGGAAAATGAAAATAAGATTGTGTAAGTTTACATGAGAGAATTATACAGTACAGGTATAATTCGAAGATAGACACAAAGTGCTGGAGTAACTCAGCAGGTCAGGCAACTCTGGAGAAAAGGAAGAGGTGACGTTTCAGGTTGTAAACCTTCTTCAGATTGAAAGATAGTGGTGGGGGGTGGACACTGGAGGTGTGAAATGGCCAGATCAAAGCAGGTCTTTTCTCATCTCCAGTCTCCAATCCCCCCCCCCCCAACCCGCCCCCACAGTTCCTATGGTTTTCCTATAATGCAAAGCTTCTTAGTGACAGCAGAACTACCTGTAAGCAAGTGCAAGAAGGATGGTGTAGGGTGTTCAAGAGGAACTGTTCAAGAAGGAACTGCAGAATCTGGAAAATCGAAGGTAGACAAAATTGCTGGAGAAACTCAGCGGGTGCAGCGGCATCTATGGAGCGAAGGAAACCCCATCCCAGGCCGAAACCCTTCTTCAGGCAGATTACTACAACTCTGTGTGGATGTGGTGTATGTGAGAGAATATGTGCGAGTGAGACAGAATGGGAAAAGCAGGTGCGCACAGTGTGTGTTTTAACCTGAGTGTAAACATCGGAGTGATGAGTGTGTGATGAGTGTGTAAATGAGGTTGATTATTTTAGTATAAGAATGAGTGAGATGGTCTGAGAATATGAACTGGGAACAGCATAAAAGAGATAGTGAGAGCATTTGAGAGAGAGAGAGAGAGAGAGAGAGAGAGGGAATGGATGGAGTGAGATGTGAGAAAGAGAATTTGAGAGTGTTTATTGAGCAGAGAATAGTTGTTGCATTTCCAGGTAATTTGCTGACTACAGGAAAAGCTTCATGTTACAGATAGCCTCTGGCCCAAAGAGATTGTACTACATTATAATTATAAATCTACTGTAAACTAAAAAGTTAGCCAAGTGTAAAGATTTCATGTGGTTTGGCATCAAGAGTTTAACTTGTATAGTTGAGCTCTCTTTGACCCTAATGCTGCCGCTAATGTTAACCATATAACAATCACAGCACGGAAACAGGCCCTCTCGGCCCTTCCAGTCCGTGCCGACCATTTGTTTTCCCCTAGTCCCATCTACCTGCACTCAGACCATACCCCTCCATTCCCTTCACGTCCATATACCTATCCACTTTACTCTTAAATGTTAAAATCGATCCTGCCTCCACCACTTTTGCTGGAAGCTGATTCCACACAGCCACCACCCTCTGAGTAAAGAAGTTCCCCTCATGTTACCCCAAAACCTCTGTCCCTTAATTCTCATGTCATGCCCTCTTGTTTGAAACTTCCCTACCCTCAATGGGAAAAACGTATCCACGTCAACTCTGTCTATCCCTTTCATCATTTTAAAGACCTCAATCAAGTCCCCCCTTAACCTTCTGCGCTCCAAAGAATAAAGACCTAACTTGTTCAACCTTTCTCTGTAACATAGTTGCTGGAACCCTGGCAACATTCTAGTAAATCTCCTCTGTACTCTCTCTATTTTGTTGACATCCTTCCTATAACTAGGCGACCAAAATTGTACACCATACTCCAGAATTGGTCTTACCAATGCCTTGTACAATTTTAACATTACTTCCCTACTCCTATATTCAATGTTAATCTGTAAAATACCGTATAACCATATAAATGTGTGGACAGCACGATGGCGCAGCAGTAGAGTTGCTGCCACAAAGTGCCAGAGACCCAGGTTCGATCCTGACTATGGGTGCTGTCTTTACGGAGTTTGTACGTTCTCCCTGAGACCTGCCTGGGTGTTCTCTGAGATCTTCAGTTTCCTCCCACACTCCAAAGACGTACAGGTTTGACGGTTAATTGGCTTCCGTATGAATGTAAATTGTCCCTAGTGTGCGTAGGATAGAATTAGTGTGCGGGGATCGCTGTTCGGTGAGGACTCGGTGGGCCAAAGGGCCTTTTTCCACGCTGTATCTCTAAACTCTAAAATATAGTGGGAAGATTCCTCAGCAAGAGAGTGTGCAGCTCTCTGAATGAGAGAGAGCAAGGACCAATTCCAGCTGCAGAATTTGGGTCTCCTCCTGAAACTACTGGAGAGTACAGATTGTAATCTTATTGTCTATCCCCTGACTCCGCTATTTTTTGAAGAGCCCTATCTAGCTCTCTCTTGAAAGCATCCAGAGAACCTGCCTCCACCGCCCTCTGAGACAGAGAATTCCACAGACTCACCACTCTCTGTGAGAAAAAGTGTTTCTTCGTCTGCGTTCTAAATGATTTACTCTTTATTCTTAAACTGTGGCCCCTGGTTCTGGTCTCCTCCAACATCGGGAACATGTTTCCTGCCTCTAGCGTGTCCAAGCCCTTAACAATCTAATATGTTTCAATGAGATCCCCTCCAGAGTGTACAAGTCCAGCTGCTCCATTCTCTCAGCATATGACAGTCACAGTGACATAGCGGTAGAGCTACTACCGCACAGCGCCAGAGACCCAGGTTCAATCCTGACCATGGGCGCTGTCTGTACAGGGTTTGTACGTTCTCCCCGTGACCTGCGTGGATTTTCTCTGAGATCTTCGGTTTCCTCCCACACACCAAAGACTTGTAGGTTTGTAGGCTAATTGGCTTGGTATAAATGTAAATTGTGTAGGATAGCGTGCGGGGATTGCTGGTCGGTGCGGACTCGGTGGGCCGAAGGGCCTGTTTTCGCTCTGAATCTCTAAACTAAACTAAACTAAAATGATGGACTGTTTAAAATTCACTGAGCTCAGCAATGACTATTTCTGTTGCACCTTAAATTACACAGGCTCGCAGGGCCCTCTGAAGGTGTAGGGTGGTATTTCTGGTGAACTGCAATAAAAGGATGGAAAAGCATTGACTTGATATAATGATGCTGACTTGGAAAGATATGCAAAAACACATAGCATAAAGAGCATGGCTGGATACGTTCAATTAGATCAAAAGCTTACTACTCCTTATTGTGATGGATTGTTTCCACCTGTGCATTCCCCATTCTCCTTGTCCCATCACTTACACACGTGTCTTCATCGGTACGTCCCAAACTCTGGATATTATCTCTCTTCTTTTATGACTTTACCTACATTTTGTGCTGTGAAAATAATTTTGTGACCAGTAATATTTATATTAATTTGTGTGTGAGTGTTGTGTAGAGATTTGCAATGGAACTCAAGAAGGTGTGATCCAAGATGCAATCCCCTTAAGTCGATTCTTGCAAAAATGGCATCTTTTCGGCTGGTTCCCAAGGTAAGAGTTTTGATTATCATAGATAGACGCCAAAACTGGCACAGAAAGTTTTAATAAAATACACAAAGTGCTGAAGTAACTCAGCAGGTCAGGCAGCTTCTCTGGAAAACATGAGGGAGTTTGCCACAGAGGGAGTGCAGAGAAGGTTCATTGCCATAGAGGGAGTGCAGAAAAGGTTCACCAGACTGATTCCTGGGATGGCAGGACTTTCATATGAAGAAAGACTGGATAGACCCGGCTTGTACTCGCTAGAATTTAGAGGATTGAGGGGGGATCTTATAGAAACGTACTTATAGAAAATTCTTAAAGGGTTGGACGGGCTAGATGCAGGAAGATTGTTCCCGATGTTGGGGAAGTCCAGGACACAGTTTAAGGATAAGGGGGAAATCTTTTAGGACCGAGATGAGAAAATCATTTTTCACACAGAGAGTGGTGAATCCCTGGAATTCTCTTCCACAGAAGGTAGTTGAGGCCAGTTCATTGGCTATATTTAAGAGGAGTTAGATGTGGCCCTTGTGGCTAAAAGGATCAGGGGGTATAGAGAGAAGGCAGGTACGGGATACTGAGTTGGATGATCAGCCATGATCATATTGAATGGCGGTGCAGGCTCGAAGGGCCAAATGGCCTACTCCTGCACCTATTTTCTATGTTTCTATGTTTCTATGAATAGGTGATGTTTTGCGTCGGGACCCCTCTTCAGGCTGCTTGTAATGAGGAGGGGGAGAAAACTGGAAGAGAAGTGGAGGCAGGACAAAGCCTGGCAATGATAAAATGTGTAGGAAGGAACTGCAAACGCTGGTTTACACTGAAGATAGACACAAAATGCTGGTGTAACTCTCCCCTAACACTCAGCCTGAAGAAGGGTCTCAACCCAAACTTTATCAATTCTTTTTCTCCAGAGATGCTGTCTAACCCGCTGAGTTACTCCAGCATTTTGTTGTCTATACTGCCAAGTGATAGCTGGATACTGGTGGGGGTGGGAGGAGTGGTGGATGGTCGGACAAAGGCCACAGACGAAAAGACAAAAAGTGTGAGATGAGGGGTTAAGGATAGAAGGGGTGTGAATTGTGAAGGCAGAGGAAGGAATATGGGTGGACGGGGACAGGGGGTGGAGTGAAAGAGAGAAATGGGTACAAATCCAGGAGGGGCACAGGGAAGAGAGAAGGGGAAAGTGATGAGGGAGAGAAGGGAGAGGTTGTTTGTAGATTTTACTTCGGAGTCACGTGAGTGACTACGTGAATAGAAGCCCGTACAGCCGTTGGTGCGTCATGACGTCAGACGCTGGTGCAGTC
Organism: Okamejei kenojei; assembly: GCA_035221665.1. Lineage (NCBI taxonomy): Eukaryota > Metazoa > Chordata > Chondrichthyes > Rajiformes > Rajidae > Okamejei > Okamejei kenojei. The sequence goes on along the minus strand of CM069148.1, from coordinate 11,929,557 downwards.
GGGAACAGTTGGAGCAGCAGCGCTCCTCCGAGCGGTAAGTTTAAACAGGTTACACGAAAAGCTGGAGAATTCAGCGGGTGCAGCAGCATCTAAGGAGCGAAGGAGATGGGCGACGTTTCGGGTCGAGACCCTTCTTCAGACTTCACCCTCCATTCTCCAGCATCTGCAGTTTCGTTAACAGGTTTAAACGGAGGTAAGGTTTGTTGAAATACTTTACCACAGGTCATTTTCTGCGACGGTTGGGAGTAGATATGTTGCAGAAAGTAAAAAAGGTGTCGGCGAGGCGCTCCGGGGGTAGAAAGGAGAGTGACCAGGAGAGTGTTGAGGATGGAGGCCCGTCTGGTACACCTGGTCCGGTGCTGGCTACACAACCAGTGGTTGCGGACCCACTGCCGGGGGGCAGTGGAGGCTTGCACAGTAGGGTGGAAGGCCACTGGCAAGTCTCTGTGGCCCGTAAATGAGTCGGGCCTGGAGGTTATACCCTCCATAGGAGAGTCCGTTTGCTCACGGCTCTCCCACGTCGAGATTCTATTACAAAAGAATGCTCGACAGGGACCAGCTCCGTGAGGAGGAGTGGTGCCCAAGCCAGGCTGATGGAGAGCTTGTGCTAGCAGCACCTGTTTCAGGGCTGCAGAACTATCCTGCCTGTGAGGAGGATGTTCCAGCTCCGTGAGGAGGAGTGGTGCCCAAGCCAGGCTGATGGAGAGCTTGTGCTAGCAGCACCTGTTTCAGGGCTGCAGAACTATCCTGCCTGTGAGGAGGATGTTCTATCAGGGCCGTTTGCTGACACTGTTTCTATGCTGGGGGAGAGCAGTAAAGGTGTTCGGTTGGAGGTAATTCCGAACATTGCTGGGAAGTTTGCTGAGTGTAGAGAGGCAGGAAAGGCGATTGATGTAGAATTGGCCGAAGCCATTCAGTATATGCTCTCCCACCAGTTACAGGAGCTAGCTATGGATGAAGTAGCAAAAAACTATAAAGCTCCTGTTAATTGTGATCTCCTGAAGGTACCGGTGGTTAATCACCAAATTTGCATAGATGGGTTTGCCTGCTAGGGCCCAGGAGATGAAGTTTTAAAAAAGTGCTTAAACTGTTGTAAGCAGGTATTACAGCTGTGGTGAAAGTTATTGATACAAATGATATGGTTGAAGCACACCAGGATGAACTGGGACTCCTTTGTAATGCATTTTGAAATTAATAATGTCGGGAGGGCCGCTTTAGGCCAGTGCTAACCCGAATTTGGCGAGTTGTGCAAACCGACCAGTGTACCACCACAAAATCTGTTGTTTGGTGGTAACCTTGCAAAAAGGGTCAAAGACTGTTATGAGGTTGTTATAACCATGGCCCTCATTAAGCCAGCTGGAAGCAAGGCAAAAAAAGGTTCTCTACAAGAAGTCGAGGACAACAAGGCCACAAGGAAAGATGCTGGTAAGGAATATAATATTTGACAGACGATTAATTTAACTGATGTTCCTGTTCAAATTGGGGAAGGTTAAAATTGTTCTCAAACAATGGCAGCAGTTGACATCAGATTTGTTCATACTTAGTGTATTGAAGGGGTGAAAATTTGGATTTTACTATGACAGTCTACCTAATCAACATTTTCCTAGTCGTAAACTTATTTTTCAGATGAGGAAAATGTGCTTATTCAAGCAGAGATTCAGTCGTTACATAAGAAGGGGTAATTGAGCCTTCTGTCTATCAAAGTCAACAAATTTATGTCAAGTATATTTCCCAGATCTAAAAAGACTGGGGGATGTAGAATTATTCTGGATTTATCGAATTTGAACAAATTTGTTTGTTATAGGCATTTCAAAATGGAGAACTTTACCACGGGCAAACATCTAGTGTCCAAAGGGTATTATATGGCAACCATTGATTTAAAGAATGCGTATTACGCAGTGTCTATTCATGGTGATGATAGAAGATATTTGAAATTTATTTGGATGACTGAGCTGTGGCAATTCAGGACATTGCCGAATGGATTAAACTTCAGCTCCTAGATTATTTACTAAATTGGTAAAACCTGTGTTAGCATTGCTTAGAGCTCAGGGGCATGTGGTAATGGCCTATTTAGATGATTTCTGATTGTTGGAAAGACTCATGCTGAAACTCAATCATCAGTTTCAGTTGTTAAAATCACTTTTGAACAAATGGGATTTGTTATTCACCCAGGTAAATCTAAATTATCACCAGTCCAAATTATTGATTATCTGGGATTTACCATTAATTCCAAAGTTGGTAACTTTGCCCAGGGATAAATTGAATCAGTTAATTGAGGACTGTGTTAATCTCGTTGGAGAACAACGGCCTTTGATTAGACAAGTAGCCAGTTTTATTGGGAAGTTGTTGCAGCCTTTCCAGCTGTGCAGTATTGTCCTCTGCATTATCAACAATTACAACCATCAAAGGAACAGGCACTGAGAATACAAAGGGGCTATTTTTGATAGGCCTATGCAGTTGTCAGCTGGGGCGATTGCTGACATACAATGGTGGATAGTACATGTTTCAAAAAAAATTTAAGGAAGGTTTCGTGGAATCACCGTCACTGATATTACAGACTGATGTGAGTGCACTGGGTTGGGGTGCAACAGATATGTCTTCTAGTTGTGGAGGCAGATGGAATGTGGATGAGACATCGCTTCCTCAATTAAGAGGGATAGATTATTTAGAGTTGTTGGGCACCTGGTATGGGCTCAAAGCTTATTGTTCTACAAGGAGGGATCTGCATGTGCAGCTCAGATTCACAACACCCACAGCAGTGGCATATGTAAACCACATGGGTGGAGTTAAGTCACAGTCTTGTGATAGACTGGCTAACCAGATTTGGAGCTGGTGTATTGACCAAAATATCTGGCTTTCAGCACTTTATTTGCCAGGAAGAGGTCACGTCAGTTAATGACAACATTGAATGGATGTTAAATCAGGATGTGTTTAACCAAATGATTGATCAGTATGCATTGCCAGATATTGACTTGTTTGCATCTCGATTAAATCATCAGTTACCTAGATATGTTTCATGGTAACCAGATACTGGGGCAGTAGCAGTGGATGCATTTTCGCTGCATTGGGGGAGGAATGTTTGTGTATGTATTTCCTTCATTCTGTCTCATCAGCAGATGTTTGCAAAAAGATCAAGGAGGACTCCGCTTCAGGGGTATTGGTAGTGCCAGATTGGCCTACACGAGCATGGTTTCCCGTTGTATTACAAATGGCTAGGGAGCCTTACATGCTTATGCCCAAGAATAAAAATCTACTGGTAAATCCAGTCACTGGGATCAACATCCTTTATAGGATCGTATTGATCTGTTTAATTTGCAGATTTTAAGGAGGCCATACCTGGGGAGAGGACTGTCTCATCGGACGGTGGATGTTTCTCACGTCGGCCTGCAGGGATAGTACACAGCAGCAATATATCACCTATATAAGGAAGTGGGAGCAATTCTGCCTACAGCAGGATATTGTATATCACACGGCAGGGATCACGGATGTATTGGAGTTTGTCAACTCTTTATTTTGACCAAAAAATTAAGTTACAGTGCAATTAATTCAGCCAGAAGTGCTCTGTCTTCTTATTTACCTATGAATGCAGAATTGCATACAGTAGGGACACATCCGTTAGTTCACGATTCATGAAGGGAGTTTTCAATTCTAATCCTCCTAAACTCAGGTATGCCGGTATTTGCAATGTGAGTGAGGTTTTTATGCTTCTTCGCCAGTGGGCTCCGGTTACAAGCCTATCTATAGCCAAATTAACTATGAAGGTGGTCATGCTTCTGGTGTTGGTTTCAGCCCAACGTGTACAAACATTGCAAAAGCTACGGCTAGATAGAATGCATGTGTCAGCTGATGCCATTATATTTTATGTCTATGATTTGCTTAAACATAATAAAAGAGGCATGACAGGATGTAAGATTGTGTTTTCAGCATACCCGCAGATGATCGCTTCTGTATAGTCTCACATTTATCTCTTTACATTGAGATTACTAAACCTCTGAGAGGAACAGAGTTGGCTTTGTTTATTAGTCACAAAAAACCACACAGTAAGGTGTCGGTGCAAACGATTTCAAGGTCCTCGCGGCCGCAGGATGGTCCAGTGAGCTAACTTTTCAGAGGTTTTGTCACAAGCCGATTTCAAGGCTCGGGGTGTTTGCTGATTCTGGTGTCAGTACTGTTACATTTTTCCCCTGAGTTAGAGGGGTTTGTTATGATTTGTTTGTAAATAAACTGTTATTTCATTTAACAAATGTATTACTGATGCATGATTGATTGTTAACGACTTTTGAGTCAATCCAGGCAGTGTGAACGGCGGATTTGAGTCTGCGGCGTGAATTCACAGTGCTTTGAAGTCTTCAACGTAGTCACTCACGTGACTCCGAAGTAAAATAGTAAGATTAAACGAGAACTTACCAGTTTGAAGTTTGATCTTTATTTTATGAGGAGTCGAGTTGAGGGACTACGTGCCCTCCGCTCCCACCCTCATAGATCTCATCTGGTAGTTCTAGTTTTTATCATCTTACCGTTATACTTCGGTCATTGTTAGCTGTGAATTCATTCCGCTGCTTTGAAGATTGACGCACCACCACGGCTGTACGGGTCTTCTATTCACGTTATAGTCCCTCAACTCGACCTCCTCATAAAATAAAGATCAAACTTCAAACTGGTAAGTTCTCGTTTAATCTTACTATTAAATTACATTTATACTGTGAAAAGTGAAAAGAAAGTGCAGAATGTAATGCTGTTGAAAGTGTAGTTAAAATTAAATATAAGGGTTGCAATGAGGTATGTTGGGAGATCAGGAAAACATGGTGGAATGTCTTATAGTTAAAGAGGTTCCTCATCTGTGTGTTTACGTTTTGATTAGAGTAAAGTAAGAAAATTAATGATAAATTATTAAACAATCACAAAATGAAATTGCCCCAGGTAATATCTGGAGACAGCTACAAGTAAAGCTTTACAGAAGCATATATAAATCTTAATTACAAATGTGACTGGTTAAATATCAATTGCATGGTTCAAAGCTGCTTGCAATAATTATGAAAGCCAAGTACTGAAAATGTTGGGAACTGGAGAATGAAACAAAAATTGGTTACAAATCCACTGGAGGGGAGTTAATGGAACAACCCTAATCAGGCGGCATGTGGTACAGCTGAGTTGCTGCCTCACAGCACCAGACACCCAGGTTTGATCTTGACTGTGTGGNGCTTGTCTGTGTGGAGTTTGCACGTTCTCCCCTTTACCTGCGTGAGTTTTCTCCACGATCTTAGGTTTCCTCCCACACTACAAAGACGTACAGCTTTGTAGGTTAATTAACTTGGTATAAATGTAAAATTGTTCCTTGTGTGTGTAGGATATTGTTAATGTGCGGGGATCGCTTCTTCTTCTTTCGTGTGGCGTGCACGGCCTAAAGTTGTTGCACAACTTGTTCTATTTGATCTTCCGTTTGTGCACGTCGAGTTGATGGCATTAGTCGAAACAGGGCGGACCACGTGAAGGCTGCAATCTTCCACCCCCGGGGATCACTGATCGGTGTGGACTCAGTGGGCCGAAGGGCCTGTTTCCCCACTGCATCTCTAAACTACACTACTGGCTCAAGTCAAGAGTCAAAAGTGTTTTATTGTCATATGTTCCAAAATAGAACAATGAAATTCATTAAGAATTCGGGACATATGGCGATAAAACACTCATGACTCTCAACTTGACCTGAAACATCGTCTGTCCATTCACTCCACAAATTTGTCCAAGTCTATTGTCTACCTATATATAAACAAGTCTAACAAAAGGCCCTACTATAACATATATATATATAAACTTTTAAAGATATAAAACTTTTTTTTGCTCTATATACATAAACAAACAATAATAGTAGGACCAAAAATCTGGAGTAACACAGGCAGCATCTCTGGAGGGAAGGAATGGGTGACGTTTCAGGTCGAGCCCTTCTTCAGACTGGTTAGGGATATGGGAAATGAGAGATATAGGTGGTGATGTGGAGAGATAAAGACCAATGAATGAAAGATATGCAAAAAAGTAACGATGATAAAGGAAACAGGCCATTGACAGCTGTTTGTAGGGTGAAAATTAGAATTGGGTGGGGGAGGGAGGGAATGCGGGGGCTACCTGAAGTGAGATAAATCAATATACATACCACTTGGCTGTAAGCTGCCCAAGCAAAATATGAGATGCTGTTCCTCCAATTTGCGTTTAGCCTCACTCTGACAATTGAGGAGACTGAGGACAGAAAGATCTGTGTAGGAATGGGAAGGGGAATGAAAGTGTCCAGCAACTGGGAGATCAGGTTGGTTCACGCGGGCTCAGCGAAGGTGTTCAGCAAAACGATTGCCCAGTCTGCGTTTGGTCTCGCCGATGTATAAGAGTCCACATCTTGAACAACGGATACAGTAGATGATGTTGGAGAAGGTGCAAGTGAACCTCTGCCTAACCTGAAAGGACTGTTGGGGTCTCTGGACAGAGTCGAGGGAGGAGGTATTGTGACAGGTGTTGCATCTTCTGGAGTTGCCGGGGAAGGTACCTGGGGATGGGGTGGTTTGGGTGGGAAGGGATGAGTTAATGAGGGAGTTGCTGAGGGAGCAGTCTCTGCAGAAGGTGGAAAGGGGTGGAGATGTGGCTAGTGGTGGGATCCCATTGGAAGTGGTAGAAATTTCGGAGGATTATGTGTTGTATACGATAGTCCTTTCAGGTTAGGTTTACTTGTGACGGCTGATGGGGTGCAAGGTAAGGACTAGGGGTAAGGACTAGGGGGACTCTATCTCTGTTGCGACTAGTGGGGGGGGGGGAGAAAGGGCGGAAGTGTGGGGTACTGAGGTGAAATGAGTGAGGGCCTCATCTATGATGGGAGAGGGGAACCCCCGTTCCCTAAAGAATGAAGGCATCTTGGATGTTCTAGTAATGGTGTTTGAGATTAAGGCCTGGTGCTCGTCTGTGGGATCATGGTCCAAGCATAAGTGGGAGGAGGTGTCTGAGAGTTGTCGCCTGGCCTAAACCGGTAAAGGTCAGCGCGCCAGACTACCACGGCACCTCTCTTGTCGGCAACTTTGATTATAATGTCAGGGTTGCTGCAGAATGAGCGGAGGTTTGTACGTTCAGAGGGTGTGAGGTTGGAGTAGGTAAGGCGAGTGGAAATGGTTGATGTCATGCCGGCAGTTAGAAATAAAGAGGTCTAGAGAGGGTCAGAGGCCGTTCTGGGGAGTCCAAGAGGAGGGGGACTGGTGGAGACTGGAGAAGGGTGGTGAGGAATTCTTCCCATAGAAAAAGACACGGAGGCATAGGCGACGGAAGAAAAGCTCTACGTCGCGGCGGACCCAGAACTCATTGAGGTTGGGGGCGGGGGGGGGAACAAAGGTGATTTTTTTTCTTAGTAGGACCTTTCTTTAGACTTGTCCATTTCCTCTAGGGACTATAGAAGGGTCCCAACCTGAAACATCGTCTGTCCATTCACTCCACGGATGTTGCCTGACCCACTGAGTTCCTCTAGCACTTTGTGCTTTTACCACGAAAGGCAGCCTGATTGGAAAAGTGGGGATGAACTCAAGGCAGTGCAACACCCTAGTACCAGGGAGGTCATGGTGTCAAGCTAACAATTGATATTTAGGTAATAGCCTGATATTAACTTGGAGTCAGGAAGAGAGGGTTCTGTTTTGCAACTGGAAAATGTGAATGAATGCATTTTCCTGGGTTCCTTCTGAAAGCAGCATGTATTATGAGATTCAGAAACAGCTTCTTTCCACTATTATGAGACTCTTGAACGGACCTCTCATTGGCTAATAATGCAATCCCAAACTCCCAATCTACCCTTGCACTGTTTTTTATCTGCACTTTCTCGGTAACTGTAACTCAACATTCTGCACTGTTTCCTTTCTCTTCAAGCTCTACCAGTTGTAATCATTTGCGGTTTGATTGCAATCGTATATGTTATATGATTGACCTGTTTAACATACAAAACAAAAGTTTTTCACTGTATCTCGGTACACATGACAATAATAAACCAAAAGCAATACCAATACCCAAAGTGGAGCAGTGATTTTAGACTTTAACCAGGTAGTTAAATTGGGAGGGGAAGATGGGAGGGAAAGATTAGAAGCTATGGACTGACCTTTATGTTTTACGTCCAATAGTCTCTTCACCTGGTGGACTAACTCATGTTAAATTTCACTTGGAGATTAAATATGGTGGAAGAAGTCATAACCTGCCTTATGGGCATGAGCTTTCTGGCAGGTCTCAGAAGAGTTGGCAGGGTTATCATGGAGTTACAAATGTTATCAGGGGGGATAGAATTCTCCTCGATGTTTTTTGCCAAATTCTCTGTGCATTCCCAGCATTTTCTGTTGTGTTGTAAAACTAACGAGACACACGGGACTGCTGATGCTGGAATATGAGGCAATAAACTATCAGACTGCAGATGCTGGAAACTGGAGAAACAAGCAATCAAATGCAGTCACTCTCATCACACACAGCTTCACGATCGCTTCCAGGATCAAGGGCGGGAGCACATTATCAAGTCTGGCGCTGCCCATAATTAACCCTAATCAGGGTTGTCTTAACAGCATTGTAGGCCCCCGGGCAAAGCAGCAGACTGGGGCCCCGACACTGCCAGTTTCTTTATGCCGAATCAAATATGCCATCATGCACTTGCGATGTTCTTCTCCGTTTTCATGTTCTACAATAACATTCTACAATACATAGATTAGCATGGGGCCCCTATGCTCGTGGGGCCCCGGGGCAACTGCCCAGCGTGCCCATGCATTAAGACGGCCCTGACCCTAATGCACTTCCGGAGCTATGGTGAGGGAGTGTTGCACTCTCAGGGGTGACACCTTTTTAGATGAGAAGACTGACTGATTAATGTAAAAAAACGAGCAGCCAAACTCTCCAATGTCAGGGTCTCTCATCAATCACGACCTAAGCTGATCTTGTGCCGCTTGTATTTTCCTGCGACATAGAAGGAGGCCATTCAGCCCATTGAGTTTATGCTGGCTTTCGAGGTAATCTACAAGTGCACAAGAAAATAGGAAGCAGGTGCAGGCCATGCCTACAAGGCGTCGATCAGAAACATTAACAGTTTCTTCCCCCCACAGACGCTGCTTGACCCATTGAGTTCCTTCAGCAAATTGTTGTTGGAGTTTTTTCTAGATATGCTACACCTATTTTAGAAACTAGGAACATCAATGTTAAGCACTTACCACTGAGAGGTACAAAGGGCTCGCCACAAGACACCCAGACCTCAGGAGGGTTTCTGAGAGTTGGGTTTATTTTAAAGTCTTCACGGATGTCCAAGTCGTTACTCCCAAGAGTCAATAACTTTGCCCCGTCTAGTAGTGAGGAAAAGGAGCGGAGTAATTATCTGCTCAACATTCGCGGGAAGTATACAAGAAAAGTTACTGCACGCAGTTTCTGACCTAGAACCATTCCACGATCCCTCAGGATGGTGCAGTAATCAAGCATTGCTCTGCCAGGCTTCTGAACAGTCCTTCCATTAACTAGGCTGCTGTTTGATTTACCTTCTACCCCCATTGAGGACTTTGGGCTTTGTCCAAATAACCTATGAGCTACAATGCATTAAAATGCTGATAACTACATTCTGCACTCTGTATGTGTAACCCTCTGCTCTATCTATTGTACTTGAGTTTGACATATTATGGCACATGTGATCTGTTTGGATAGTGAGCAAAGCAAAGCTTTGACTGTAAAACTCCACATTAAGGATAGCCCATTATTAGACCTCCACCACAGAGAATTACAGAGAATTTCAGAGAGAAACCACTCTCTGAGAGAAGATGTGTCTATGTACCTATGTTTTAAATGCGGAGACTTTTATAGAACATTGAACATTGATCTGTACAGCACAGGAACAGTCACTTCCCCCCATGATGTCTATGATGCTAACTTAAATTAATCCCCTCTACCCGTGCATGGTCTATATGCCTCCATTCCCTGCCTCTTTGTGTGCCTAAATGCACTTGATGAGACCACACCTGGAGTATTGCGTACAGTTTTGGTCTCCTAATCTGAGGAAAGACATTCTTGCCATAGAGGGAGTACTGAGAAGGTTCACCAGACTGATTCCTGGGATGGCAGGACTTCCATATGAAGAAAGACTGGATAGACTCGGCTTGTACTCGCTAGAATTTAGAAGATTGAGGGGGGATCTTATAGAAACTTACAAAATTCTTAAGGGGTTGGACAGGCTAGATGCAGGAAGATTGTTCCCGATGTTGGGGAAGTCCAGAACAAGGGCTCACAGTTCAGGGATAAGGGGGAAGTCTTTTAGGACCGAGATGAGAAAAACAATTTTCACACAGAGAGTGGTGAATCTGTAGAATTCTCTGCCACAAAAGGTAGTTGAGGTCAGTTCATGGGCTATATTTAAGAGGGAGTTAGATGTGGCCCTTATGGCTAAAGAGATCAGGGGGTATAGAGAGAAGGCAGGTTCGGGATACTGAGTTGGATGATCAGCCGTGATCATATTGAATGGCGGTGCAGGCTCGAAGGGCCGAATGGCCTACTCCTGCACTTATTTTCTATGTTTCTATGTTTCTATGTTAAACATTGCTGTTGTATTTGCATCCACCACTTCCCTTGCCAGTGTGTTCCGGGCACCCACCACTCTCTGTGCATCTGCTTGGCCCACACATCTCCTTTAAACTTTTCCCCTTTGATCGCAGAAACAGGAATAGCACGCAAGCTTCACTCGATAGAGCCAGAGCTCAAGATCAAACCTGGGTCTTGAAAAATCAGCACTAGTTATTCTACTGCCCTAGTTCTACCACATCCCAAGGCAAGTTCCAGAGGCAATGGATTGGACCATAAAATGCCATTACCCAAGACATTAGAGGCAATAAATTGTATGTTAAATCTCACTGATAACAGTTCTTTGGTCTCTCCCTGTTGATCATTCCCTACCTTTGTTTTCTTTAGCTTGTCCCAATTCCAGCTCTTGTTCCTGTGATGTGTCATTGATCGCCCATGCCACCAGTTCAGCAATAGACAAGACTAGGTTTCCATCAGCGGTGTACAGTCTGCGAGCTGGCCTGGTTAGCTTTAGTCTTTCAGTACACAGGGCAAGCAACTAGATCAAGGCAAGTAGGGGGTCAGCACAAATATAAGCAGCGAGGAACGTAGAACCTATTACTGTCAATGATGTTTACACAACATTCTTCTCTCTAATACTTAAGAGAGTGATTAACCACTTTAATTTCAATAGTTTAATACTGTTAAATCATCTGAAGAAGGATCTCAACCTGAGACATCACCTATCCATGTTCTCCAGACATGCTGCCTGATGCATTGTTGTGTCCTTTAGTTTAATACTATTGTTGGAACAATGGGCAAAGAGGAAGCAACATATAATCCCAGAAATTAATTTTGGCTACATGGCAACGTCTCATTAAGTGAAATATTTCTTCATCACATCGCCGCCCTTAGAATCGGTGATGTTAAAACTTCATTCTAGTCTCCCCCAGCTGCATGTGGATGTGAAGAGGATGTTTCCACCACCATCATAATTGATCTCCGCTGCCACCCCCACCATACCCCATCACAACCAAACGTCTTCAGCTCGTGCCAAACGCAAACAAATTCCTTAACCCCACTCCCATCACACCTCTTCACCACGTTACCTCCACCATCTATCACCGCCACCATCGCCATTGCAATCTAACTCATTCCTCCCCCACCCCCACCACAATCAACCTCAGCTACCTCCGCTCCACAGCCATCCATCTTCCCTATCCACCCCTCCCCATCTTGATCCACCCTCGAACTGTCCCACCTGCCAACCCTCACAATAATCAATTTCTCATCCATCCCTCCCCATCCACACACATTCTCCCATACAATTTTGAAGCATTTTATAAGCTACTTATAGCAATAATAAAATGTTTTGTGATATTCATTAATGACTGGATACGGCATAATAGAGAGTGAGAGTGATATTAAATGAAATGGATGTATGTGGGGATGATACAATATGGCCAGCTATTGAGAACGGACATTTCTGACAAATGGAGAAACAGAACTAGAGTACGGGGTGATTACTGGTCGGCACGGACTTGGTGAGCTGAAGGGCCTGTTTTCATGCTGTATCTCCAAACTAAAAATTAAACTAATTAGGCAATTTCCTCTTTCCCCCATTATGAGAATTCACACCAGTGAATGTTTCTGGTGTAGATTGCACTGATGTCTTCTGGGGGCAGCACAGTGGCGCAGCGGTAGAGTCGCTGCCTTACAGCGCTGCCAGAGACCCAGGTTCGATCCTGGCTACGGGTGCTGTCTGTACGGAGTTTGTACGTTCTCCCCGTGAGCTGCATGGGATTTCTCCGAGAACTTTGGTTTCCTCCCACACTCCAAAGACGTACAGGTTTATAGGTTAATTGGCTTGGTGTAAATGTAAAAATGGACCCTAGTGTAGGATAGTGTTAATTGTGCAGGGATCACTGGTCAGTGCAGACTCGGTGGGCCAAAGGACCTGCTCCCGCGCTGTATCTCTAAAAACTAAAAAGTAAGATGCTTCATCAGAACTGAAACTAATTGGCCAGTCCTTAATTTTCATAGGCCGATGAGTGACTTCTGTCTTATTTGAGAATATGTTTACTTATCCTGGCTTTATTACCAAGGAAAACGTTGTTCCAATAATCAATTCACCGTTCTTATTTTCAGCACCATTTCGATAGGCCAGGATTCGTACTGCTGACTGGGTCTTGGCAGCTGAGATATCCCATGCGATGGTTTGCACTGCTGTCTCCATCCGCAAGGAATTTACTTTTGCTTCCAAGCGACCCAAAGTATTTATGGCTTCAGCAGTGGAAAGGTCAACCTGTGAACAAGAGAATTTACAGCTTTCCAGATTTCACATGGGATATTTCAAAGAAAAGATAGCTTGGTGCCAACACTTGACCCAAATACAGAGGACATCTGCACTCCTTCATCTGATATCTTACACATTCTAAATTTACACTCATTTGGCTGATGCAGTAGAGTTATGGGGCTGTCCCACTGTACGAGCTAATTCAAGAGTTCTCCCGCGTTTCCCCTGATTCGAACTTGGAGAATTACGGTAATAGCCGCTCGTAGGTACTCGGGGCTCTCGTGGACATTTTTCAACATGTTGAAAAATCTTCACGAGTGTTCCCGAGCTTACCGCGTTTCCCGAGTACCTGCCGTTAGCGTTACGAGCCGCTAAGAGACGTCACGAGCTCCGACGTACCCGCTACGTACATTCTACGTGCTTACCACGAGTTTGATTTTTTTTTAAACTCGGGAGAGCTCATGAATTAGCTCGTACAGTGGGACTGCCCCTTTAGGGCCCACTATTAAATAGTAACTCAGACTGGTTGTCAGAGGTTATGGGAGAAGGTAGGAGAATGGGGTTAGGAGGGAGAGATAGATCAGCCATGATTGAATTATGGAGTAGACTTAACGGGCCTAATGGCCTGGTTCTGCTCCAATCACTTATGAAGTTATTAAAGCAGAGCATTACCTGTGGAACTCTGAGGCATTTGAAAGGTCCTGTTTCTTCTACATGGCTCTCTTTGCAGCCTGTGGCGCAGATGAATGAGGCGCCTAGTTGCAGCTTTGTCATAACATTCTTTCCCCTCATTGCCCTGGCACAGGCCAAACAAACCACTGTTCTCCGCTTTGTTTTGGGGTGAATGAAGGAATAACCCTAATGAAAGAGTAAAACAAGGAATTTATTGCAGCCCAAAACAGACGAGTGGGAATATCAGCACCACAATGTTACAATTAGAGCACCGTGCAGATTTCTGTTATCCACCAACCCCACCAAGCAATAGAGGTACAGGAATATTAGGAAGAACTGAGCTGTCTAGTGACTTTTCCCTAGAAAAGGTAAGTCTAAGTGGTGTCAATGTGAGGAAGATGTTTCCACTTGCAGCAAAGTTTAAAATGAGAAACCATAAATATACCTCAGGCGGTATATATACCACAGGAACTAAATCCTGAAATTCAAAGAAAATTAATTATTCATAAGATCTTCTTCTTCTTCTTGCATATGGCTTGCACAGCCTAAAGTTGTAGGACAACTCGTTCTATTTGATCTTATTTGATTGTGCACGCCAGGTTGATTGCATTCGTTGAAACAGGGCGGACCATGTGAAGGTTGCAATCTCCCACCCCATCCATAAGGTGATTAGAATGCAAAGCTTACAAACAGAGAGTCATACAACATGGAAGCTATCCCTATCTAAGCAAGTTCCATTTGCCTGCATTCGAGCCATAACCCTCTAAACTTTTCTTATCTATGTACTTGACCAAATGTCATTTAAATATTGTTACTATACTGCCTCAACTACCTCCTTTGGCAGCTCGTTCCATATATTCATCACCCGCTGAGTGATAAAGTTGCCCCTATTAAATCTTTCCGCTCTCACCTTAAACCTATGTCCTCTAGTTCTGGATTCCCTTGCCCTGGCAAAAAGACTCCATGCATTCACCTTATCTATCTCCCCTCTTGATTTTATAGACCACTGTAAGATCCCCCCTCAGCCTCCAACATGGAACAGATTCAAAGAATAAAACAAGCTGAAGCTGCCAGAAGAAGTGGTAGAGGCAGGAACAGTTATGACATTCAGAAGACATTTGGATGGGTACATGGATAGGACAGGTTAATATTGGTTAAATGCAGACAAATGGGATTAGTTGAGTTTCGGCAACTTGGTCGGCATGAACATGATGGGCTGAAGGGCATTTACCCACGCTATATAATTGTAACAGCTGCACATAATCAGTCACCTCAGCAGCCCCTCACCCTCAGAATATGAGGAACAAACTGAAGCTGATGATTCAGCGATTCAATTCAATGATAATTATTGTCACATGTACCTAAGATAGAGTGAAATTCTTTTGCTTTGCATACAATCCGGTAAACTCATCAGCAAACTTCACCAAGGCAGGACTTCCGGCGGCGCTATGGAGTAAGGCAGACTCATGCCGTTTAGCTCCGTGAAAAACTCTGTGAAAACGGGGGGAATATCGGGACTTACCTGCACTACAACGGTAGCGGCTGCTTGCAATAAGCTTGTGACGGCATCAGGCGCGCGACGACACCGGCGGTATGTCTACACAACATACCCCCCCTGTAGGTGATATGTGTGTACGCCTTTAACAGTAGTGACGCAGCCCTTGCTAACCACTCCCCCATCATCTAGTATAATTGTGACCTTACCACCCATAGCTCTCTCTCTAGTGTCCGTGACAGACCACGTACAGCTAGGGCAGTGATGTGTGTGTATAATTAATAAAGTTGTAGTAAAGATTCATCTGTGTATGCGGATATCCTTTACATGGTGTCAGAAGTTTTTACCACTCGACGAACGGTCTTCATACCTGACAACGTTCAGCACACCCTTTGGCAGGTTTCGTTTTCTCCGCATGCCGTTCGGGATCAACTCTGCCAGTGAGGTGTTCCAAAGGACAATGGAACAACTGTTTGCCGGGCTCCTGTGTGCCATCATTGTCGACGACATCCTAGTCTATGGGAAGGATGTCGCTGAGCACGACCATAAACTCCGCCAGGTCCTGGAACGAGCTCGGGAAGTCAACCTGAAGCTTAACCCAAAAAAATGCCGGTTTCGTGTCCCTGAGGTCACCTACGTGGGACACGTCTTCACAGCATCGGGGCTGAAGCCCGACCCACAGAAGACGGCCACTATATCCGAGATGCCTGTGCCTGCTGACGTGCCGGGCCGCCAGCGTTTCCAGGGCATGGTCAACTACCTGGGAAAGTTCATCCCTGACCTAAGCGAGCTGAGCGCACCTCTGAGAGACCTAGTAAAAAAGGACACTGCCTGAGCCTGGTTCCCGCAACAGCAGAAGGCTTTTGACATTCTCAAATCCAGGTTGGTCAGCACCCCAACGTTGAAGTATTTCGACCTCCAGCGCCCCATTGTTCTCACATGCGATGCGTCCAAGTTTGGCCTCGGGGCCGTCTGCTTGCAGCTCCACAACGGAATACAACTGCTCGTGTCCTACGCATCCCGTACGATGACTCCCACCGAACAGCGCTATGCCCGAATCGAAAAAGAATTGCTGGCTGTCGTCTTTGCCTGCTCAAAGTTCAAGGACTATATTCTTGGCACCTGCTTTTCTATTGAGACGGACCATCAGCCTCTGGTTACTATCCTCAACAAGCCGATACACGTGGCCTCCTCTCGGCTTCAGCGCATGATGCTCCAGCTACAACGGTTCACTTTTACTGTGGTTTACCGCAAAGGCAAGGACATGTTTGTTGCTGACACGCTGTCTCGGGCGCCTCTCGCATCCACAATACGTCACGCCTACGAGGCGTCCGATTTGATAGCTCTCAACATTAATTTCGTGCCCTCTAATCAGATGAAGTCTTTGGTCCAGCACACGGCGGCTGACACTTCGCTACAACAGCTGGCCGCGGTTATCAAGCAGGGCTGGCCAGACCGCTGTTCTTCCCTGCCGGCTGCAGCGGTGCCTTATTTTCTGGTTCGTGACGAGCTGGTGCTGCGAGACGGTGTGATTGTGAAGGGGCACAAGGTGGTGGTGCCCGCAGCACTTCGAGAACAATACTTTGCTCATCGTGGCCATCCCGGGGCAGAAGCCACTCTTTCCATCGCTCAGAGCCAGTTCTACTGGCCTGATATGGCTCGTTATTTCCGGGATAGGGTTTCCTCCTGCCCTACTTGTGACAGCCTCGCCCCGCAACAGCAGCGGCAGCCCCTCTTGCAGCAGCCTGCTCCCGACCTCCCCTGGTCTGCGCTGGCAACTGACATTTTCGAGTGGCGCGGAAAGCATTTTCTAGTGCTTGTCGATTCTTACTCCAGCTGGTTTGAGGTTGACCAGCTTCACTCTCTATCTTCATCTGCTGTCATCGAAAAGCTGCGCCGCCACTTCGCTACTTTTGGGTCCCCGGCCAGCCTGCAGTCGGACAACGGCAGTCAATTCACCAGTGCTGAGTTCCGTGCTTTTGCTGATCGCTGGAATTTCCGTCACTACTCCAGCAGCCCAGAGTACCCGCAAAGCAACGGCCTGGCTGAGCGCGCGGTCCGCAGTGCTAAAGGATTGCTGGAACGTTGTCGCTTGTCCCGCTCCGACATTTACCTAGCCCTCCTGAACCTCCGCAACATCTCCTGCAACCATACCCTGGGTTCCCCAGCTCAGCGCCTCATGCCCCGTGTTATGCGGCCTCCGATCCCAGTGACACAGCAGTCGCTTGCTCCCTCCATTCTTAAAGCTGCCACGGTCTGGAAGCGCATCGCCCACAAACACCGTATCCAGAAGCGTTCCCATGACAAGTCCTGCCGTGTCCTCCTTCCTCTCTTTCCTGGCCAGGTCGTCCGCATGCGGTCTGCCTCCGGCCACTCCAGGCTCGCCATTGTAGTCGGTTCTGCTGGTTCCCCTCATTCATACCTGGTCAACCACGATGGTACGATCTACCTCCGGCTCGTGAACGAGCCTCGTCCCCCTCCGGCTGTTCCGTATGCCCCCCCGTGCCAACCTTGCCGCCTCGTACCGTGCCCACCTTGCACAATCCTCCTCCCTCTCGGCCCTCTCCGGTGCATCCTCCCTCTGTGGTCCCTGGTTCTCCGGACTTCTCGTCTCCCCCCTCTCCATCTTCTACGCTGCCTCCGTCACCCTGGGGTTCTCCTGTCAGGGGCTCCCCTCCTGCCCGGGCGCCGGTCCCTCTCGTTCCCGTTGGGGGACGATGTGATGGCGAGGTTCGGACCCGGTCTGGTTGCCTTGTCAAGCCGCCAGATCGTTATGGTGATTACGTGTGATTTTGAGTTCCTGTATTACTGCTGTTTACTCTCCCTTAGCGCATGAGACGTGGTTGCCCTGTCACTGCTCATTGTTTTGTTTTTATAGAGGAAGGATGTAGATGATATGTGTGTACACTTTTAACAGTAGTGACGCAGCCCTTGCTAACCACTTCCCCATCATCTAGTATAATTGTGACCTTCCCACCCATAGCTCTCTCTCTAGTGTCCGTGACAGACCACGTACAGCTAGGGCAGTGATGTGTGTGTATAATTAATAAAGTTGTAAAGATTCATCTGTGTACGCGGATATCCTTTACACCCCCAAACTGAGAAAAACCAGTAGGACCAAAGAAGTAGGCCCGACTGAAGCCTCGGGCTCAGGTTTAACATCATCCCAAGAAGAGATCTCAAAGAAGAAAAAGACAGATGTGGAAGAATTAAGAAGTTTCCTCGCTCAAGAAATCTCAAACATAATGGAAGAATTGAAAAAACTTAAACACTACTTCACGGAAGAATTTAAAACTTTTAAAAAAGAAATTCAAGAAGAAATTCAAGAAGATGTGGTAGCTTCTGTACATGAAGTACTGGATTCCTGGAAGTTGGCCATGGAAGAAAATCTAAATCAAAAGATTGAAGAGGTAAATGTTAAATTTAATTTGATGGAATCCAGATTTAATTCAAAGTTGGACCCCCATCTCTCAGGCACTAGTACAACAACATAAAACTGTAATTGAATTAGAGGAAATTGCTGAAACAAGCTCTAAAACTACAAGTAGGCTTCTCTCCGAGAACAAGCGTTTATCAGACATATTGCATAAAATAATTGAAAAATGTATTGACTTGGAGGGACGACAGAGACGCCAGAATCTAAGAATTATTGGTGTTCGGGAAGGCAGAGAGGGGAACCGTGACCCCCTTGAATTTGCTGCAGATCTATTGAAGAAAGTTTTAAATCTGGATCAAGCACAGGCACATAGCTCAGGCACATAGAGCATTGAGACGCCACCCAAGGGCGGACTAATAATTATTATTAATTATTGTTAACTGGATCAACTTAGAATTAGCTAAAAGGATGAATTATAAGTAATGTGTGATTCAGGCAATTTTTTTTTTTAATGGAGGTTTACTCCTTGATACACTTGACTAATCGTGGACTAATATTTTTGCTATATGAGACTAATATTTTACTTACTTTGAGACTAATAATTATTCCACTAGTGGAATATAACCATTGTTTTTTCCCCCCGGTATATTGTTTTTTATTGAAATTGAAGCTTTTCTTTTAAGGAAAGTACGGAGCTAGTAATATTATTTTTTAACCATATGCTACGGAAGTCCTTAGATGTCTAGCCACATGAGGGTGACTATCACTAACTGCACCAATTATAGATGCAGTTTTTTTCTTTCTTTTCACTTTACTAATACAACACTCTTATTTTTTCTATTTTATATTATATTATAATCATTATAATCATTATTTTGAATGGAATTATAAATATTATTTAAGGAGATATGACCGAGAAGAAAACCTACAAGATCTAAAATTCATCTATCTGAGCTTCGGATGTAAGGTATAGTTTAACGTGCTGAATCATCTGCTCTATTATAGATCACCTTAATCATAAGATGCAAGACATAAAAGTGAAAACTGGGGGTGAAGGAATTACATTCTGTAGTTGGAATGTTAATGGAATTAATGAACCCATCAAGAGAGGCAAAGAATTAGCTCATTTAAAATCGCTTGAAACAGATATAATATTCCTCCAGGAGACTCATCTTAAAAAGGAAGCGCAACATAGACTGAAAGCAAAATGGATTGCTCAAATGTATCATTCTTCATTCACACATAAATCTAGAGTGGTTGCAATATTAATTCGTAAAGGTATCCCTTTTAAACATATATCAACTATAGAAGATATTGACGGCAGATATATTGTAGTAGTAAGCGAGTTATACAAAAAAAAAGTGACTCTCCTTAATGTATATGGACTAAATTTTGATAGCCCATTGTTCTTCAAGAGAATACTATTCCAGAATGCACACAAAATAATTTAATAATTGGTGGAGACTTAAACTGTACACTAGATTCTTATTTAGACAGATCAACTCAAAGAAAATTAAAATCTCAGTCAAGTGAATTTTTAAACTCATATATTAACACTAACAACATTAAGGATGTCTGGAGAATTGAAAATCCATCTGGACGAGAATATTCATTTTATTCACCGGTGCATACAACCTATTCAAGGATAGACTATTTCTTAGTAGATTCTAAACTTATTCCATTCACCTACAACTCGCAATATCATAGCATTATAATTTCGGACCATGCTCCATTAACGTTTATGATTAAACTAAATGGAATGGAAAAGAAACAAACACAATGGAGACTTAATCCTCAAATTTTAAATGAAAAGGTATGTTGTGAATATCTTGTAAAACAGATTAATATGTTTTTCGAGGTCAATGACCATCCTGAAATTTCTGCCTCCCTTCTTTGGGAAACATTTAAAGCATTTATACGAGGGGCATTAATCTCCTCCCAGGCATTTCTTAATAAAGAGAATAGGGTTAAACAACAGACATTGGAAATGGAAATCAGGCAATTAGACATAGAAAATGCAGCAAAACATAATAAAATTGCAGCACTGATATACAAGTTAAATAAAATATACTCTGACCAAGTAATATAACTTTATCAACATACAAAACAATTAAATTTTGAATTCGGTGATAAACCACAAAAACTATTAGCACGTCAGCTTCGTAAATTGGACGGGGAAAAAACGATTCATAAGATTAGATCATATAAGGGAGAAATATTCACACTCCCTAAATATATTAATGACAGATTTTCACAATACTATCAATATCTTTATTCAACTAAAGTGACTGAACAATCAACAGGAATGGAAGCATTTTTACAGACATGTAACCTTAAAGGTTTAGATTTGCAAGAGCAAGAACTATTAGGTGCTGAAATAACGATAAAAGATATCGAAGAGTCAATTAGATCTTTAAAAAATGGAAAGGCCGCAGGCCCTGATGGCCTAAGCTCCGAATTTTATTAAAAAAATTTATGATCTGATTTCTCCACGCTTACACTGTATAAACACGTTTATACTCAACAAAAACTCCCGGAAACTTTAAACGAATCTACATTAATACTTATACCCAAAACTGATAAGGATCTGGAAGACCCAGCCTCATATAGAGCAATAGCTCTCTTAAATACTGATCAGAAAATATTAACTAAAATCCGATCTCATAGATTGAGTTTAGTGATTAACAAATTAATACACCCCGACCAAACAGGTTTTATCCCAAAACGTTACTCATTTTACAATCTGAGACAATTATTTAATATTATATACTCAAATAGAATTGCTAATGCAGATCTAGCAATTATTTCGCTAGATGCTGAAAAAGCCTTTGATCAGGAAGAATGGTCATATTTATTTTCGGTGATGGAAAACATTTCAATTGGGAGAGAAGTACTGTACATGGGTTAAACTTTTATATTCTAACACAGCAGCTAGAATACTAACAAACCAAGTGTTATCAACTAAATTTAATCTTTCTAGACGTTGTAGACAAGGATGCCCGCTATCCCCATTATTATTCGCTCTAGCAATTGAACCACTCACAGAAAGTGTCAGAGCTCATCCTGAAATACAATACTAAAGACACAATGAATAAAATCTCTTTATATGCAGATGATGTATTAATATATATTACAAAGCCAGAAACTAGTATTCCAAATTTATTATATCTAATAACTCAATTTGGTCAGTTTTCAGGATATAGAATTAATTGAAATAAAAGCGAAATCATGCCAATAATGGAACTCAATTTACATATGCTACAACAATCACCTTTTAAAATAGTGAGGAAAAATTTAAATATTTAGGTATTTATGTAACCAAGACGTATACTTCTTTATTTAAATCAAATTTCCCACCTATACTGAATAAACTGAACAAGAATATTGGAAAACACTTCCCATCTGAGAACTGAGAAGTGGGAACGGTGTAGCAACACTTTTAGGGGTGTATTATAGACCGCCAAATGGGGAGCGAGAATTGGAAGAGCAAATATGTAAGGAGATAGCAGATATTAGTAGTAAGCACAAGGTAGTGATTGTGGGAGATTTCAATTTTCCAAAAATAGACTGGGAAACACATTCTGTAAATGGGCTGGATGGTTTGGAGTTTGTAAAATGTGTGCAGGATAGTTTTTTGCAGCAGTACATAGAGGTATCGACCAGAGAAGGGGCAGTGCTGGACCTCCTGTTAGGAAATGAGGCAGGTCAGGTGACGGAGGTATGCGTTGGTGAGCACTTCGGGACCAGTGATCACAATACCATTAGTTTCAATATAATTATTGAGAGCGCCAGAACTGGACCTAGGGTGGAGATTTTTGATTGGAGAAAGGCTAACTTTGAGGGAATGCGTAAGGATTTTAAAGGAGTGAATTGGGACACTTTGTTTCATGGGAAGGATGTAGAAGAGAAATGGAGGACATTTAAAGGGGAAATTGTAAGAGTACAGAATCTTTATGTCCCTGTTAGGCTGAAAGGAAATAGTAAAAATTGGAAAGAGCCATGGTTTTCAAGGGAAATTGGACACTTGTTTCGAAAAAAGAGAGATATCTACAATAATTATAGGAGGCATGGAGTAAATGAGGTGCTAGAGGAGTATAAAGAATGTAAAAAGAATCTTAAGAAAGAAATTAGGAAGGCTAAAAGAAGATATGAGGTTGCTTCGGCAAGAAAGGTGAAAATAAACCCAAAGGGTTTCTACAGCTATATTAATAGCAAAAGGATAACGAGGGATAATATTGGACCGTTAGAAAACCAGAATGGACAGCTATCTGCAGAGCCAAAAGAGATGGGGGAGATATTGAACAATTTATTTTCTTCGGTATTCACCAAGCAGAAGGATATTGAACTCTGTGAGTTAAGGGGAAAAGGTAGAGTAGCTATGGAAACTATGAGATTCAAAGAGGAGGAAGTACTGACACTTTTGAAAAATATAAAAGTGGATAAGTCTCCAGGTCCTGACAGGATATTCCCTAGGACATTGAGGGAAGTTAGTGTAGAAATAGCAGGAGCTATGACAGAAATATTTCAAATGTCATTAGAAACGGGAATAGTGCCGGAGGATTTGGCGTACTGCGCATGTTGTTCCATTGTTTAAAAAGGGTTCAAAGAATAAACCTAGCAATTATAGACCTATTAGTTTGACGTCAGTGGTGGGCAAATTAATGGAAAGGATACTTAGAGATAATATATATAAGCATCTGGATAAACAGGGTCTGATCAGGAACAGTCAACATGGATTTGTGCCTGGAAGGTCATGTTTGACAAACCTTCTTGAATTTTTTGAAGCGGTAACTAGGGAAATTGATGAAGCAGTGGATGTTGTCTATATGAATTTCAGTAAGGCCTTTGACAAGGTTCCCCATGGAAGGTTGGTTAAGAAGGTTCAATCTTTGGGTGTTAATGGCGGAGTAGCAAGATGGATTCAACAGTGGCTGAATGGGAGATGTCAGAGAGTAATGGTGGATGGCTGTTTGTCAGGTTGGAAGCCGGTGACCAGTGGGGTGCCTCAGGGATCCGTGTTGGGTCCACTGTTGTTTGTCATGTACATCAATGATCTGGATGATGTGGTGGAAAATTGGATAAGTAAGTATGCAGATGATACTAAGATAGGTGGTGTTGTGGATAATGAAGTAGATTTTCAAAGTCTACAGAGAAATTTGGGCCATTTGGAAAAGTGGGCTGAAAGATGGCAGATGCCGTTTAATGCTGCTAAGTGTGACGTGCTACATCTTGGCAGGACAAATCAAAATAGGACGTACATGGTAAATGGTAGGGAATTGAGGAATGCTGTGGAACAGAGGGATCTAGGAATAACTGTGCATAGTTCCCTGAAGATGGAATCGCATGTAGATAGGGTGGTAAAGAAAGCCTTTGGTGTGCTGGCCTTTATAAATCAGAGCATTGAATATAGGAGTAGGGAAGTAATGTTAAAATTGTACAAGGCATTGGTAAGACCAATTCTGGAGTATGGTGTACAATTTTGGCGCCTAGTTATAGGAAGGATGTCAACAAAATAGAGAGAGTACAGAGGAGATTTACTAGAATGTTGCCAGGGTTCCAGCAACTATGTTACAGAGAAAGGTTGAACAAGTTAGGTTTTTATTCTTTGGAGCGCAGAAGGTTAAGGGGGGACTTGATTGAGGTCTTTAAAATGATGAAAGGGATAGACAGAGTTAACGTGGATACGTTTTTCCCATTGAGGGTAGGGAAGATTCAAACAAGAGAGCATGACATGAGAATTAAGGGACAGAAGTTTTGGGGTAACGTGAGGGGGAACTTCTTTACTCAGAGGGTGGTGGCTGTGTGGAATGAGCTTCCAGCAGAAGTGGTGGAGGCAGGATCGATTTTAACATTTAAGAGTAAAGTGGATAGGTATGTGGACGTGAAGGGAATGGAGGGGTATGGTCTGAGTGCAGGTAGATGGGACTAGGGGAAAACAAATGGTCGGCACGGACTGGAAGGGCCGAGAGGGCCTGTTTCCGTGCTGTAATTGTTATATGGTTATATGGTTATCTCAATGTTTGGTAGAATTAATGCTATAAAAATGATCTTTTTGCTGCAATTATTGTACTTATTCCAGCCAATCCCGATATATATTCCAAAATATATATTTTTTAAAGTCGATTCAACTGTTACAAGTTTCATTTGGGATTATAAGAATCATAGAAAAGTTAAAAACATTTATGTAAATCAAAGATTAATGGAAGTTTAGCTCTACCAAATTTTCTGTTTTATTATTGGCAGTCCATATTAAAAACATGAATTTCTGGCTGGAAGAAATGGATCTACAACCAGACTGGTTAAGGATGGAAAAGGAGGACTGTTTACCTTTGAAATTGGTCCGATTATGTTTGCACCGCTAAAATTGCACAAAAAAAACTATAGGGAAAAGCCTATAATACATAGTGGTACACTAATCTGGAAACAATTAAAAAAGGCTTTAAAATTGGATAATATACCACTCTATCTCCCTATTGTAAACAATCCCATATTCAAACCTTCCATGCTGGATAAAGGTTTCACACAATGGAAAAATTATGGAATTAAAAAGATGGGACATCTTTATAAGAAAGGCACTTTTATTTTATTTCAGGAGTTACAACAGATTTATGGATTACATTCAAATAATTGTTTTCTATATCTACAGCTCAGAGATTATGTTAAATCAAATACACAAGATTATAGGAGGAGGGAACCAGAAATCCTTGATGAATGTTTGAATAAGCATCCTAATACAGAAAAACTAACAACTTATATTTATAATATCCTTTTAGATAGCGAGGTCGCATCGACGGAATCACATAGACATACATGGGAAAATGAATTAAGCCAACCCATAACGAAAGATATTTGGGACAAAAGTTTACAATATATACATCAATGCTCGTTAAATGCCAGACATGCTTTAATACAATTTAAAGTATTACACAGATTACATTACTCAAAAGTTAAACTGAATAGAATCTTTCCACATGTCTCTCCTAGCTGCGATAAATGTCAGCATCTAGAGGCTACTTTTGCAAATTGTATAAAAATTAAAAATTTCTGGATTGATATTTTTAGAATAACTTCTGAAGTTATTCATATTAAACTGGATCCGGACACAAAACTAATAATACTTGGAATATCAGAACAAAGTTTAACACTTACAACTAGCCAAGGAAATGTCCTAGATTATAGTATAATCATCGGGAAGAAATTAATATTAAAATTTTGGAAAGGTCCTATAACCCCCACAATTAAAATGTGGATTATGGAAATGTCGGAGACCCTACACCTGGAAAGAATCAGATTTGCCTTAATGGACAAACAAGAACTTTTTGGTAGACTATGGTCTTGATTTATCGATTATTTGAAAGGGTAGATTGGTTCGGCAGGGGAACCTAACTGAAACTTGGACTCAGGATCAGATGAAAAATTATATTCTATATTCCTTGATCTTATCTCCAATGATGTATTAATGGTAAATTATTCCATGCCTTATAATTTTTTTGTTCTCTCTCTTTTTTATTACTCTTAATCTATAAAAAAAACCAAAAAACTATTAGAGGCAGAATGATTCAATTGATAATATTAATAATGTATGATTGATGTACACGAAATGTTTCTACCATAATATGTGTTTGCCAATTTATTGTTTACCTCTAATAAAAATATATTTAAAAAAAAAAAAAAAAAAAGACTTCACCAAGGCAGTACACAAAGAGTCGCCATATTTCTGGCACCGACAAAGTTTCGAACGTTTTTAGTACAGTCTTTGAATCACTTCCCTCTGGAAGGCGACTCCGGACTGTCAAAGCTGCCACAGCCAGACATAAAAACAATTTTTATCCACGGGTAGTTGCTCTACTCAACAGCCAAAAATCTGTAGCCTCCCTTTAATCTGGTATTTTGTTGGTTCACATGCTTGATCAATGGTGTTTTATCATTAGTGTTCTATTATTATTAATGTTTAGTGTTTCCGGAGTCGTTCGTAACTGTGACTGTATGTCATGTTGTTATTTGTGGGTGGAGCACCAAGGCAAATTCCTTGTATGTGAATACTTGGCCAAAAATCTTGCTTACTTACTTACTTACTTATTTTCTTGCAGTGGAGGGCCAGGCTCACTGCTGCACATGGTTGCAGGTAACCCGCTGGGTCCGTCTTTGTTCTCAGTGCCCCCCCCCCCTGCCAGGTCCCACTTTGTTTTCACCCCCGTGGGCTCTCACGTGAACACCCTCTTCCCGGCATCCCCACCGTTGGTTCTCTCTTTGCTCTTGGTGGCCACCCACCAGGTCCCTCCGGTCTCGGCAGCTTGCCCGCCGTGTCCCTCTTTGTTCTCGGCGCCCCCCCCCCCACTGGGTCCCTCTTCACTCTCCGCGGTCCGTCTGCGGGGTCATTCGCCTCCATTGCGCATCCCCGGAGCCTTCTGCTGCCGTCACGTCGCATTCCACAAACCTTTTTCAGACTTCCAGAATTCCAAGGAATAAAGACTTTTTAAGTCGGATTGAAGAATCGATTCAAGTTTCATCGCCGACAGACTGATGTAATAGCTCCAGATATTCATGCAGCTGGAAATTCAGGTCAACCAAAAGATTCAAAACAATTTGTAAAAACGATAACAGAGAGATTCTACTGAATTACTTACAGGTTGCTCTGCTTCCTGCGCTCCACAGATAGAGAAGGTGCATACACCGGCCTGGTTTGCTGCGGTAACTTCATTGTCCAATACAGAGGTAGAAAAAACACTTAGTACTCTCCTCTCTGGTACCCAGAGCCATCTCTGGTTGGCCACGCCGTTGCTGTGTCCCTTGAATTTCTGTGGCAAGATATTACATTGCAATAATGTCATTTCAGGTAAAGAGAAATATTTGTAGCTTCTGTCACAAAATCGAATATTTTGAGATATAATGGATTTACTTTCTAATGGTTCAGGGGTTGGAATTAATAAGCTTTGGCTTCTTCCTGCTCCTTTTCGGACACATACGATTCATGTATTTATAAATATTGTTTATGACACTGTATAACTATTCTTGTTTTGTTTTTTTTGCTTTTTTGTATGCTGTTTCATACTTGCTTTTTATTTTTTATTCTGTTCGAAATAAATTGAATAAAAAATAAATTTTAAAAAGTGGCACGTTTGTTGGTGAGTCACAAGATTTCAGGTTTAAGTCCCATTCCAGAGTCTCCAACATATGAGAGATATTTCAATACAGTACTGTTTCATTGCCAGCCCGTGATTTACATTACATTATGCATGTAAATCTTTCAATATAATTATACAGATCCACCATCGATTTTCCGGCAACGTGGTCCGGAGCCTCCTTTAAGCCCGACAAAATTACGAGAGTGCAGTTGTAAAGGCTCCCTGAAAATGTGGTGGCTAGGCCGGGTGAGGTGGCCGATCTCGACCTCATCGGCGTGCCGATCGGCGGGACGAATTTGCTCCCTGTGGCCGGGGCTCTGGAACTCCGGCCCAGCCGTAGCCGGCAGATCCGTTCCCATAGCCGACTTCCATGGCTGACTGTCTCGGCCCTCCAAGGCCGTGCCCGCTGTTGATCCAGCAAAAGGGACAATAGGGCAAGGCTCCGACACAAAGGGTGCCAGAAAATCGGTGGTGGACCCGTACAGCTTGAATAATAATTGAGAAAATTGAAACTTTGCTCACCTGAAGAATAACTGGACATCCCTGAAGTTCCATCACACTCCTGCTGTTACCTGGTTTAATTTGGGGCATTGAGATTGCGAGCACAAGGTCAGGGTTGGCCAGTAAATGGAAAGTCCTGCTGATTGACAAAGCACAATGGTTCAACTGATATTCTGTAGTGAAACCACAGCTTTCACTTGACACACACTTGGAATGGTTGAATGAATCAGATCTTGATATTGGAATCAAATACAAGAATATAAGGAATGGCACAGGAATAGGAAGTGGACTGAACTTTATTGCCTTCTCTCACAGTGGGAAACATTGATTCCACTGTGGGGGATGTTTTATGTTAAATTCTATAGTGTTGTCTTTATCTTATTTGTGTGCTGCATGGTAACTCACATTTCACTGCACTAATTGGAGTAGGTGACAATACATGTCCTTTTCCTTTGTCCTTGTCTTCTCCTTTACATTTCAAGAAATTCATGCCTAAACATTTACTTAAACGCTTTCCCGACCAATCCTCATTTCCCTGATTTCCAATGTTCCAAGAATCTGTTTATCCCAGCATTGAAGATACTTAATGGCCCTCCTAAGGGGAAAATGACAAAGACTTGCAACTCTCTGAACATCTCGGTCTAAAAAGGCAAACTTTAACCTTTGTCAGAGCTCCAGTCTTTAGTGCGGAGCCAAGCCCTTCAGTCCGTGAAGTCCGTGCTGACCCACAATAAACACCAACACTGTCCTACACACTCGAGACAATTTACAATTTTACCAAAGTCAATTAACCTGCAAACCCGTATGGCCTTGGAGTGTTGGAGGAAACCGGTGCACCTGGAGAAAACCCACACAGTCGCAGGGAGAATGTACAATCTCCATACAGACAACACCCATGGTCAGGATCGAACCCAGGTCTCTGGCGCTGGAAGGCAGCAGCTCTAACACTGCACCACTGTGCCACCCCAAAGGAAGACAATCACCCAGTTGTGAAGCTTTATAAGATCTACATATCATTCAATGAGATCATCTTTCATTTAAACTTTGGAGGACATTTCTCCAATCTACTCCAGCTCTCCCAAAAAGGCAATATTCTCTTCCCACAGGTAACTGGTGAACCTTCATTTAAGACATGCATTTTTTTCTTTTGATAAAAAAACCAAAACTGTTCTTAAACTGTGGCCCCTGGTTCTGGACTCCCCCAACATCGGGAACATGTTTCCTGCCTCTAGTGTGTCCAAACCCTAAACAATCTTCATGTTTCAATAAGATATCCTCTCATCCTTCTAAACTCCAGAGTGTACAAGCCCAGTCGCTCCATTCTCTCAGTATATGACAGTCCCGCCATCCCTGGAATTAACCTTGTAAACCTACGCTGCACTCCCTCAATTGCAAGAATGTCCTTCTTCAAATAGCAGGTAAGGGTGGTATTTCACAGCTCCAGTGACACTGGTTCAATCCTGACCTCCTGTGCTGTGAGTGTGCAGTTTGCACTTTCTCCGAGATGATCCAGATTCCTCACACATCCCAAAAGTTAGTTGCTCAGTAGGTTAATTGACTGTTGAAAGATGCTTGGGAGCGAGAAGGATGACAGCAAAAATCAACCAAAGTACTTCCAGATCAAGGTAAGCAACAAGCCAGTGAGCATGTCCCCTTTTCATTGACACCAAACCTGCCCAATATTCGCCATGTGAGGCTCCAAGAGGCAGAGGTTGCTCAGACATGACATCACCACAAATGTCCAGCATGCATCCTATGTGGGAAGGACAAATACTCAATTGTGAGCACTCCATGCACAAAGACTCGCTTCCATTTAGTGACCAGGCTCTAAATTTATCTCCTTAACATAGCACGCGTAAACATGTGCGCTGCACAAATGCAGCCAACAGCTCTGCCATGCTATTGAGGTGGTTTTTCACCTGCTTCCATCTGATAACTTCCATCGTTGAAAGATGTCATCAGCTTTCTTCTCCACCAATGTCACTTCCATGCCTGCCTGTGCGTTCGTCTCAGGAACTCCCACGACAAGCCAAGGATAGTTACAGTTGATGATATGTCCATCTTGGAACTGGAACTGTTGCTGATGTACCTTTTGGGGTCTAAGAGATTTTTTTGAGGGCCTGCAAGAGAAAGTTAACTAAACATTAGAACATTAAAATTAGGAGCTCAATCAAGTTTGCTCTGTCATTCAGCAAATCATGGCTAATCTGATTCCACTTTCCCGCCTGATTCCCCAGATCTTTAATGAAGATATAGTCCAAATGTTTGCCGGCCTCAACTTTGAATATGTTCTTTGATGCATCTTATCCACATCTTTGGATGAGGTACAACCAACCTCTCTGATGACCCTCTGACTAACCTTGATAAGACTTTGTTTTATGCTGGAGAGAATCGAGGGTACACAAAAAGCTGGAGAAACTCAGCGGGTGCAGCAGCATCTAAGGAGCGAAGGAGATAGGCGACGTTTCGGGTCGAGACCCTTCTTCAGACTGGTCAGGGATCAGGGAAACGAGAGATATAGACGGTGATGTGGAGAGCAGTTAGAGAGGAGGTTGTGAAACTGTCTCCGTAGGGAGGAGGAGAACTTCTTCATCACCGTCTATATCTCTCGTTTCCCTGATCCCTGACCAGTCTGAAGAAGGGTCTCGACCCGAAACGTCGCCTATCTCCTTCGCTCCTTAGATGCTGCTGCACCCGCTGAGTTTCTCCAGCTTTTTGTGTACCCTTGATAAGACTTTGCTGGCTTTACCTTGCACTAATCGTTATCCCCTTATCGTGTATCCATACACTGTAAATAGCTCGATTGTACGCATGTATTGTCTTTCCGCTGACTGGATCGCGCGCAACAAAAGCTTTTCACTGTACCTCGGCACAGGTGACAATAAAATAAACTGAACTGAAGCATCTCCGGGAATATTCCAAAGATTCACAACACTCGGGGCAGAAATTCCTCCTCATCTGTATTTAATGTGGAACTCATACTTTGAAACTATTCCTTCTAGTTATAATCATTCAGCATGGACACAGGCCCCTCAGTCCAACCCATCTATGCTGACCAAGTTGCCCGATGTTCCTCACAGTAAAACCCTTTCATCACAGGAATCACCCTAATGAATCAGTTGTGAAGTGACATCAATGTAGGAATATCCCTCCTTAGATAAGGAATCCAAGGCTATATACTGAGACCATGAGTTACATTTATTAACAGAATCCCCAAACAGAATGGCTGAGATGCTCACTCCCCACTAGCTCCAATAGACAAGGGGTTTGGTTTGTCAACCTTAGAATGGGTTTTTGAAAGACTAACATAAAAATGATGAAAGTATATAAAGTTATGAAAGCGCAGAGAGAGTAGATAAAACTTTTTTTCCCCCAGAGTAGAATTGTCAAAAGGGCATAGCTTTAAGGGGCTGTCCCACTTGGATGACCTAATCCACAAGTTTAGAAGACCCTAGACGAGTTTTAAAAAAATGTCAAGATCGTGTTGACTCGCCAAAGTAAAAGACCTCTTATGACTATGTCAACGACCTCTTACAACCATTCTCGACCTCACTCTTCCGCACCAAAGACCAACTAAGACCAGCTACGAGTGGAAAATGAATAAAATGATAAAATGATGTGTCATGTTTGCATTATTTTCTCGGGCCAGTTACTGACCTATGACTATCTATGACTGCCCACGACTACCTACGACTACCATCACGACCTACTACGACCTACTTACGAGTAAATTTTTTTTTATCAGGCTGGAAAAAACGCCACGACCTACTTGAGGCCACGAGTACGCGGAGACCACTCACGAGCATGAGAAAAAGTTAGGAAGACCTCCTACGACCTCGTGGCGACCATGCTGCGAGTATGAGTCAAGGGCAAACTCGGCAGAGGTCACCAATTAGGTCGTGAAAGTGGGACAGGGGCTTAAAAGTGAGAGGGGCAAAGTTGAAAGGAGATATGCAGGGCATGGTTTTTACACAGTGGTTGCCTGGAATGTGCTGTCAGGCATGGTGGTGGAGGCAGATACGCTAGTGGTGTTTAAGAGGCATTTAGATAGTCACATGGATGTGCAGGGAATAGAGAGATATGGATCACGTGCAGACAGATGAGATTAGTTTAACTTGGCATCTCCTTAGTTTTGGGGCAACGTTCCACAGATCCTAGCATTGGAACTCATGTCCACATCTATTGAATACATTTCAAAAATGGCGCATAACCTGTATTTATTGTACAAATCAATGTTTGTAAACGATCTCCCATCTTCTTGCTGTGAGACCTCATCATCATCAAATGCCTTCGAATTTCTTTCCCATAGATAAAGACCTTTGGGTTGCTGAGCGTCAAGGAGGAAATGTGTCCTGGTATGTGCATCCCTGAAAGAAATACAGGAAATCATGGCCAACTACTTCATGCAAAACATCATCTCACCATAGAGCAAGATTTCTGCCCAAACCTTCAGTAGATCTGCTGGTGACTGTGCCGACAGCTGGGTATACCCAGGGATGTAGGATATAGCACAGTTCTGGGACACCTGAACTGTGCTGTAAGGCTCTTCATTGGTTTAAGCTCAAAGCTTCATATGTTTCCTTACTCTCTGGATGGAGAGTATTCCAAATGACCGTGTACTGGTTGCATCATGGTCTGGTATGGTAATGCCAATGCACAGGAATGCATGAGGCGCAGAGAGTGGCAGACATGGGCACTACCCTCCCCATCCTTAAAAGTATTTAAAGTACATGAGGCACTGATAGCATCTATCATAAAGGCAGCATCTACCATGAAGGATCCCCATCATCCAGGCCATGTCCTCTTCTCGCTGTTACCACTGGGAGGAGATACAGAAGCCTGAAGACCCACACCACCAGATTCAGGAACAGCTACTTCCCTACTACCAATCCTGCCTCAACAATGGAACGCCATCATAGACTGGTCTTCTAATTTCAAAGTAGTGTCATGGAATATTCCTATTGTTTCTTTCCTTGTTCTTACTGTATAAAATAATGTGAGGCATAGGTAGGGTGGACGGTCAGAATTAATTTCCCAGATTGGAAATGTCAAAGACTAGAGGGCATAGCTTTAAGGTGAGAGGGGCAAGGTTTAAAGGAGATGCGCAGACAGATTGTTTACACAGGAAGTGGTGGGTGCCTGGAATCTGCTGCCAGCAG
This sequence comes from Okamejei kenojei, assembly GCA_035221665.1. Lineage (NCBI taxonomy): Eukaryota > Metazoa > Chordata > Chondrichthyes > Rajiformes > Rajidae > Okamejei > Okamejei kenojei. The sequence goes on along the minus strand of CM069148.1, from coordinate 11,896,409 downwards.
TGGTGGTGGAGGTAGACATGATGGTGTTGTGTAAGGGGCTTTTGGATGGGAATGTGTGCATGGAGAATGGAGGAATGTGGAGAATGTGCAGGCAGAGGAGATTAGTTTAACTTGACATCACATCCAGCACAGACATCATGGGATGAAAGACCTGTTCCAGTGCTGTGCCGGTTATGCATGTTCAATGTTCTATAACACCTGAAATGTATTGTCTTATTCTTCCGTTAAAATTGGAATTATAATTGGCTAACACAAATCTGTGCCAAATTTAGGCACTCCAATGGTTTTGAGTAGAATGACTTTAGCGTCTTACAGTAAATCAGTAAAGAAGTTGTCATCCCTGTTATGGTCTTCCTCGGTTGTTAGGGAGCAAGTTTGGTCTTGCTTATCTGGTTCAGAAGAGATATCTTCACCATCAATGGACACAGCACATTCAGCCAATGCCAACTTGGCTCCAACAACTAGATTACCCACAACCTCAAGGACCAAACCTGCATGGTAACAAAAACATGTTAAATGGGATGCTAAATGCACTATTTTCAGAAGACAATTAGTTACATTCTTTGTGTCGGAAAGAACTGCAGATGCTGGTTTAAATCGAAGGTAGACACAAGATGCTGGAGTTACTCAGCGGCTCAGGCAGTTTCGGGTTGAGACCCTTCTTCAGGCTGACATTCTTTACCTGTTTTTTGTCCATTCACTTATTTCTATGATCTTATGGTGCCCCAATGGGCTTTAAAGAAATTGAAGTACTGTTGAAGATTTGTGACTAAACTAGGAAACACAGCAAGATTCTTCTGACATTAGGGGATAATGAGAAGATGCTCAGATTTTCATTGATTGAGGAATATGTAATGGTTGGAGCATTGGTAGTAATTCTCCTCCTCTTCGAAATAATGCCATGAGATCCTTTACTTCCATGCAAGTTCATTTACGTTCATTAGATTCTCCAAAGGTGCATCTCAGTACATGTGACAATAAGAAACCAATACCAATAATATTTTCTACAGTTGTTCTTAGAAATGCACAATGATTTTTGATACTCTTTTGTTTAAGTGGTTATCAAAGTTCTTTGTCAATCTTTGGTCATCCTTGGTACTTCCTGAATTCTCCAAATCCTCAGCCTTACTATTTTTGGCAACATAATTATCCTGGTATTTTAATCTAATAATATCTTTAATCTTATCCATGAACTTTACCCATGGGATTTTCTCAGTACATTTGTTATGAATTACAAAACATTTCTTTAAATCTTTGCTGCTCCTTATTACAAAGCTTTTGAATTAAATATCCACAGTTAACTAAGCCAATTTGTCTTTCAAATCTGCCTAATTAGCTTTGGTTTTCAAGACTCTACTTGGAGCACACTTAGACAGAATACAGCATTCTCAAATATTGTGATCATTTTTTCCCAACCATGATACATTACATTACAACACCCAAATTATATAATGGTGAACTTTGTTTTTAGCCTGGGGCTATTTAATTAATAGCGCGTAAACAGGTCCTTCGCCCCACCGAGTCCGTGCTGACCAGCGATCCCCATGCACTAACACCATCCAACCCACCCTTGGGACAATTTAACCAGGTCAGCTCATCTACAAACCCGTATGTCTTTTGGGTGTGAGAGGAAACTGGAGCTCCTGAGGAAAACCCATGCAGGTCACGGAGAGAACGAACAAACTCCGTACAGACAGCACCCATAGTCAGGATCGAATTCGGGACTCTGGCGAGGTGTGGCAGCAACTCTACCACTGTGCCACCTTGTTCCAGGGCAACAATGGAGTTCCGTTGGGACAGATATATGGACAGCTAGAACATTTGAAAGTGGGGAACAATAAAAAAAGCTTGGGATATTTGCCCTGGAGGATACTTAACTATGATATTTTTGATTACTCCTGGCCAAAGGTAATCAAAGTCAACATTGTCTTGTGAAAGGTAAATCATATTTAATCTAGTTATTTTTCTTCAAAGAACTAGCATGGGTAGAGCGAACCAGTGGATGTACTGTACTTGGATTTCCAACACACATTTGATAAGGTGCCACCACAAAGGGTAAAATGAAAAAAATAGATGATCATCTCGGAGATAACATCTGGGCTTGAATAAAGAATGGTTGAAAATCAGAAAAAGGGGCCTAAATGGATCTTTGACTGGTTAGAGTCCATAGAGTCATTGAGTTACACTTTGCAGAAACAGGCCTTTCAGTCTAACTGGTCCATGTCAATTAACTTGACTACCTGAGCTAGTCCTATTGGCCTATATTAGGCCCGTGTCTTCTACATGTATCTGTCCAGACGTCTTTTGAACATTGTAACTGTACCTGCTTTTACCTCTGGCAGCTCATTCCTCAAAAGGGTGGAGTAAGCCAAGAAAATAATCTTTGATTTTTTTAAAGGCTGCTGTAGGTAAATTATTGATAAGCAAGGAAATGAAAGGTCGCCTGGTGTAGACGAGAATGCGGTAAGAATCAGTTCAGCCGTGCTCTTACAAAGGGTCACATACCCTCAATGGGCCAAGTGGCTTCCTCCTGCTCACAAGTTGTACATTCCCATTTCACCAGATGAATGTGAAATAGCCCGTTACCTTCTGGATTACACATGGCGCAGTAATTGCGGATCAGAGCAACATCAGATGTCAAACTTTTAAGGCAAAGACGTTTCTTCTTCTCGACAGAGATGACTTTAGGATCTGTCCAAGCCTCCCCACAGGACACATACACCTACACATAAAGATTACAGGCTCAATTAAAGCATAAAAGCAATTACATTCTGTTTAAAGAAAAAAATGGCACTTTGTATATAAATGAGTGTTCTATCACAAGTTAATTATAAAAGTTGGAATTTGAGACTCTCGTACTTTTGATATGTTTCTTATATACATAATACAACACTAATAAGAGATTGCAGCATCATGGCTGGTTTACATTGGATAAATATCGGGACGCTATTTCTATGAGCGACTGGATTATGATCTGAGGACCCACATTTAAAGTGCCAAGAAATACAAGGGAAATGTGGGGTGAGCAGTTATGCTTGGAAGGATTGTGGAAACAATTCAACAGGACTTTCAGTGGGGCGTTGGAAGGAAAATAATTTGCAGGGCTTCAGGGCAAAGTCATGGCAACAAAGGTGGTAGGATTGTTCTACAAGATGCATACCTTGACTCAGTAGATCAGATGGACTCATTCTACTGCAGAGATTCAACAGAATTACACTGGGACTCAAAAGGTTAAATTATGATGATCAGTGTCATAAGCTTCACACGTTACTCGCAGGGTTTAGAAGCTTGAAAGGCAGATTTATCTAAGTGTTTAATGTTAAAACGAGTTGAATAGGAAGGAGCACGTGTGCATATCAACAATGCAACATAAAATATCAACAAAGAGGCTGCAGATGTTGGAACAATGTGAAAGACACAAAGTGCTGGAGGAATTCAGGAGGTCAGGCAGCATCTGGGGAGGGAATTATCAGGCTACGTTTTGGGTCGGGACACTTCTTCAGATTGAAACATCCCCTATCCATTCCCTCCCTGCTGAGATTTTAAATCGGTAATTTCGGAAGAAAATCAGAACCGTCCTTTCATAAAAAAAGTGGCAGATGTATGGAATTCTTTCCCTATTTTTTCAACCTAACCCAGTCCACCATACCTCCTCAGACCCCTCCACATACCAAGGAAGGTATGTAAATGGTAGGACACTGAAGTTAAAACCGAGAACAAAGACTAATAAATTAAGGAACAGATCAGACATTCTACTGAATGGTGAACCAGGGTCAAGGGATTGAAAGATATTCTCAGTACTTACGTTCTGTTCTGTAATCAAACTTACCAACTGATCCCTCTGGAGGTCTGTCAGAAGAGTTTGCTCCTGTCCAGTTTCATCAAACATTCTGCGGGCTGCGAAGGGCAGTCCCAGCATTGAGGTGCATCTGCAGTGAAAAGCCAGCCAACTCATTAGGACAGCGACAATCCAGAAAGTATCTCTGATGCCATCGATATTAGGGATGGATGACTCTTGTGCCTTTATTTCTCAATGAAAGTTTCACCATATGTGATGAGATCTTTATGGCCAGAAATATTATTGATTTCAATGGAAAAATCTGTTGCTGTTGCAACAATGATTTTATAACATTATACTAATTAGAGGTTTAGCCTAGAGCAAGCATTTAGAGCGGCACGGACTGAGGGGGCTGTTTATGTGCTGAATTACTCTGTGACTCTGTAAACCAAATATTACCTTGCCTAGTGCAAATTTAGTTTGTCTTCATGATGATATGGTCCATCAACTCAATGCTGATTCACCAACAACCCACCTATACTAGGGGGAACTCACAGTGGCCAGTTAACCAATGAACCAACCCATCTTCAGGATGTGGGAGATACCTGGAGCACTCTGAGGAATGCGATGCTGTCATGGGGAGATACAGATAAAATCCACTCACAAAGTACTGGCATGAATGTTTATCTCAAGATGCACTCCTTTGTCTTTTGCAAAAAACTCCAAAAATCTTGGAATTACATTTATGAAATTTTCACAAAATTATTTAAAATAAAACTGAAACCCAACGTAGAACTGATTATCTTTGGAACAATGGAAGTCGGCTTTGAGCTGACTTTGTTCCAAAAGAGTTTCCTTAACTATGGCTTAATAATGGCAAAAAAACGTATACTAAAATTCTGGAAAAATGCACCCACACCAACGCTTAAAATGTGGATTTCAAATGTCTGAAATGTTACACCTCGAAGATATGAGATTTGTTCTAGCAGGCAAATCTGACCAATTCTTAAAGATTTGGCCGCCCTTTATCAACTTATTACAAGCATATGGTGCAACATAACTCTGGAAATAAATTGTTTCAGAACCGGGTGAGGGGTGTGTAAAGATACGAAGCTGATATATCCCTTTTATTTTCTTTATATTTTCTTTTTTTTCTTTCTCTCTTTCTCGTGCTTTACATCTTTATGCGCTCTCTCTTTCTACTTTTTCACGAACTATCAATATCACTAACTTACCTAACTTTCTCTTTCTCTCTTTTTCTTGCTTCTGCTACTTTTCTATTATTAAATTTTAAAACATTAAGTTGTACATGAAATGTATTATGTTACTCTTGGTTTATACTACTGTACATTACTTCTAATAAAAATATTATTTAAAAAAAAATTAAAGAAATACCTAAAAAAATCTCAAATACCCCCCAAAGTACTGGCATTCAGGACTGAGACATTGGTTTGCATTAACTGCTCCTGTACATCGAGCATGCGGCAAGAAATTGCAGCGATTTGTGGACGCAGCCCAGACCATCACACAAACCAACCTCCTTTCTATTGACTCCATTTAAACCTCAGGCTGTCTCGGCAAGGCCAGCAGCATAATTAAGGACTCGTCGCACCCTGGTCGCTCCCTCTTCTCCCCTCTCCCATCAGGCAAAATGTATAGAAGTGTGAAAATGCACATCACTAGATCCGGGGACAGTTTCTTCCCAGCTGTTATCAGGCAGCAAATTCATCCTGCCACCACAACCAGAGAGCAGCGTTGAACTATTGTCTACCTCTTTGGTGACCCTCGGACTATCCTTGATCGGACTTTGCTGGCTTTACCTTGCATTAAATGTTATTCCCTTATCTATACACTGTAAATGGATCAATTGTAATCGAGGGTACACAAAAGGCTAGAGAAACTCAGCGGGTGCAGCAGCATCTAAGGAGCGAAGGAGATAGGCGACGTTTCGGGTCGAGACCCTTCTTCAGACTGGTCAGGGATCAGGGAAAGGAGAGATATAGACGGTGATGTGGAGAGATAAAGAACAATGAATGAAAGATATGCAAAAAAAGTATCGATGATAAATTGTAATCGTGTATTGTCTTTCTGCTGACTGGTTAGCACACAACAAAAGTTTTTTACTGTACCTCAATACACGTGACATTAAACAAAACTAAACTGAAACAGTGCGGACCTTGGAAATGGCGCCTGCATGTGTGATATGTGTAAAAGTAATTTCACTGTACAGTAACGTTTGTGACATATAAAGCATCATTGAACCATTGAGTGAACCATTGAGACGAAAATGGGAGCTGTGAGGCAGCAGCACTAACTACTGCAACATCATGCCATTCCAAAGGAGCTGCAGAGAATGGTTTTGACCCACTCACCTCTGAATCATGCGCTCAGCATGCCTCCACACCTTGCCGCAAAAGATACATTTGTTCCCCCATCCCCCCCCCACCCGCCAATGTGTTCTAAAAACTTTCTATCTTCCCCTTTCTTTTATTTAATTGCTGTATTTTTTCTTACTGCTGTGCTTTTGCCTCTTCTTTTATCCTATTTATCTTTTGGTTAAGGAGTTATGTTTGGCCTGGATGCCCTGTAACATTATCAGCTTGCATTTTGGCCTTTTGGCACGTGTTTCCCCGATCCTGCAAATTCTAGACCAATTATTGTCACATTAGAACAGGAAAACCATTCACCAAAGATGAATCTGTCTTCAAATAAGGTGCATCATAGTGGGAAGTGAAAATGTGCATTTTCGGAGAAAGTGAAAATGTGCATTTCTTAAGTAGGTCCAATGTAATAACAAAATCTCTTTTAAAGTAATATATGGACTGCGTTACCTCTCTAAGAACTGCTTGAACTCAACCTGGTGTGCTTCAATTGAATTGTCCTCTTGTGTATTTTTCCTCATCTGTAATTTATGGTTCCTTCTCCACTGAATCGTTTTCTTTGCACCACTGCAGCTGAAAATTTAAAAAAAAAAAGAGTACTTTATTATTAACAAATTCAAGTTGTTCTTTTCAAATCATAGTGTGAATACAGACCAGCAATGACGATGATTTAATCCCAGTGTGCTATTTTCTGATGCAGGTATGTGTTGTCAGAGTGATGTTTTGCAGTGCAAATACCCACCGTGAGACAATACTGGTTTATACACTGACATTAGCTGGTGAATATAATCGGATACAGTATCAGAATGCAGTGTGTTCTTTGCAGACAAAAAGATGCCCCACCGCATATTTATCCTTGCTGTTGGTGTCTCTGGCAGATTGTCGCTCTATAAACTGCATTAGCTGTTTATGGACCTTACCACCTAATTTAATAAATGTTATGTTTTAAACTTTAGTAATCTTTCTGTAATGTTAAAAATTCTAAAAAATTGAAGCTCTAAGCTTATGTCACAAATAAAGCACCATCACTATGTACTCTAACACGGACATTGTTAGTTTCCGCTGGTATATTTTCGCTGGTATAATTTGTGCTTGCAATCACACTGATGCGTTAATAGATTGTATTGTTTCAGTAATATAATGTCCTGCTTGTCAGTCACAGATGTTCAAGTTGCCAGATTAGAATAATTAGACAATATGTTTCCCATCTTGAGGCACCGTAAACATGGGGAGGTAGGAACACACAGTGACGTTCCCACTCTCTCAAGGGGAATCTGTTTAGATCCAGCATTGACAAGGAAAATAAACACAGAATAGTACAGCACAGCAACAGGGCCTTTGATCCACACTGTCAATGCTGGACATGTCGCCAAGTTATACTAATGTCCTGTGAATGCATATGATCCATATCCCTCCATTCCCTTCTTGTGCCTATCTTAAAACCTTTTAAATGTCACTCTGGTATCTGCCTCTACCACCACCCATCCCAGTAGCCGTACCAGGCACCACTGCTCTCTGTATAAAAGACTTGCCACACACAAATCACATCTCTCCTTTGAGCTTTGCACCTCTGACCTTAAAGCTACGCCCTCTGGTCTTTAAATTTCCACACTGGAATAAAGACTCTCTCTACCCTTTTAAGGCCTCTCATAATTTTATGTACTTCCAGCAGGTCTTCTCTCAACCTCCAATATATCAGGGAAAACAGTTCAAATTTGTCCAATATCTCCTTATAGATTATAGCCTCTAATCCAGACAGCATTCAGGTTAACCTCTTCTGCACCCTCTCTGAAACCTCCACATCCTTCCTGTAATGAGTCGTTCCATTTTACTTGTATTGGTCCGCTTCCAGATTCGATCACCGTCTCTATAACTTTTCACAGGGATGGATTCAGTGAGCATAGACTGAACTCCCTTCTCCCCTCTTCCCCGGCTCCAACCCCCATCCCTTCTTCTCCACTCCCCCTACCCTTCTCCTCTCCCTCTCTCTCCCCCATTCCCCCCTCTTCCTACCATCTCCATGCTCCACTCGTCTCCCCCTTATCCACTACCCCCTCCCCTCACATCCTCTTCACCCCCTCTCCCTCCCTTCTCCCATTCTCTGTGGACCCAGCCTGCGACCAGCGATGCCCAGCACACTATCCCACACACGCTAGGGACAATTTATACAAATCTGTGCGCATTTGGAGTGCGGGAGGAAACCCAAACCCTAACCCTAACCCCAGCCCTAGCCCTAACCCTAACCGCAACCCTAACACTAACTCTAGGTTGATAGGCTTGGTATAAGTATAAATTGTCCCTAGCGTGTGTGGGATAGTGTGCGGGGATCGCTGGTCGGTGCGGACTCGGTGGGCCGAAGGGCACTTTATCTCTGAATTTAATGTGACACAGGGGCCCGAGGGGTTGGACTCGAACCCCCAATGTTCTGCCTGCTCCTCATGGGAACTAAACTGTTGGCCACGAGTTGTCCCAGAGGCATATCTCTCTTCCAATGGTCTCTTCAATGCCCCAGGGGCCGCTGGCTTTTCAACTGGGTACAGGCAATGTTATCAATGTACCAGTGCCACCCTCCGGCCACTGAGTCTAAATACCCACCACCCATTTTGAAGCAAGGAGAGGGGGCGGGGGGGGGGGGGGGTGGGTGGGTGGGGGAGGAGATGTGGCGTATTGTTCCCAAAGTCTGCATTTATACCATAGTCAATGTTACTAAAACAGATGATGTGGCAACACTATTAGTGGGATCTAGCTGTCACAGTCTGGGTCCACAATTGGGGGGCATCAGAGAAAGTGGGGGGGGGGGGGGGGGTTGGAGAATGGGAGAAGGGAGGGAGAGTGGGGATGGGAAGAAGTGGGGGGAGAGGGCAGGGGAGAAGGGGAGGGGGGGAGTGGAGAAGGAGGGAGAGAGGAAGAGGGGAGAGGGGAGTTCAGTCTACACTCACTGAATCCATCCCTGTGAAAAGAGACGGTGATCGGATCTGGAAGCGGACCAATACATCTATAAATAAAACTGAACGACTCAGACATCTTTTCATTTGCACAATTGATTTTATTGTATTAATTTTAATATATTCATGTTTAAAATCCATGCATGGAAGGAAGAATATTTTACGGCCCATCTGTGGTCCCTAACCCCAACCCTAACCCTAACCCTAACCGAGCGTCACCCACAGGACAGCATACGTCAGCGTGTGACACGGTGCACGACATGATGAGACACCCAAATGTCGCCCCAAGGTTTTGAACATTCCGAAATCCTGGGGCAACAGGGAAGCACATTACCGCACGTCACTGCATGCGTCACCACGCCTCACCACGCGTCCCCACGCGACAACCTCTTTGTCGGCTGTCGCCCAAACAACGCCCAAATGGGACAGGCCCTCTACTCGCCTGCAGCATAACTGGGGCCATTCACAATAATGTTATGAAGCACTTTGAATCACAATGGGTACTGTAGTGGAAATCTGGAAAAACCTCCTCCGATAAACCACCATACAGGCCTAACCTTTGCGAGGTTAACCTGGTATCTTTGCTACCTAATGCACAAAGTCATGATGAACTTAGAGGGTGAGCAGGAGAAAGAATAAATAGAGAGAGGTTGGTTCTTTTGAATCAGCTTCAAGGTCCAAATGTAAAGAATATAAAGTCAGAGATTTATAGAATCATGTAGCATGGAAACAGGCCCTTCGGCTGCACTAGTAGCGCAGCGGTAGAATTGCTGCCTTGCAGCGCCAGAAACCAGGGTTTGATCCCGACCACGGGTGCTGTCTGTACGGAGTTTGCACGTTCTCCCTGTGACCGCATGATCACAATTTGCAACTCTTCAATCCTTTTGTCTTACATCTTCTGTCTTTTCATCTCTGGCCCTTGTCCACCATCTGCCTATCAAAACCCCCTTCTCACCTATATCAACCGATTACCTGTCCTGCTTTGTCCTGACCCTCCTCTCTTCCAGCCCCACCCCCCCCACAATCAGTCTGTGGAAGAGTCCCAAACCCAAAACCACACCAATCCAGATTGTTAAGAGCTTGGACACACTAGAGGCAGGAAACATGTCCTGATGTTGGGGGAGTCCAGAACCAGGGCCCACAGTTTAAGAATAAGGAGTAAGCCATTTAGAACGGAGACGAGGAAACACTTTTTCTCACGGAGAGTGGTGAGTCTGCGGAATTCTCTGCCTCAGAGGGCGGTGGAGGCAGGTTCTCTGGATGCTTTCAAGAGAGATCTAGATGGGGCTCTTAAAAATAGCGGAGTCAGGGGATATGGGGAGAAGGCAGGAACAGGGTTCTGATTGGGGATGATCAGCCATGATCACATTGAATGGTGGTGCTGGCTCAAAGGGCCAAATGGCCTACTCCTGCACCTATTGTCTATTGTCTATTGCCCATGTTCTCCAAAGATGCTACCTGACCCTCTGAGAGTCTACAGGATATTGTGTCTTTATTCTTTTGCCCCATATGTTTGTGTAATCCAAAGATTATTTATGCTTCCTTTGCTCCAGGCCAACCAAATACTGCTAAGCATAACATTCTTGGTAGAATTAAGAATGTACTGTTAAAAAAGCAATTGTGTCCCTCTCGTAGGTATCTCCATGTTAGAGATGATTCCTATAGAAGTGTTTTCTAATTAAGCAAAGTGATTTTAAAGGTGCAGCTAGGAGGTTTTCTGCCAATTTAGTTGAGTGTTGCATATTTTTGTACATATACTGTATTATGTTGAAGTTTTATGGATTGTGTTCATCATTGCTGGAAATTCATAAATTTTCACCGCAGTGCACTTTAAAAACCTATGCCAAAAGAACTTGGCAGTCAACTCTCCATCTATCTGGCGATTTTGGATGTCACAATATTCCGTATTATATCGTGATGTCCAAAATCACCATTACTCCTTAAAATTGGGACAGATTAATCATACACTACTGAAACCGTGATGTTAGAGAATAAAAAAAAACATATATTTACAATTAATAACAGGAAGATACATTGCGGCACTTTTATTACAGACAGTGTGGCACGGTGGCGCAGCGGTAGAGATGTTGCGTTTCAGCGCCAGAGACCCGGGTTCGATCCTGACTACAGATGCTGCCTGTACTGAATCTGCACCTTGCGACCGCGTGGGTTTTCTCCGTGAGCTCCAGCTTCCTCCCACACTCCAAAGACGTACAAGTTTGTAGGTTAATTGGCTTGGTATAATTGTAAATTGTCCTTAGTGTGTAGGATAGTGTTAGTGTGCGGGTATCGCTGGTCGGCGCAGACTCGGTGGGCCGAAGGGCCTGTTTCTGCGGTGTATCTCTAAACTAAACTCAACTGAACTAATGATGGAGGTCCGAACAAAAGTTACAATAGGCCAGGAAACACCAAGTTATCAACATGGAGACAACATCTGGTTGATGACTATCACAAATGTTTATGCCTTGGTCAATATGCTTTCCACTATCAAAGCACTGCACCACTTCAAAGCATCGACTGCTGGCCCCAGCTTACAGTCAAACTGTAACACACTTCAAATAGGAGAGTCTGGAATATTCTCGGTGTGGGAATAGTAAGCACTGCATAATTTAGACGTTTTCACATGTCATTAAAAAGTTATTGTATAAAAATAAACTCAGCACATGTATTCTGTTTGAACTCGTGCCTGTGTTTGATCTGAGTTTACATTACACCAATTCCATGCAGGGATTTTACAGATGATGTTGTGAATCGACTTTGGGTGAATAATGTTTTTCAAAATAATAAACCCAGGTTAAACAACCACCCAATTCTCATAATCAAAAGCCATCATTTGCCGAAAATATCAACTAGCTAATAACGTGTTGTTCAGACCCTCTGAAGAGTCTGAAGAAGGATCTCGACCCTAAAACGTCGCCCATTCCTTTTCTCCAGAGATGTTGCCTCACCCACTGAGTTACTCCAGCATTTTGTGTCTACCTTCTCTCAATGTAATAATGACCAGGTTATCTGTTTTTTAACAATGTAGATTGAGGGATAAATACAAATTCAGGGCACTGAGGTGCTAGGGCGTGCTGTTTATCAAAATAATGTCATGAGATTTTTGTTGATCTGAGATCTTTCAAAGAATGCTTCTTTATTTAAACCGCTTTCCTCAAAAGGTCTCCCTCAAATATATGGTGCAGTGTCAGCAAGGTTTGTGCACAGTGGTCTCTGGAGCAGGATTCAAAACAGCAGCTTTGTGACTTGAAGCAGACATGGCCTAATCTAAACTCTGACTGATCCAGAGCCAATACCTGCAATTGTGTCATAAACGTACTTCTGTTAGAGAAGGGGATAAAGGAGAATTACTGGGAAATCTGAAATAACTGAACATTTTCTCCCCATTTACTCTAGCCTCAGATAAGCCCCCTCTGCGGTACAAATATTCACACTGCATTATGGGCGAACCATTTAGTTTAGCCTCATTGAGCGATACAGCGTGGAAACGGGTCCTTAGGCCCACTGAGTCCATGCCGACCATTGATCACCCGCACAATGGCTCCATGTTAACCCACTATCGCATCCTACACACACTAGGGGAAATTTACTGAAGCCAATTAACCTACAAACCTTTGGAACATGGGAGGAAACCGGAGCACCCGGAGAAAATCCATGCAGTCACGGGGAGAACGTGCAAACTCCGGACAGTCAGGATCGAACCTGGGTCTCTGATGCTGCGAGGCTGCAGCTCTACCGCTGTGCCACTGTGCGTTCACTTGATATAACAAGCAAAAAGCAAGATAATAGCAACATATTAACATCTTATATGTGTTCCTAACAGCTCAGTGAAGGCACAAATGGCATGCACCATATTTTTCCTCTTTAGTGTAAGGTGATGTGATGAAAGAGGCAGGATAACAAGGGTAAAGTCCATGCAGAAGAACAGCCTGACACAATGTGAATTAATGAAAATAATGGAATGGTTTTCCGGTGTCAGAGTCTGTGGCAGCACGAAAAGTGCAGCGGTTGTATTTACTTGACTCGACACATAAATGATTTGTTTTCCTCAAAGTGCTCAGAAAATGTTCAAAAGGTTTTAGTTATCACAAGCTGCATTAATATAATATTTGATACTAAAATCCATGCATCAGAGATTTCAATTTCAGGCTTGGGTTTGCTTTATAGGCTAATTTGTAACATGGTTTTCATGGGCTTGTATTAAGAATGTGGATTGAATCAGATTCTAAAGCACAACACGCATTCCCTGACCAAAACACAGGTTCGTTAATTAATTTACTTTTTAATAGGAGGATTCAGGAAGCAAACACTTGCTGTTACTCACTGGGATTTATTTAGTATTTGCAAATATTCAGAGCTAAGCAATAGCATCCTTGAAGCTTCTTCCTTGACCCTTCTCCCCTCTCCACCGGTCCCCTTCCTCTTGGACTTCCCCGGACCGTCTTTAGACCTCTTCATTTCTAATGCCAACATGACATCAACCGCCTTCAATTTTCAATTGGTGGCGTGGGTTCGTATACCCACTTCTGACACCATGTTGTGTTTCGGCTGTTGTAAATAACTGAAGCCTTACACCACAAGATAAAGGTCCAACGTCTTTATTAACTACATAGCAAATATGACTTCACACTTGCACGTCTCTCTAATTCTAAGGGAACCAGGCATGGAGGGTTACTGTAAAGCTAGTGGGTGTAACTACAAACGCATGACTCATAGCATGAGTGACACTGATCTACACTTACCTACTTTAAACTCACCCCCTCTGAGTGTACAGCCCTCCGTTCAGCCTGCAGCAACCCCAATATTATCATCAACCCCGCCAACAAGGGAGTTGCCATAGTTGTTTGGCGAGCAGACCGGGCTGAGGCCAAGCGCCAGCTCTCTGACACATCCTCCTACTCGCCCCTGGACCATGACCCGACAGAGCATCTAAAGAAGGGTCTCCACCCGAAACTTCACCTCTACCTAATCTCCAGAGATGCTGCCTGATCCGCTGAGTTACTCCAGCATTTTGTGTCTTTCTTCAGTGTAAACCAGTATCTGCAGTTCCTTCTTGCACAAGAATCCTGATGACCTGACGTAACCCACCACTGCTGTTTTTCGGCAGGCAATTCCACACCCTTGGCACCATCAGACTGGGTTATCTTGGAGAATCCAACAATTACATTTGATGGAATAGAGACCTTTCCTCATTATAAAAGCCCCAATGACAGGTCAAATCCCAACAGGCAAGCTTGAGTGTTAATGAAGCCAGTGGTGTCATTCATCCTGCCAAAATATTTCCTTTAGTTATTCTCTGAAGTTGTGACCTCTCAAAGTAGGTGTGCTGAAAGACCTGTAGGTCTTACAACATAACACATGGTCAATGAACAGAAGGAGACTTGAGTTGGAATTTTTTCTGTTTGTTGGAAATTCTTTACGAACAGAAGTTCATAAATTCTTAAGTGATAGGAGCAGAATTAGGCCATTTGGCCCATCAAGTCTACTCCGCCATTCAATCACGGCTGATCTATCTTTCCCTCAACCCCATTCTCCTGCCTTCTCCCCATAACCCCTGACACCCATACTAATCAAGAATCTATCAATCTCTGCCTTAAAAATATCCATTGATATAACAATATGGTGCATGCCATTTGTGCCCTCACTGAGCTGTTAGGAACACATATAAGATGTTAATATGTTGCTATGGTCTCTGCAGCCGTCCGTGGCAACGAATTCCACAGATTCACCACCCTCTGACTAAAGAAATTCCTCCTCATTTCCTTCCTAAAGGTACATCCTTTTATAAAGAGTCCCAGGAAATAGATTGCAAAGCAACAGATCCCAGCAGTAGTGTACAGGCATATGAACAATCAATGGATTATATCTCAAGAGTTATCGAAAGGGGTTGGAGAATGTGGTGAGGACTAACATTTCACAATGTAAAGGTTTCTCTCTGCACTCCTTGTGGACTGACTGCAAGTGTAAGTAGAAAACCATTTTCAATTATTTTCATTGTGAATAGAATACTTCCAGACACCAAGCTGAATTATTATCTGGTAACCTTGACACTACATCTGCGATCACATTTTATTTTAAGCTCTATTCTTAATGTCACTTTCTAAATTTCAGCACAGTTTTTCCTCACATTTTGTGTTTGTACAGAGTGCAAATTCAATTGTATTTTCCTTGCCCATTACCTTTGATTACATGACAATGACGGTTTTGAAGTAACAATTTAAAGAATTCCATGTAGTAAACCAACAAGGACTCACCTCCATGACTCTTCTTACAAAAGATATTTGTGATTTGCTCTTCCTTGCCCCAATTCTAGTCCTTATGTTCCTCGGAACCTGTTACGATACTGTCAGTGCTGCTGGCAAACATCCAGCATAGTCTTGTCCTGTGGCAGGGAATGAAGCGAGTCTTGCAATGTTCACAAATGTCCTTGTCTTCACGATTGCTTCCATTTTATTCTTCGACTGACTGCAGTCCATGTGCATCCACTTTTAGCCCAAGGTAAACGATGCCTTTTTGCATGAGTGCACACTCGCTTCTTTCCAGCTTCTGTTTGGGAAAGATCTTCTGCTGCCCCAAGCTTGATACTTGCCTGTTTCCAGGATCACACTGTTTCTCCCCATGCAGTCGAAGGGGTGATCTTCTGCCCGAAGCGTGGCTCACGGAACTTGGCAAGATGCAGGGCATCACAGTGACTCTTCCGAAGCTGGTACCCAGTGCAATGTCAAAGGCAGCGTTGAGAGTGCAAGGCCATCATCCCAAGCTTGCCCTCAGTCAAATTGCTTGAACATTCACATACATTTACAATCAATCATTCAGATCCTGTCTGAAACTACAATTGCACAAAGAAAAAATGTTAAACAAATATTAAAAGTGAAAAAGTAAAAAAACACACATGCTCATGGTGCGCGCACCCCTAACACACATACATGTATGCATGCACACATATAAATGCACACATATGTACACACAAACATTCACACACAAACACACATGCATACATGTAGGCAAACATATGTACATACACATAACCCATGCTCGCACGTGCACTCACACAATTAAAACGTGACCTTTCTCCAAATATGGACCTCCTCCCTTTGAATTCAGCACGAGAGGTCCGAAATCTGTGGAAATTCTCATCTTAAAAGGAGACCAACTGGGCAATGAAGAAGTAATTCATACTGCTGGAGTCAAAGTCAGATCAGTTTATTGTCATATACACCAGGGTACAATGAAATTCCTGGTTTGCATGAAGCTCATAGAGTAAACAATATGCATGATAATGATAGAAACAACAATAAATATACTGGGAAATGCAAAACAACTGAATAGTGAAAGATTGTTGAGCAGTCTGAGGTAGTGCAAAAAGAGCACCAAAGTGCAATAACAGAATAAATGAATGAAGTTGAGTTAAGAGTAAGAGTATGTGACAGCATCTCCAGGAAGGGGGTTGGGGGGAGGTGGGGGGTGAGAAAGGTGATCAGTCCAGGAATTTAATCCAGGGTGAAGAAGCTGTTCTTAGTCTGGATGTCCGGGCTTTCAAGCACCTGTATCGTCTCCCAGAAGGTAGAAGAATGGGAAGGGAATGGTCAGGGAATGAGAATGGAACGCAGGCATCCTCAATGATACCTCCAGCCTTCCTGATGCAACGTACCGTGAAGATGGACTGGATGGAAAAAAGTGACAAAGTGACGGACTGGGCTGTGTTCAGCACTCTCTGCAGATTCAGGCAGTCCAGGGCGCAGGGCAGCACGGTGGTGCAGTGGTAGAGTTGCTGCCTTACAGCGCTTCCAACAGCAGAGACCCGGGTTCAATCCCGACTTTGGGTGCTGTCTGTATGGAGTTTGCACATTTTCCCTGTGATTACATGGGCTTTCTCCGAGATCATCGGATTCCTCCCACACTCCAAAGAAAGCTTACAGGTTTGTAGGTTAATTGGCTTGGTATAAGTGTAATTTATCCCTAATGTATGTAGGATGTGCGGGGATCGCTGGTCGATGCGGACTCGGTGGGCTGTAGGGCCTGTTTCTGTGCTGTATCTCTAAAACTTAAACTAATCCGAACAGTTGCCGTACCTGGCTGAGATGCATCACGTTAGAATACTTTCTTTGGCACTTCTTTTAAAGTTCAAAAGAATGGGTCAAATGTTTTCAGGCACCCAGGAAAGTAAATATGCTGTTGCTTCCACTTGGGAATTGCCCAGATAAAGATGTATGTGTTTGCAGATCTTGATGGCAGATTTGCATATTGTGTTCATGTAGCCAGCAGAACACATCATCTAATATTTGTAGGTTATTGTCAATGTTTGTTACTATCGATATATCAGCTTGATTGCACATTAAAATATATATACATTTTGTATATTAGTATTGTGTAATTTTGTATATTAGTATTAGTATTTGTCTATAGTAGATTGAAAGATATTTGGAGATGACTTCATATCAAAAGATATTATTTTGTATGGTGTATTATTGGTCTAATGTTGCAGACTTTCACATCCATATTCAACTGAGCTTGTTCGGTTTGGTGAAAACTTTGTCAAATTAGCGTATAAATCCATGGAGTCAGCAGTGGCTACTGCTGATCGTCAACTACTTGGTGTAATATCGCCCTGCAGTTACCACATAATTGAAGAGATTACTGCATTAGGTATGGCAGCAATTGGTGTTACCGAGTCACTCTGAATTCACTTTGCTAGACCTCATGTAATCTTCTCCCAATCCTGACCCGCTGAGTTACTCCAGCAGTTTGTGACTATCTTCTCCCAGTCAACTATCCAATTCTTCTGGTTCAGGTTAAGGCTTACAGAATATCTGTTTACCACCTAGCTTAATATGAGTATACACATTGTCACCTGTAATACCAGTGCAGACATCCTAGAATATCCACAAAACACTTTCCCAACAATATATCCAAGCAACGATTTTGAAGCATCTCTTTCCAATCTGGCTTCTGTTCTCTGAGTCGAACTTTCCCATTTGTCGATTTGCATAATCAAGTCAAGTCAAGAGAGTTTAGTGCCATGTGTCCCATCCCAGATAGGACAATGAAATTCTTGCTTGCTGCAGCACAACAGAGTATTGTAAGCATAAATACGGAACAGTTCAGTGTGTCTATAGAGCATTGACCATGTATATACACATAAATAAACAGATAAAGTGCAATAGGCTGTTATAGTTCAGAGTTTGTTTGATGGCTAGTTTAATAGCCTGATGGCTATGGGGAAGGAGCTGTTCCTGAACCTGGATGTACCAGATTTCAGGCTCCTGTACCTTCTACTTGATGGCCGCGGAGAGATGAGTGTGTGGCCAGAATGGTGTGGGTCCTTGATGATGTTGGCAGCCTTTTTGAGGAAACGACTGCGATAGATCCCTTCGATGGTGGGGAGGTCAGAGCCGATGATGGACTGGGCTGTGGTCACAACTTTCTGCATTCTTTTCCGCTCCTGGACGCTCAAGTTGCCGAACCAAGCCACGATGCAACCAGTCAGCGTGCTCTCTATTGTGCACCTGTAGAAGTTCGAGAGAGTCCTCTTTGACATACCGACTCTCCATAATCTTCTCAGGAAGTAGAGGCGCGGATGTGCTTTCTTTATGATTGCATCAGTGTGCTGGGACCAGGAAAGATCTTCAGAAATATGCCCACCCAGGAATTTGAAGTTCTTGACCCTCTCCACCATCGTCCCGTTGATATAAACGGCATTGTGGGTCTCTATCCCACCCCTTCCAAAGTCCACAATCAGTTCCTTGGTTTTGCTGGTGTTGAGAGCCAGGTTATTGTGCCGGCACCATTTGGTCAACCAGTCGATCTCACTTCTGTACTCTCACCATCAGTGATTCGTCCCACAACCGTGGTGTCGTCGGCGAACTTGATGATGGATAAAATCAGTTACAATGATAATCAGATACAATCATCGGTAGTTGTTTTGCTAATCACGGTGACCCGTGAAACCTTCCATCTAGTTAAACGATACAATATTCCATGAGTCCATCGTTTCACCTAAATATGTTTTCAATTCACCATGAACCTCGTCAGTGGCATTTGGCTGTGTTGACTCAGATTTGCATCCTTACCTGTTATTTAGTGAATTGCTGTTGTGTCAATGCAACTGTTCCCATGCTGACTATTTAACTACAGCTTCATCCCAATATTGTTGTGGTTCACTTGGTGTAAACACCCAAGTTCTCCATCATTCACACTTGCTTCCATACTGTGCATTCTGAGGGTCTTTACATGAAAAATATCAACACTATTCCAGTTGCGTTGGCTTACTATTTTGGCATGACACTAGAATGCAAATCTAAGTGTCGTTTCTCTGGCAGTAAAAGCATCGTCCAGCTTTGAATGATACAAGTGTGATGAATGGCTTCCAATGCGTCTTATTGCCATATGCACAAGTATGGTGAGGTACAGGAAGTCTTGTTCACAGCAGCATCACAGGCACACAGACTCAGACATGCACACAGAAACAAATTATATATAAATTACAAGTAATGTTCTGAAAGAGAGAAGATTGTTTAAAAATAATAAGATGTACAGAGTGATCTTGGGTCCAAGTCCATAACTCCCTGAAAGTGGCAACATAAGTAGATAGAGTGGTAAAGAAGGCATATGGCATGCTTGCCTTAATTGGTCAGGGCATTGAGTATATGAGTCAGGAAGTCATGTTGCAGCTTTATTGGACTTTGGTTAGGCCGCATTTGGAGTATTGGATACAGTTCTGGTCACCCCCTTACGGGAAGGATGTGAAGGCTTTGGAAAGGGTGCAGATGAGGTTTACCAGAGTGATTCCTGGATCAGGTGATGTTAGCTACAGAGAGAGAGTTTGGACAGGCTTGGATTGTTTTCTCCGAATGCAGAAGGTTGCGGGAAGACCTGATACAGGTAAATGAAAGGCACATGAAGGGTAGACTGTCAGAACCTTTTCCCCAGGTTGGAACAAATCAAATACTAGAGGGCATAGCTTTTAGTTTAAAGGAGATATGCGGGGCAAGTTTTTTGCACAGAGGGCAGTGAGTGCCAAGGACGTGCTGACATGGTTGGTGGTTGAGGCAGATACAATAGTGGCATTTAAACGACTTTGAATGGACAAATGGATATGCAGGGAATGGAGAGATATGGATTATGTACAGGCCAATAAGAGTTGGTCTTGGCTTCATGTTCAGCACAAATATTGTGGGCTGAAGGACCTGTTCCTCTGCTATATTGTTTTATGTTCTGTATTCTGTATTAGTGTAAAACTCAGAAATTTTTAAAAGTCCATGATATTGCAAGAGGTGATTCAAACTGCTCTGTTGCATTCCAAATTCAATTATTTAGATGGATTTTAGACACGATGGTTGAAAGAAAGTAGCTGTTCCTGAACTTGGTGGTTCATACTGCCATTCTGGCCACCAACACTGTTAGCTCACAGTTAAGACTCTGGTTTGGCTCTGTCCAATATCTCTCTTTGTGCAAACCGTACTTTTTTTTCTTCTTCATGCAAAGTCCATTCTTTATGCTGTAATCAGTTTGTAATCTGCAGAGATTCTTATTCTAACCGCTTATACTGCAGCATCAGGGGCAAAATGAATCAGTGACTAACTACTAGAGCACACATTTTGTGTTTGTTCCACTCTCTAACTACACTAAGCATGGGTGCATGTCATATATATGTCGTGTTTACATTCAACTGTCAATCTGATGTGTGACTGCTGTCATACCCAAATGTTTCTTCGAGTTACATCTGTTTATTGGGTTGCATACATTATTTATTTACTCTCTACAATGTTTGCTCTTCGAGCACAGTAATCCACCGCGTGTTCCAGTGTCAAAAATGCAGGTTTGCCCATGTTGTCAACCAATTCTTTATATTGATGCGCTCCCTGGTTTTGTTTATAAGCTCATAAGTTCATGTTATAGGAGCAGAATTAGCCCATTCAGCCCATCAAGTCTACTCCGCCATTCAACCATTTCCCTCTCAACCCCATTCTCCTGCCTTCTCCCCACATAACCCCTGACACCCGCACTAATCAGGAATCTATCAATCTCCACCATTAAAATATCCATTGACTTGGCCTCCACGGCCTTTGGTGGCAATGAATTCCTCAGATTCACCTCTGGTGAAACTCTTGATGCAATTCTTTCATTCACTTTCTTTTCTGATCTGCTGTGGGATTTGAGCTGTTATTTTGCTGCACCTGGTATACAAAGGTTTACACCATTTTTGTTTGGTATTTGGGAAGATAGACATAGCACACGTGATTATTTCGTTAGAACTGTGACTGACACATCAACACTGCTGAGGAGAATTTTGCACAACATTGTAATGGTCAATCTCCCCATGGGTGACAACTGACCTGACAATAAATAATTGGTAGCACTATCTACTGTAACTTGGGGGAATTCACCTTTTAGGTTAATTTACATGGCAGATTTTATATTCTACACTGGTACTCCCTTAATGTAGAGATCTAAGTATTTATGATTATTAAAGGAATCGTTTTGGGAGATAAAGTTAATTCCTCTCAAACACAGAACAGTCCAGTACAGGAACAGAACCTAACCCTAACCCTTCTGGCCACAATGTCCATGCCAGGCATGACACCAAGTTAAACTAATGTCCTTTGCCTACACATGATCCATATCCCTCCATTCCACCTACAAACATGTGCCTATCTAAAAGCCTCTTTAATTCCACTATTGTATCTGCCTCCATCATCACCCCTGGCAGCACATTCCAGGCACCCACCACTCTCTATGTAAAAATCTTCCTCTGCTCATCCTCTGATAAATTTTGCCCCTCTCACATTAAAGCGAACTGCTCTATGCCTCTATGAATTTATGTCTTCCATAATTTTATATGCTTCTATCAGGTCTCCCCTCATCCTCCGACACTCCAGAGAAAACAATCCAAGTTTGACGAACCACTCGTTATAGCTAATGTCCTCTAAACCACGCTGCATTCTAGTAAATTTCTTCAGCACTCTCTCCAAAGCCTCCATACTGTATCTTCCTGTAATGCGGCAAGTCCAGTGAAGGAATCCAGTATCAGGGGAGATAATTTTAAAATTTACATCGGAATGCTGTAAATAAATTTATTCATTAAAATGAGGGTAAATCTAAAATTGTGATTCACCAAGGAACTGTGGCTGAAGATAACTAAAAACTTCAACATAGATGGTGGTAACTTTTTGCGAGAGAACGGTATTGAGGTTTCCGAAACCTTATTGTAAAAATGGCGATGTAACTGATTGGGAGTAAAGGCTTGAGAAGCTGCCTGTTCATCTATTTCTATGTATTGTAGATAGTGAGGACTAAAGTGTTTTGGAAAAATTGGTCAGTTCCAATGCACATCCAAAGGAATAAGAGGTTCACCAGCACTATGGTTGCAAACAGCTATCAACCTCCAATCTTCTGTTATTCCCAGCCTTAAATTCCAGACTTCAACTCTCTGATTGATTGAAACATAGAAACATAGAAAATAGGTGCAGGAGTAGGCCATTCGGCCCTTCGAGCCTGCACCGCCATTCAATATGATCATGGCTAATCATCCAACTCAGTATCCTGTACCTGCCTTCTCTCCATACCCCTGATCCCTTTAGCCACAAGGACCACAACTAACTCCCTCTTAAATATAGCCAATGAACTGGCCTCAACTACCTTCTGTGGCAGAGAATTCCAGAGATTCACCACTCTCTGTGTGAAAAATGTTTTTCTCATCTCGGTCCTAAAAGACTTCACCCTTATCCTTAAACTGTGACCCGTTGTTCTGGACTTCCCCAACATCGGGAACAATCTCAGACACTCTCCGTCGGCTCCGCGCATTCCATTCTCCAGGCCCCCATCCTCTCATCTTTACCATGGACGTCCAGTCACTCTACACCTCCATCCCCCACCAGGACGGTCTCAAAGCCCTCCGGTTCTTCCTCGACCAGAGGAGCAACGCATACCCGTTCACTGACACCCTCCTCCGCCTAGCGGAGTTGGTCCTTACCCTCAATAACTTCTCTTTTGACTCCTCCCATTTCCTCCAAACACACGCATGGGCCCCAGCTATGCTTGCCTCTTTGTTGGGTACGTCGAACAATCCTTGTTCTCGGCGTACCAGGGCCCCATCCCCGACCTCAAATACACTTGGACCATTTCCGACACTTCCCCACCATTCCTTGACCTCACAATCTCTATTGCAGGTGATACACTCCTGACGACATCCACTTCAAACCAACTGACTCCCACAGCTACCCGGACTACTTTTCCTCCCACCCTGCTTCCTGTAAGGGCTCCATTCCCTATTCCCAATTCCTCCGTCTACGCCGCATCTGCTCCCAGGATGAGGTGGTCCATACCAGGTCATCACAAATGGCCTCATTCTTCAGAGAACGGGGATTCCCCTCCCCCACTATTGATGAGGCTCGCACCAGGGTCTCCTCCATACCCCGCAACACTGCCCTCTCTCCCCATTCCCTCACTCGCAAACAGGACAGAGTCCCCCTGGTCCTCACCTTTCACCCCACCAGCCAGCAAATACAACACATAGTCCTCCGTCAGTTTCGCCACCTCCAACGAGACCCCTCCACTCGCCACATCTTCCCATCTCCCCCGTCTGCCTTCCGTAAAGACCGCTCCCTCCGCAACTCCCTTGTCAATTCTTCCCTTCCCTCCCGCACCACCCCTTCCCCGGGCACTTTCCCTTGCAACCGCAAGAAATGCTACACTTGTCCCTTCACCTCCCCCTCCACTCCTTTCAGGAACCCAAGCAGTCCTTCCAGGTCCGACAGAGGTTCACCTACACCTCCTCCAACCTCATCTACTGCATCCGCTGCTCCAGATGCCAGATGATCTATATCGGTGAGACCAAGCGGAGGCTTGGCGATCGTTTCGCCGAACACCTCCGCTCAGTCCGCAATAACCAAGTCAACCTCCCGGTGGCTCAGCACTTCAACTCCCCCTCCCATTCCGTATCCGACCTCTCGGTCCTGGGCCTCCTCCACGGCCAGAGTGAGCAACACCGCAAGTTGGAGGAACAGCACCTCATATTCCGCTTGGGGAGTCTGCATCCTCTGGGCTTGAACATTGAATTTTCTCAATTCTGTTAACCCTTGCTGTCTCCTCCCCTTCCCACCTCTCCCTCAGCCCTCGGGCCCTGGCATTCCCTCTCTCTCTATCTCCCGCCCCCACCCTAGTCGCACTAGCTTCTCATTTTCACACCACAAACAGCTTACAATGGCTTGTTCCCTTTATCATCGATACCTTTTTGCATATCTTTCATTCATTGTTCTTCATCTCTCCACATCACCGTCTATATCTCTCGTTTCCCTGAACCCTGACCAGTCTGAAGAAGGGTCTCGACCCGAAACGTCGCCTATCTCCTTCGCTCCTTAGATGCTGCTGCACCCGCTGAGTTTCTCCAGCCTTTTGTGTACCCTCGATTCTCCAGCATCTGCAGTTCCTTCTTTAACATCGGGAACAATCTTCCTGCATCTAGCCTGTCCAACCCCTTAAGAATTTTGTAAGTTTCTATAAGATCCCCCCTCAATCTTCTAAATTCTAGCGAGTGATGGATAGGTTTTGTCAACATTATTCAAAATCGTATGATTATGACCTCTTGTTCTAGAATCAACACCTTGGAAGTACCTTATCCTCATTAATCTGAAGAATGCCTTTAATCACCTTAAACATTCAGTTAACCACTCAACACCCAAATCTTCCACCAAACATTTACTAGTATACCAGTGTAGATTATACAACTGTCCTTCATAAATTAGTATTTAACCTTGCCTAAGAGCAGCTTTCTCTGTGTTAGATTATACTAGAGTTCATTTCAAGGTCAGTCAGTGCCAAGTGGAAAGCCACCAAAATATGACATGTGGAGCCCGCACGTTCGCCCTGTGGCTGCATGGGCTTCCTCCAGGAGCTCTGGTTTCCTCCCACATCCAAAAGAATTGCGGATTTGAAGGCTAATTGGCCTCTGTAGATTGCCCTCAGTGTGCAATGAATGTATGAGTGGGATACTGTGATCAAACAGGGTCTGATCAGGAACAGTCAACATGGATTTGTGCCTGGAAGGTCACGTTTGACAAACCTTCTTGAATTTTTTGAAGCGGTAACTAGGGAAATTGATGAGGGTAAAGCAGTGGATGTTGTCTATATGGATTTCAGTAAGGCCTTTGACAAGGTTCCCCATGGAAGGTTGGTTCAGAAGGTTCAATCTTTGGGTGTTAATGGCGGAGTAGCAAGATGGATTCAACAGTGGCTGAATGGGAGATGTCAGAGAGTAATGGTGGATGGCTGTTTGTCAGGTTGGAAGCCGGTGACCAGTGGGGTGCCTCAGGGATCTGTGTTGGGTCCACTGTTGTTTGTCATGTACATCAATGATCTGGATGATGGGGTGGAAGATTGGATAAGTAAGTATGCAGATGATACTAAGATAGGTGGTATTGTGGATAATGAAGTAGATTCTCAAAGTCTACAGAGAGATTTGGGCCATTTGGAAAAGTGGGCTAAAAGATGGCAGATGGAGTTTAATGCTGATAAGTGTGAAGTGCTACATCTTGGCAGGACAAATCAAAATAGGACGTACATGGTAAATGGTAGGGAATTGAGGAATGCTGTGGAACAGAGGGATCTAGGAATAACTGTGCATAGTTCCCTGAAGGTGGAATCGCATGTAGATAGGGTGGTAAAGAAAGCCTTTGGTGTGCTGGCCTTTATAAATCAGAGCATTGAATATAGGAGTAGGGAAGTAATGTTAAAATTGTACAAGGCATTGGTAAGACCAATTCTGGAGTATGGTGTACAATTTTGGTCGCCTAGTTATAGGAAGGAGGTCAACAAATAGAGAGAGTACAGAGGAGATTTACTAGAATGTTGCCAGGGTTCCAGCAACTATGTTATAGAGAAAGGTTGAACAAGTTAGGTCTTTATTCTTTGGAGCGCAGAAGGTTAAGGGGGGACTTGATTGAGGTCTTTAAAATGATGAAAGGGATAGACAGAGTTGACGTGGATAAGCTTTTCCCATTGAGGGTAGGGAAGATTCAAACAAGAGGGCATGACATGAGAATTAAGGGACAGAAGTTTAGGGGTAACGTGAGGGGGAACTTCTTTACTCAGAGGGTGGTGGCTGTGTGGAATGAGCTTCCAGCAGAGGTGGTGGAGGCAGGATCGATTTTAACATTTAAAAGTAAAGTGGATAGGTATATGGACGTGAAGGGAATGGAGGGGTATGGTCTGAGTGCAGGTAGATGGGACTAGGGGAAAACAAATGGTCGGCAGGGACTGGAAGGGCCGAGAGGGCCTGTCTCCGTGCTGTAATTGTTATATGGTTATATGGTTATATGGTTATAACATAGAACTAGTATGAACGAGTGATCGATGGTCAGAGCGAACTCGGTGGGCCGAAAGGTCTGCTTCCATGCTGTATCTCTAAACTTTAAACCAGGTTCCTCTGACCCGTCCTTGGGGCACTATCATCTCCATCATTATCTCTTTGATTCATTCAGCAGTAACACTCCACTGAAAACGGAACAGTGTTGTACTGCGGTACCCTACCCTAGGAGCTGGCTTCAGAGATCTCAGTGTGGGACTGATGGTTGGCAGATGCAAGAAATTGCGATGAAGAGAATGGCCCCTTCAGTACTGCTGTTCTGTAATCTCGATCTGTGTAAAGTACCAGCAGAGGGATAATGGGATCAAATAGTTTCCTTAAATTTTGCATCATTCTATTTGTTACATAATTGGACACAGAGGTATATTCTGTGTCGTGCTAAATCAAAGCAGCGAAAGGCTCCCTCCTCCTTTATCCGTTTTCACTCTTGAATTAGTGCCAATTCTGACTGGAAGAGGTGGGTTGGGGGGGGGGAAGAGTTTATTGCCAAAAACGAAAAGGGCCCATCGGGACATTGAATATTTTTTGTAACTTTATTGCCGCCTATACGTGGTGACTCTTTGCATACTTTGTGTATTGTATGCAAAACAAAGAATTTCACAGCACCAAGTATCATCAATGAAGAATCATCATCATCATCATTAAAATTGTTAACTTCTTTGGAATTATGTAAAAGTTATCTTCACAGCCTAAACCATTTCTGTATGCCAAAATATTCTTCCTTTGAATCGATTATTAACTGCTTCTTATTGACGGTACTGATGATGAATTCAAGAGCATGGAGTTAAAGTTATAATCTGAATGAGGAACTGAAAGCGGCTACCCATATCATCTAGTTGGTTTAACATGATATTGGGGTGGGAGGTTGCAACCTTCACGTGGTCTGCCCTGTTTCGACAAATGCAATCGACCTGGCGTGCACAATCAAATAAGATCAAATAGAACGAGTTGTCCTACAACTTTAGGCTGTGCACGCCATACGCAAGAAGAAGAACATGATATTTATAGATTACTGTTAAAGAAGGCAGCAGACGGCACAGTGGAGCAGCGGTAGAGTTGCTGCCTTACAGCGTCAGAGACCCATGTTCGATCCTATCTACGAGTGCTGTCTGTACAGAGTTTGTATGTTCCCTCTGTGACTGCGTGGGTTTTCTCCGGGTGCTCCGGTTTCCTCCCACACTCCAAAGACGTACAGGTTTGTAGGTTAATTGGTTTTGGTAAAATTGTGAATTGTTCCTACTGTGTAGGATAGTGCTAGTGTATTGCTGATGATCGCTGGTTAGCAAGGACTCGGTCATCCAAAGGGCCCGTTCTGCGCTGTATCTCTAAAGTCTAAAGTCTAAAGAGATAAAGAGACGACTGAATGAGGGATCCAATTCAAATCATCAGCTATCCATTTCTTCCACAGGTGCTACCAGTCTTTGCTGGGATAAGGGAGGCTAAAACTAAGGGGCATAGATTTACGTTGAGAGGCCATAGACCAAAGATGTAAAAGGGGCACAAGGTGCAAATTTTATACACTGAGGGTGATACCTCCATGGAATGAGCTGACGGAGGATGCTGCAGAGGCGGGTACAATTATAATCCTTGCAAGATACTTGGACAGGTACAAGGAAAGAAAAAGAGATAAGGGCCAAATGTAGGAAGATGGAACCAGCTCAGATGAACACTTTGGTTGGTATTGATGAGTTAGGGTTGGCTTCCATGGTGTATATGACTCTATGACTCTACTTTTATCCCTTTGAAAGATTCTGAGGCGTTTTTGTTCCACGTCAAATAACTTTAATCCAATTTTGAAACACTATCAATAATTACACTTACAAGGTACGTGGTCTTTGCTCTTACAGTGCAACAGCCTAATGTCACTAAGAACGCACATCCAGTACCTATGAAAAGATGGGCTCTTCAGAACTTCAGTGTGGACACTGTCTGTGCTGAACGTTCAGGTGGAACTGTGACCACATTGGCATTCAGTAACTGACTGAAGTGAAAGAGATATTTTGCTGCCTTACGTTTTCTTGAGCATGCTTGTGATATCCGGTCCCGTGACTGTTAGTATCCTGGACTTATCCTGCTCCCCATTCCTCAAAACCTTTAATCTCACGGGTGTGTATACGCCTTGAGTCTTCGTTATTGGCTTGGTCAGCGGTGGAGCATTGGGGAGAAGGGACCCTTCAATTGGCCAATCGTATTCCTATTAAAACAAAATATTTATTTTGGTTTTACCCACATATGCGCGCACACAAGAACATGCAAAACATGCACACAAGCATGCACACACACACATGCATGCACAAACATACACACACCGCGTGCACACACATGCATACATGCATGCACGCACAAGCGTATGCACGCATGCACACTCACGCACACATATACACACAGACAGACACACACACATTTATATGACGAAGATAGACACAAAAAACTGGAGTAACTCAACGGGATAGGCAGCATCTCTGGAGAGAAGAAATGGGTGACCTTTTGGCTCGAGACTCTTCTTCAGGCTGTTTATGGGTAAGGGAAACGAGAGATATAGACAGTGATGTGGAGAGATAAAAAACAATGAATTAAATATATGCAAAAAAGTAACAATGATAAAGGAAACGGGGCATTGTAAGCTGTTTGTAGGGTGAAAATGAGAAGCTAGTGCAACTTGGCTGGGGGAGGGATAGAGAGAGAGGGAATGCCGGGGCTAACTGAAGTGAGAGAAATCAATATTCATACCACTGGGCTGTAAGCTGCCCAAGCGAAATATGAAATGTTGTTCCTCCAATTTGCGTTTTGCCTCACTCTGACAATGGAGGAGACCGAGGACAGAAAGGTCTGTGTGGGAATACGAAGGAGAATTAAAGTGTCCAGCAACCGGGAGATCAGGTTGGTTCAGGCGGGCCGAGTGAAGGTGTTCCGTGAAACGATCGCCCAGTCTGCGTTTGGTCTCGCTGATGTACAAGAGTCCACATCTTGAACAATGGATACAATAGATGAGGTTGGAGAAGGAGCTAAGTTAGAGGTCAAGTGAATCTAACCTGAAAGGACCGTCGCATACAACACATAATCATCCGAAATTTCTGCCACCTCCAACGGGATCCCACCACTAGCCACATTTTCCCATCTCCACCCCTTTCTGTCTGCCGCAGAGACCGTTCCCTTTGCAACTCCCTGGTTAATTCATCCCTTCCCACCCAAACCACCGCCTCCCCAGGTAACTTTCCCTGCAACCGCAGAAGATGTGACACATGTTGCTATACCTCCTCCCTCGACTCTGTCCAGGTTAGGCAGAGGTTCACTTGCACCTCCTCCAACCTCATCTACTGTATCCGTTGTTCAAGATGTGGGCTCTTATTCATCGGCGAGACCAAACGCAGACTGCGCAATCGTTTTGCAGAACGCCTTCGCTCAGCCCGCGTGAACCAACCTGATCTCACGGTAGCTAGACACTTTAATTCTCATCCCCATTCCTACACAGGCCTTTCTGTCCTTGGTCTCCTCCATTGTCAGAGTGAGGCTAAATGCAAATTGGAGCAACAGCATCTCATATTTCGCTTGGGCAGCTCACAACCCAGTGGTATGAATATTGATTTCTCTCACTTCAGGTAGCCCCAGCATCCCATCTCTCTCTACCCCTCCTCCACCCAAGTCGCACTAGCTTCTCATTTTCACCCCACAAACAGCTTACAATGGCCTGTTTCCCTTTTACTTTTGCATATTGTTACTATTTTGCATAACTTTCATTCGTTGTTCTTTATCTCTCCACATCACCGTCTATATCTCTTGTTTCACATATCCCTAACCAGTCTTAAGAAGGGTCTCGACCTGAAACGTCACCCATTCCTTCTCTGCAGAGATGCTGCCTGTTCCGCTGAGTTCAAGCTTTTTGCGTCTCTCTTCGGTTTAATCCAGCATCTGCAGTTCCTTCTCACACACATATATATATACATGCATATACTGTACTGCAATGTACTTAAAAAAAATGCCAGCAAATCCCTTACAGCTTTTATGTTAGACCATGTTTTCATCATTTGGAGATACTGAGAACTGTTCTGGATTGCTCCAGTCAACCAACCATGAAGGAATGGCCTAAAGAGATAAATCTAGATCATTGTACAGTAGGCGCTCATAAATTCATGAGGACAATCAGAGGGGAATTATATCTGCCTGTAAACATGGGACTTGTGGTTCGTGATTGGCTTCGATGTATTTAGTTTAGTGTAGATTAGTTTAGAGATACAGCGCCGAAACAGGCCATTCGGCCCACTGAGTCTGCACTGACCAGCGATCCCCGTACACTAACACTATCCTACACAAGGGACAAGATACAATTTTTACCAAACCCAATTAATCTACAAACCTGCACGTCTTTGGAGTGTGGGGGTATACACACGCGGCCACAGGAAGAATGTGCAAACCTTGTACAGAACACACACGTTGTCGGGTCACGTTGCGCTGTAAGGCACTGTGACACTCTACCACTGTGCCACTGAGCAACCCTGTGCACCACTGTCCCACCTTGAGATTTTTAAGAGATAATTTGCATCAAACTTTCACCAAACTCTCTTTATTCCTCGAGATTCCCTAGGCCCTACCAGTCATAGTGTATATCCTACCCTTTACTTGATCCCCAAAATTCCCACCTTACATTTCTCAGCATCAAATTTCATCTGCCATTGCCCTCCCCATCTTATCAGCCAAAAAAGATGATTCCGTTGTCTGAATGACCCACCTCAGTAGCAATTATATCACCAATGTTTTGTTTCATCTGCAAATGTACTTCCTCCTACATTCACATCTGAGTCATTGATATTTATAACAGTCAGTCTCAAGAACCTGATGCTGGCTGTTCAAATGGATTCCTCACCATAAATGGTGGTAAACTTCCATAATGTTTCATATAATCTTGCTATTGAGGGAGTGCAGCGTAGGTTTACAAAGCCAATTCCCGGGATGGCGGAACTGTCATATGCTGAGAGAATGGAGCAGCTGGGCTTGTACACTCTGGAGTTTAGAATGATGAGAGGGGATCTCATTGAAACATATAAGATTGCTAAGGGCTTGGACACACTAGAGACAGGAAACATGTTCCCGATGTTGGGGGAGTCCAGAACCAGGGGCCACAGTTTAAGAATAAGGAGTAAGCCATTTAGAACGGAGACGAGAAAACACTTTTTCTCACAGAGAGTGGTGAGTCTGTGGAATTCTCTGCCTCAGAGGGCGGTGGAGGCAGGTTCTCTGGATGCTTTCAAGAGAGAGCTAGATAGGGCTCTTAAAAATAGCAGAGTCAGGGGATATGGGGAGAAGGCAGGAACGGGGTACTGATTGGGGATGATCAGCCATGATCACATTGAATGGCGGTGCTGGCTCGAAGGGCCGAATGGCCTACTCCTGCACCTATTGTCTATGTCTATTTACAATTACACACTTAGGAGGAAGATCCTATACCTGATCCTACTCCCTACATCTAAAAATCATTTTGTTTCTACCTATTCCTTGTTCTAATGAAAGGATGTTGATTTGCGTCATTTACCATGTATTTCTACATACACCATCAAGCTTGTTAAACTTGTCCAGCATCCTGTTTTAGCTTCAGATTTCTAGCATTCACAGTACTTTGCTTTTCTGTAATATCAGAATGGAATTGCATAGAACTGAGGATTCAAGTTTATAAAAATACTTTCCATGACTTAAGGTCTTTAGGCAATGGCCATGAACTGACATTTCGGCAACCTGAACAAATGCAAGCTTTGCCAGAGCAATGCCAACTGCTAAGTTTTATGTAATACATAAACCATGAAGACAATGCTCCACGCTATCTATTGATCAGAAACAGCTCCATTACCTCATTCAATCTACCATCTGGCATCACAGGCCACATGTAGGTTAGTTTGTTCCACAAAGGGTTCTCCAATTTTGAGTTCTTCCATTGACCTGGTTTTGCAGTTCCTTCCTGCTTGATGGCCCATCTAATGAAACAATGTTTTATGTTGAAAACAAGATAAATCTGGATTTTTATTCACTAAATACAGAAGCACTAATATAAACATTAAATGTTTTACACTTGCATGATACTTTCTCGAAGCCTTGTAAACATACTTTGGTTTTGAGACTGTAATATTATCAAAGAAACCACACTCTCCAGGCCATGCTCTCATCTCATTGCTACCATCAAGAAGAAGGTACAGGAGCCTGAGCATGGTGATCTCCAAGTCCAATACCAACTTCTTCCCATCAACCGTCGGGGTTTCGAACCATCCCGCGCAACCTAAAACACAAGCCTACATCCGCACCGAATTGCACTGCACTTTGCACTAGTAAGATTGCACAACACAACTCATAGCACAAGGATTTGAGTACAAGAGCAGGGAGGTTCTACTGCACTTGTACAGGGTCTTGGTGTGGCCACACCTGGAGAACTGCGTACAGTTTTGGTCTCCAAATCTGAGGAAAGACATTCTTGCCATAGAGGGAGTACAGAGAAGGTTCACCAAACTGATTCCTGGGATGTCAGGACTTTCATATGAAGAAAGACTGGATAGACTCGGCTTGTACTCGCTAGAATTTAGAAGATTGAGGGGGGGTCTTATAGAAACTTACAAAATTCTCAAGGGGTTTGACAGGCTAGATGAAGGGAGATTGTTCCCGATGTTGGGGAAGCCCAGGACAAGGGGTCACAGTTTAAGGATAAGGGGGAAATCTTTTAGGACCGAGATGAGAAAAACATTTTTCACACAGAGAGTGGTGAATCTGTGGAATTCTCTGCCACAGAAGGTAGTTGAGGCCAGTTCATTGGCTATATTTAAGAGGGAGTTAGATGTGGCCCTTGTGGCTAAAGGGATCAGGGGGTATGGAGAGAAGGCAGGTACGGGATACTGAGTTGGATGATCAGCCATGATCATATTGAATGGCGGTGCAGGCTCGAAGGGCCGAATGGCCTACTCCTGCATCTATTTTCTATGTTTCTATGTATCTATGTCATTTGGCTTGCACTATCATGGTCTGGTTTATCTAATATATCGGATAATTTATTTGTTGTGTTGTTATGTTTAATGTGTTTTGTAAAGCTTCAGAAAGTAAGAATTTCATTGCTCCTGTAGTGGTGCATATGACAAACACTTTTGATCTCTTGAATTCCTGAGCATAACGGACTTGTTTGATGTACATAGCTGGAACAACGTTCCAAAGATTAGACTATAAATGATAATGAAGAGCAGATACAAGGGAATACAGATGCTGGAATCCTGAGCTAAAAAAAAGTGCTGGAGGAATTCAGTGGGTCAGGCAGCATCTGTGGAAGGAAATGGACTGGTGACATTTTGGATTGGGATTCTTCTTCGAGATTTCAAAGCAACATCAAAAGGAAGCGTTGTCTGTCCATTTCCGTGCAAGAATCCAGTCAAGAATGTCAATAGTGTTTAATTGCCATCCGCACCAGGAATGGAGCAGTGAGATTCTTACTTGCTGCAGCTTTTGCCAGCAAATTACCCAAACAACACCACAATAAATATGCACTTAGCAATAAAATAAATAATATTAGGTTATACTTGGTAACCAGACCATAATAATGCAAGCCGAAGTATGTAGTGAAATCCTTATTCAAAATCCATAGTAATTCGGTGTTGAGATAGGGTCCTGGTTAGGGTTGTGCGGGGTGGTTCAAGAGCCTGTTGGCAGATGGGAAGCAGCTATTCCTGAACCTGGAGGTAGTGATTCTAAGGCTCCTATACTTTCTTCCTGATGGTAGCAGTTAGATGAGAACGGCCACAATTGCTGCCTGACATGCTGAGCTCCCAGCACTCTGTGATAATGAAGTGCATTGTATTCAGTAGAATACAGAGGATAAATGGGTGAATGGAATTGTTGCAATAGGAACTAAAAATGAGTCTTGAAATCTAAATGAAGCAATCAAGAGCAGTATCAAAAAACAGTGCACAGATGGAGGTGCAGATGAAGCAATACAATAAGTAAAGTTATTGTTGTTTTCAACCTATAATGAAAAGTGAGATCCACAATTTAAGAAATCAAATCCTACAGATAAGCACCATATGGGTGCAAAACTTGTCAACCCATCAGGAACCAAAGGTTTGATTGAGAATGTTTTTACCAGTCAGCAGTATAGACACCATTAAAACAACATTCCATCTGGGTTGGAGTAGTGTGTTGACGTGTGTGAGAGTTTAAATGGCCTGTTCTACCACATATTTGCATTGTAGATGAAACCTCACAAAAATGTGAGGCTGATTATCCGTGTTGTTTAAGAAAACACTTCTAGGGGATACATGAAATGGAATAGGCCAAAATAGCAGTGGTTGAAGTTCACTTGGCAAACCTGCGTACTTGAAATCAGATAGCTCAACACAATTATGGGCAGTTACTTTACCTGGGAGACAGAGTATAAGTACCACATGGTGGCAGTATGACACTATTTTAAGCATTCCCTGTGTCACAACCCTGTCCTCCACACCCCTTCTGTCATTTATTCTCCATTTTAAGGACATTTCACATCCTGCGAGCCAGATTTCACCGTGCTTCAGCTATTATTATTCTGCAATTGAAACAATAATGCAAATGTTCGCATGACCAACGTGTTAAGAGAATTCAAAGAACAGTTTTGCAAAGACAGTGGCCCAGAAATTATAGTGCACCCTGAAATGCATGCCATACAGTGTGTTGTGTGGCAATAAACGTTTCAATGTCAGACACTGATGTTTGGATTCGTACAGGTGTCAGAGGTTATGGGGCAAAGACAGGAGAATGGGGTTGAGAAAGAAAGATAGATCAGCCATGATCGAATGGCAGAGTAGATTTGATTGACCAAATGGCCTAATTCTGCTACTAGAACTTATGAACTTATGTCAGAAGAGGATTGTGGAGAAAAGAGGGTCAGAAGTCAGTTCATCATTTGGCATCTGAGGAAAGGTTAGGGAACTGTCCAGGTATCATGGAGGGATGGGGAGGTGTGCTGGTTGTTGGCTAATAATGCTAATTGTGTGGAGGCAGGGTAAGCTTTGCAGCCTGCCACAGTAGGTTTTGTCAGAGTTGGTGATTCCAAGAGTTGGCAAATGAAAGTCAGGGGTAGGCAGGGGGTTGAGGTGATTGGGAAATCAGGCCATAAAGTAAATGGGTGACAGGGAGTGGAATTGATATGATGAATTGATATGAATTGATATGATATGATATGATATGATATATGAAGGAGGAGCCTGATGTTATATGAGGGTAAAATTTCCTTGCGTCCAAATGAGTGTTGCATGATGAATGATACTCACACAAATGACCCATAAAATTGTTGTTACAACACTTTCTTCCAGGTACATCCCATTCCAGTCAGACAAATAAACCTTGCAACACTATCAAATCACTAGCCCAGTGGCAGGATGCCTGGGGTCAAATACCCTGTTAGAGAAATGCTGAGTGTGAGCACACCAAACATATATTCTCCACTGTTAAAACTTCACAACTAACTGAAAAAGATTAGTATCAAAATAACTGAGAGCGGGGAGAAGAAATCTGTCAGTGAATTGTGGAGCCTGCGGAAATTACCAAGCAACAATGCTGAAGATAGACACAAAAACCTGGAGTAACTCAGCCGGTGAGGCAGCATCTCTGGAGAAAAGGAATAGGTGACATTTCGGGTCAAGACCCTTCTTTAGACTGCAATTAAATACTATCTGAATCATAACTGCTCTTAATTACTTTTACGAGAGAATTGGAAGAAAATGTGGTACATTCTGGCTTCTCTCTGAGGAGCTTTTTTTCTAAAATCTTGGATAAGGAATGGCCTGTATTTTTCAGAAATCATCTTTGTCCATCTGGATAGCTGATACATCAGTTGGTTTGCTTTATATTTAAATTTATATTCATCTTTTTAAGCCAATACTTAATCTCAAGCATAATATAACAAAAAATAAATAGAGATAACACTGCAAAATATATTCTTCCGTGACTGGCAATATTTACCTAGGAAAAATGCATGAAGGAATACAAGAAGAAATACAAGGTAGATGAATGAATAACTGAGGATTAAACTGAGAAAGAGCAAGAGAATCACAAGAGCAATAAAAGAGGCCATGGTAAGTCCACTATTTTTTGCCGGCAGAGGAGATTAGTTTAAAGTAGCATCATGTTGGGCACGGACATTTCGAGCCGAAGGGCCTATTCTTGTGCTGTACTGTTCTATGTTCCGCATTAACAGGAGACCATTCAACCCATTGCCATGTGCCTATACCGGTGCCGAGACTGACCCATTCCCAATCAGGATCTTGAGAAGCTTGAGATTTCTTCTTTCTGAAGTGTCAAAGTAATTCCATTTTAAATCATAAATTTCTGAAAAATTACTGCTGCCCATTCCATGCTTTCAAAGAAAAAACTATTTTGCCCTCACCCTGAGTTAAAAATATTTTGAATCACTTTTGAATCAGGGACTGATTTACCCATTTTAACTTAAAGGATTGAAGCATGAAGCAACTGTTCAGTCATGCTCACAATACAAGCCATATTAATGTGAAAGCTAATGTACTTCTTTTTTAATGGAACAGTGGCATTTAACTGGCCAAATCTCACTCACTCTTAATTGCAGTAAAAGGATTTGTGAAAAACATTTTCAAAAACAGCAGAGTTTGCAGCTTGAGTCAAATTTTATAATGGTGTTAAGGTACTAAATGTCAGCAAAAATTGTATCCAAAGATGTCACTTTGCCAATTGTATGTGCAAGCTGTGTTTAGAATAATGAAAGCAAGCATCTATTACCACTTATTGTGTGATTCTGAAGCAACATGAAACCCCTTGGTTTCTGGTTTTATGTAGCAGCCTTAGTGCAAAACTGTCTTGGTAAATGGGATCCACCCCGTACAATGGTCTTACTAAACATTTCGAAAGCTGACTGACATAGCCCTGTTCTATTGACCCCATGATTTGGATCAATAAAATACAAGCAGGTAAGGTGATAAGAAATGCGGGGCAAGTTTTTTTCACACAGAGCGGTTGCGGGTGCCTGGTGGGTGAGCGGTGTGGAGGCTGATACGACAGTGGCGACTAAGAGGCTTTTAGGGAGACACATGGATATGCTGGGAATGAAGGGGAATGGATCATGTGCAGGCAGATGAGATTATTTTATCTTGGCATTATTTCTGGCACATTGTAGGCCAAGGGGTCGGTTCCTGTGCTATGCTGTTTGATGTTTTATGTTACAACACTTCCCGTTGTATGATTTTATTCTGTCCCTTGCTGCACCCTTGTATTGGAATGTCGCACTCTCTCTCCTTGCTCGAGACTGTAGGCAGACAACCTGGTCTCTGGCTCCCATCACTGCTGCTGATAAGGCAGGTGAGATAACTTGTTGGCCAGCTTCTTCTCCCCTATGGTACAGCAGCAACTTGCCTCTGCTTAAATCTGCTCGAAAGCTGATCCTGGAGGGAGTAGTGGGCACTCTGCCACGTCCAGCACAGTGCGCCACTGTGCTGACTCAACTGCTGTGCCATGTGTGGGCAATTGATTTAGAACAGGTTGTAATTCAGGAAACAGGATTACGATCAAAGCGTGCAGCTCGCTCAGCAATTGAAGTACACTGATACAACTTAAAAGCTTATATTTCTGGTCGCATAATCAAAGTCAGCCCAGTCTGCAAACTTTACCAATTTCAAACGGAGATTTTAAAAAATATTTGAAATCAGCCAAGCTGTAACAGGCACCCAGGTCTTTAAAGTCAAATTTCAGTGTTGAATGTTATTTGAACTCCAGCTATTTAATCACTTCACAGAACAGTGTTTCACATTGGAAACCATTCCAAATTTCTGAAGAAGGGTCTCGACCCAAAACGTCGCCTATTTCCTGATGCTGCCTCACCCTCGGAGTTTCTCCAGCAGTTTTGTCTACCTCCAAATTTCTGAGATGAGATTTGTGAAAAGGCTCTAGATAAATTCTCACTTTAAGCTAACCTACCATTGGGTAGGAAATAGAAAGGAGGGATACGTGGGATTGAATGGAGGTGGGGGGGGGGGGGGGGGGTCATGTCACAATTCTCATTGAGCTACAAACTCACTTGCACAACTGCTGGCATTTCATGGTGGTTCTGCAGAATTGGCATGTTGCACTTTATTTATATTGGGATAAGTACAAACCTCAGAAAATAAGACACAGTACAAACCACTTCTCCATTCAAATTATAGTAGCATTATGAACAGGAAGAGGCTACTCAATGTCCAAGGCCTTTTCCAACATTCAATCAAGTCATGGTAGATTTGAATCTCAATTCAGTTCCAATTGATAGCCTTACCAAACATAAAGCTGCTTGACGTTAGCCTTGGAAATTGCAATTACACCCCTAGGTTGCAAAGACTTTTGTTGAATTGAATTTCAGGTTCCAATGCTCTTTGTGCAAAATAATTGTTTCCTAAATTTACTCCTGGAATGTCCATGACTAATTTTAAGACTATATTATTGATTCACTGACTTGCTGAATTGAAATGATTCTTCTGGGGAAAAAACATTCACTTTACACTATTTCGGAAACATGTGGCACTCATTTAGGCAACAAATTATTTGAGTAACCTGGCCAGATTCAGGAAAGGCAACTGCTGGTTACCTCCATTGGTGGATCTGGCAGGTTCCCTTTGGTATTATCACCTGCAAGTGAATTAATGCCCAAATGATTTACTTTGCTGTTGAATTGGAAGAACATAAGAAATAGAAGCTAGATGTCTGATGTGACATAGCTGGGGCTGGTTCTGTGCCTCAAGCCAATATTCCTGCCCAGATACCGTGTTGTGTGATTCCCACAGTGTCTAAATTGCTGGCAATCTCAGCCTTGAATATATTCAATACCTCAAAATCCACTGCCCTCTGTGGTAGAAAATTCCAAAGATTTACAGCCCTCTGTATATTTCTCCTCATCTGTTCTTTCCTGACCCCTACTCTGATGCATGCCAGTTTCAGATTTTTCAATTGAGACATATACAGTACCTTCTTGGAACCTATTCCGATTTATTTTTGGAAACATAAATGTTTCCATACTTAGCACTGAGAAAGAGATTTAAGAAATGCCTATAGTGAAGATCACAATTGATAACAAATGCCAATAAAACAAATTATCACGGTAAAACTCTGAGAAAGTTCTGTTTAATCTGCACAATACTCTGGCAACACATTGAATGCGTTATTCAGTCCAGGAATTCAGGATACAAGGAGAAAATTGGACCTTGGATTTGATACTCGGTCAGACCATGACATTAAAGTTCAACTGCACAGAACCGTATGGAACATGGAGAATCATGAACCTGATGGGAGTTATTGAAATGTGATCTCACGGAAATCCACACGCAGGAAACAGAACCTACCTGCTCAACCCTAATCCTACCTCGGCAATGGAACACTACGGACCACTACGGACCACCTTTTGAACTAGAATAGACTTGTTTTCTAATTGAGTTTTGCAGTAATGTCTTGTTTATGTAGTCGTTTGCTTTGCACCTACGTGTAGAATTTATGTGTAATTTATGTATAATGAGCTATTATGTGTTGTCATGCTGCTGTATGCAAGATTTTTCATTGCACCTGTACCTCACTGTACTTGTGTAGGTGACAATAAACTCAACTTCCGTTACCTTGAATGGATATCACAGAAGTTGGATTCTGAAATTTTAAAACATGCTGGAAACTCCCAAAGGGTCAGGCAACATCAATGGAAAGAGAAACAATGTTTCCGGTCTGAGACCCCTCATCAAAACTGGGAAGGAGGGAAAACTAGATTGTTTTCAGTAAAAGGAAAAGTTGGGGAGTGAGGGGGGAAACAAGGGGAGTATATCTGAAATATTGTGACCAAATAGGTTAATGTGGGAACTAAACACATTATGTTTCTTTGTCTGTGTTATGTGTTGCATATAACAGAGCTATTTGATATTCCCAGTGGACCTGGCTATACTAATAGAGGGGGAAAATCAGAACCAAAATCACAGATGGATGGTAGAGACAGAAAGAAAGAGCAAGTTACCCACAGTAATTCCCACATATAAGCAAAATAAGGATATAATCCCGATCTTCCAATCTACCTGTTGCAGCCCTTGCACTTTTTTATCTGCTCTTTCTATGCAGATATAACATTGTATATTTATATATTTTCTTATGCTCTTCCCTTGCTCATTATGCACTACCTATTGTACTCATGTATGCTGTGATTGCACTTATGTACGTATCGTATAATTTGTCTGGATAGTACACAAAACACATGATAATAATAAACCAAAACCAATAGGAAAATTTAGAAATGTTAAAGAAGGAACTGCAGATGCTGGAGAATCGAGGGTTACACAAAAAGCTGGAGAAACTCAGTGGGTGCAGCAGCATCTAAGGAGCGAAGGAGATAGGCGACGTTTCGGGTCTCAGAAGAAGGTCTCGACCCGAAACGTCGCCTATCTCCTTCGCTCCTTAGATGCTGCTGCACCCGCTGAGTTTCTCCAGCTTTTTGTGTAACCCAGGAAAATTTAGAAATACTGCTTTGACATAAACTGTGATGTTAAGGCAAATGATACAAAGTACAACCAATATCATAACAAAATACATTCTTCAAGCAAGGTAAAGAGCTTTAGCCAATGGTTCTCAAATTGTTAACAAACAGCAATGTGCTCTGATCTATTTGTGTTGGATGGATCTGCCTTTGGGATGGACTGATTTGTCCTTCAATATCTAATATCCAGGGCTTATGTGGGATGTGGGTGTGGTAGGCAGGCTAGCATTTATTGTTTTGTGCTGATTTAAATCAAAGATAGACACAAAATGCTGGAATAACTCAGCGGGACAGGCAGCATCTCTGGATAGAAGGAATGGGTGACGTTTTAGGTCGAGACACTTCTTTAGACTGAGTGAGTCTGTCTGAAGAGTGAGTTTCAGTCTGAAAACGTCACCCGAAACGTCACCCATTCCTTCCATCCAGAGGTGCTGGCTGTCCTGCTCAGTTACTCCAGCTTTTGGTTGCTATCTCTAGCATTTATTGCTCATCCCCTGTGAAGGTGGTAGTGAGCTGACTTCATTGAGCCATTGCTGCCTGCCTGTCGTGTGACAGGAAATTCCCAGAATTTAGACCCGGGAGCAAGGAGTGATTAGCCGTTTTCTTCCATGTCAATGGGTGTGGTTTGGATGAGCACGTGACAATGTTGATATTCCCACATGCCTGCTGCCTTCACCCTCTTGGTAGTAGAGGTCACATTTTTCAATGATCAAAGAGCCATAGGGTCAATAGAGAAACAGGCCATTCGGCCCACCTCATCCATGCTGACCAAGATGCCGCATCCAACCTAGTCCCAATTTGCCCATATTCCTCTAAACCTTTCCTATGCTGTTGGGAAAACTACTTTGGCTGCCATTCCATCTGCACACTAATTTAAAAAAGACACAGCATTCTGCAATTAAATTTTTGGCAATTATGCCACTCGAGTGATGGTGTATTTTTTTGAAACTGGCAATTGTGCACTGCTTTAAAAAAAAGCATCTTACAGAATTACTGGAAACCAGTTTGTTAAACTAATAGATTTCAACATATTGTGTAAGTTTGAAGGCAGCTGTTAGATGTAGAGTACTGATCGTTGTCATCATCATTATCATCATCAACATGAATTAGTAAGGATTATTTATGCATCATTGATATAACAATGATCAGTTTATAATGCTTTTGCCAGCTTATGTAACTAATAGACAGAATAAAGAATGCAAAAAACAATCAGTGGGAAAATCATCCAAGAATCATCAAATGGTTCTTCGATTTTAGATGTGTGGAAAGGAACTGCAGATGTTGATTTATACCTTTCCCTCCAGATATACTGCCTGACCCACTGAGTTACTCCAGCACTTTGTGTCTTTCTCCAATTTTAGATGTTAGTCAGGCCCAATTGTTCATTGCTGTTCAAACCATTTTCCTCACGGATTCTTAGAGGTCCCGAAGATTAACTGATATGAACATACTGAAATGGATCCAGTTTAGTTTATTGTCACATGTATCGAAGTGCAGTGAAAAGCTTTTGTTGCGTGCTAACTAGTCAGTGGAAATACAATATATGATTACAATCAAGCCAGTTCCATCATAAGGGAATAACATTTAGTGCAGGGTAAAGCCAGTAAGATCCAATAGAAGATAGTCTGAGGATAGTCCACAGCAAACATGAATACACTCTGGAAATGCTCTGCA
This sequence comes from Okamejei kenojei, assembly GCA_035221665.1. NCBI lineage: Eukaryota > Metazoa > Chordata > Chondrichthyes > Rajiformes > Rajidae > Okamejei > Okamejei kenojei. Next base: position 11,853,772 of record CM069148.1, on the reverse strand, counting down.
AATGTTGACTCCTTCTCTAGAAACATAGAAACATAGAAATTAGGTGCAGGAGCAGGCCATTCGGCCCTTCGAGCCTGCACCGCCATTCAATATGATCATGGCTGATCATCCAACTCAGTATCCTGTACCTGCCTTCTCTCCATACCCCCGATCCCTTCAGCCACTAGGGCCACATCCAACTCCCTCTTAAATATGGCCAATGGACTGGCCTCAACTACCTTCTGTGGCAGCGAATTCCACAGATTCACCACTCTCTATGTGAAAAACGATTTTCTCATCTCGGTCCTAAAAGACTTCCCCCTTATCCTTAAACTGTGACCCCTTGTCCTGGACTTCCCCAACATCGGGAACAATCTTCCTGCATCTAGCCTGTCCAACCCCTTAAGAATTTTGTAAGTCTCTATGAGATCACCTCTCAATCTTCTAAATTCCAGCGAGTATCCTGTACGGTTTAAATATTCCCAGAAACGTGGTGTAACTATTGATACGTTCTCAGTATTCTCAGTAAATATTGTTACACTCCCAAGATCCTCAGCAAATATTGATTGAGTCCCAGGATTCCCTACAAGTGTTGAAATGCTCCCATAGACTGTATGGTCTGTGAACATTGTGGCAGTCCAGTAAACCCCTGCAAATATTCATAATTTCCCATCTAGATCATATCATCAAAGTTGGCATTCTGGGTTAATCCCATTTGCCTGCATTTTTCTGAAAAATTAAAGAAAAGAGCAGATGCTGGAACTACAAAATAATACTATAAAAACACTGAGCAAGCAGCAGAAGGAAAACCAGGGTTAATAAGTACTTGATTAGTTAATAAGTACTTTAAAGTCGAGGTGGATTTTATTTAATAAATAATAAGACTTTACCTCAATTGGTTTCCTCCCACCTCCCTAGGATCTATTAGAATCTTAACTACTGTAAATTTCAACTCAGTTGGTTTCACAGCAGAAAAATCAGAAGGAAGTTGATGGGCATCTAATATGCTGAATATGCTGAAGCAAATTAAGTTTTCTTTCCCAAGGTGGAGCAGTCCAGAACTAGAGGACAAAGGTTTAGGGTGCGAGGATCTCGATTTCATGGAGACCTGATTTCAAAGAGGGGCAAGGGAACATTTGAACAAAAAATGAAATGCTGGAGGAACTCAGAGGCTCAGGCAGCATCTGAGGAGGTTATGGACAGCCGACGTTTTTGGGTCAGGATTCTTCTTCAGACTGAGTTAAAAACCTCAGGTTGCTGATCTATGATTGATTAACATATATAGAGTGGACACACCCCTTCGGCCCATGGAGTCCTCACCAACCATCAATCACCTGTTCACACCAATTGTATGTTATCCCACTGTTGCATAAACTCCCAACACACTAGTGGCAATTTACAGAGACCAATTAATCCACAAACCCTCATCAGAAGAATTCCTAAATTCTACAGTGAAGTGATAACTTTTCCAGTATACATGACTGCAGTTGCAAATAGATTAAACCTGGGATAAACCTTCCATTTACAAACTAAAGACCCAAAAGGTGTAATGCAAATTCTCAAATCTCCTTGTTCAAGAAGAAACTGCAGATGCTGGAAAATCGAAGGTAGACAAACGTACTGGAGAAACTCAGCGGGTGAGGCAGCATCTATGCAGCGATTTTCCTATGCAGGGGGGGGGGGGGCAGGAAGAAGAAAGGAAGAGAAGGAGAGCTGAGAAGGAGAGCTGAGAAGGGGAGGAGACAGCAAGGGGTACCGGAAATTGGAGAAGTCAATGTTCAAGCCGCTGGGGTGCAGACTGCCCAAACAGAATATTTCCGGTGGTGCTCACCCAGGCCATGGAGGAGGCCCAGGACAGAAAGGTCGGATTCGGAATGGGAGGGGGGTGTTGAAGTGCTGAGCCACAGGGAGATCAGGTTGGTTAATGCGGACCGAGCGGAGGTGTTCGGCAAAACGATCGAATAGCCTACCCTAGGTCTCACCGATGTAGATCAGCTGACATCTAGAGCAGCGGATGCAATAGTTGAGGTTGGAGGAGGTGCAGGTGAACCTCTGTCGCACCTGGAACGACTGCTTGGGTCCTTGAATGGAGTTGAGCGGGGAGGTAAAGCGACAAGTGTAGCATCTCCTGCGGTTGCAAGGGAAAGTGCCCGGGGAGGGGGCACTCAAATCTCCCTCATTTAAAGTTGCTTGCTGTCCACCAGAATTGAATACTACAAAAATGTTTTCATTATATTCTTCAAATGAATTTTTGTCTGATGTATTGTTCGGTTAACACAGGCCTTCACACAAGACTGCTGTGAACTCAGGCAAACTCTTCCTTGCCCAGAGTGCGATTAGAACATGGAAGCAACATCCATAAAGAGTGTCGGAAGGAACTGCAGATGCTTGTTTACACCAAAGACAGGTACAAAATGCTGGAGTGACTCAGCGGGACAGGCAATATCTCTGGAGAGAAGGATTGGGTGACGTTTCTGGTTGAGATCCTTCTTCAGACTGAGAGTCAGGGGAGACGGAAACTAGAGATACGGAAGGGTAAGGAGTGGTAAACGACAGATCAAAGCAGACGATGATCAAGGAAATGTAGAATGTTTCGTTAGCTGAGGGGAAGGTGACAACGAGGCAAACAAACAGTAAAATTAATCAGGAGGACAGTGAAACTAGGCGGAGAACTTGGGTGGGGGATGGATGGAGAGAGAGTACAAGCAAGGGTTATTTGAAGTTAGAGATATCAATATTCATACCACTGGGTATGCGGCACCCAGCAGACCCTTCATCTCCACCCTAAACCTAATTCTTTACTTCAGAGATGCTGCCTGGCCCGCTGAGTTACTCCAATATTTTGTGTCTGTAACAGGAAAAGGAGGATATGCAGATAGGGTTAAATGAATAAAAGTGGGAGGAGAACGCCAGCTTTGACAAGGTCTGCTTGGGTGCTCTATGTAATTTTATATATCCAATCCCTGAATGTTTGTCTGGGAAGCTACTTTTGACTGAAAGGGGCCATCAGCTACATCCCCTCCCCCATCCCTATCCGCCCTGTCCTTCAAAACACATTGAAAATGACGCGTGTAGCCAGCATTGGACATGTGATTATCTGCGCTTTAGAACATCCAAAGTGCATGTAAAAACTGCTGTCAAAACCAATGTACCATTGTCAATTAAAGTAAATGCAGGGAAAGGATGCATCCTTGATCAATCCTGCTGATGTTGATTTAAGTCTACAAGCATCCATGTTAAAAATGAATGCTGGGAAATGGCTTTTTAGTAAAATCCAGTTGCACCTACAGATTGCGCTGCTTTGGTCATTACGTTAGTTTGACCAAAGCATTGGTGATATGGACGGCCAGCCCTCTAATCAATAAAATATTTATAGCGCAATGATGTATAAAATGCTGTGGCTTCTTATAGGAGCTGCAAATAGCTTTCAAATTACAGGACTTTATCTGTGATACTGAAACAATTACAAGTGTAAAAGGAAATGTGGGTAATTAAAAGGCAATTTCTGTGCATTAGGATCACAGCATCTTCAGAGACTGTGTACTGATTTGCTTGTCTTCAGCTGCTAGATGTTTATTTTCTTGCTTTGCTGATGTACAGTCCCATCAAGGATGACATTTAAATGAACGAGTATTCAACACAAATGTGATCATTTGTACTACATCCAATGTGGCACCATACTGAGATGATTATTGCTGCTGGTCTGTCACGGTAGCCCGAAGGGGGAAAAAAGGAGGTAAAATGTTACCAATTTACATTTTTCATGACGAATATTTATGCAAAAGGCGATCTGATTTTGCTCCCATCTCACCTGAATCATGCGGATCAACAAAGACTAATTGAGCGGTGGTTAATGTTTAAAAAAAAAGTCAGCTCCACAATACACTACAGCTGTTCTGCATGGTTTTTTAATGCGGCAGGAAAAGGACAAAGAACAAAAGTGCATTTATTTTCAAAGTCAAGTGATATGGGAATTGATTTGTTTACCACTTTTAACGATGTCTATGCAGCAACTGTAACTACGGCAATTAGTTAAACTTCAGTGATAAATGCAATCTATATCAGCATGGTTTGATGAGAAATATATTGTTCTGGTGTGAGGAATGTCAGAATGGAATTGTTGACAAATCTCCCACTGTGAGGCACAGCAGCAGATATGTTGACTAAATTAGGCAAGGTGAAATTTGTATCTTTTTGGTTGCAATTTTATTTACTGTGAGTGAATGTTAAAATATAAATAACATTAATATTTTGTTTTGTAAGAACTTATTAAGGAGTAATTGTTTCACGTCTTATTATATTTTCATGGTCAATAAAACTGATTTCAACAACTGAATAGCTTCTCTATACGCTGAGCTTATACTGAAAAGATTATTAACCTGGCTGTGCCTAGCAATAAGAGATTACAAAGGATGGCATAATATCCCAAAATCTCATTTAATTAAGCTTTATAACTGATATTTGAATGTACATTGAAATATTGAAATAGGGATAGTACACATTTTTTGTCAGCTGCAAATTTAAGTTGAAAGTTACAAGTAATCATTTTGTGTCTGTGAGAGCAGCTTTAAAAATATATTGGAGATATATTCTCAAATTCAATCCAGGTCTTCTTAAATGTCCTCGTAACCCATAAAATAACAGCCAGAGCCCATCTAACTTTCCAAGTGCACCTTCATTACATAATCAGAGTAGGTTGCTGAAGCTATTCTTGAAGACTGCCTTCTGGTGGAGGGGAGGTGTATTGAATCCTCCTGCACGAGGTTTAAGGGTGAAGGCAGACATATTGGGGTAAAGTTAAACACAGATATAAATTGAACACGGTGCAAAATTGTGTACTTGAATGCACTAAACCATAAATTAGGAGAATCTATAGTTACATTTTCAATGAATAGGTCTCAGCCCCGTGTTTTTCTTTTGCTGATCATTGTCGGTTTGTTCAAAAATAAGTAACTAAGCAAAGAAAAATTCTTAAAAGTTATCTTCAGCTATGGGGACAAGTTGTCTCTCCACCTCACCACAAAAGGTTCTAGATCTGCAACTGACACAGATTGCTGCTGGTCACACTCAACAACAGCATCCTTTATGCAGCACTTTTAAGACTTTGACTTTGCAGATATAGCGTGGATACACCACTGAGTCTGCGCCGACCAGTGATCACCCATAGACGAGCACTATCCTACACACCAGGGACAACTTACAATTTATTTTACAAAAGCCAATTAACCTACAAGCTTGTACATCTTTAGAGTGTGGGAGGAAACCAGGGCACCCAGAGAAACCATGTCACAGGGAGAATGTACAAATACCGTACAAACAGCAACCGCAGTCATAATCAAACCCAGGTCTCTGGCGCTCTAAGGCAGTAACTCTACCGCTACGCCACCGTGCTGCCACAAGCTGTAAAATATTAAGTGGAACCCGTTGGATCCTATGTTCACACGGAAGGGCTGGTCCCCCAACACAATATTCCGCCTCTCCAATTCCAATATTGGTGGCCAGTGGGAGGGGCGAGGGCTTTCTGGAGTGCTAATATGGGTGTTGCGGGCCGAATGGACTGGTTTCCAGAGGGCTAGTATGGACATTGTGGGCCGAATGGATTCTTGGGCTGACAGCTGAGTCACTCAGGTCTGGTGGGCTGGCGGTTCAGTCACCCAGGGCTGGTGGGCTGGCAGTTCACTCACTCAAGGCTGGTGGGCTGGCAGTTGATTGACTCACGGCTGGTGGGCTGGCAGTTGATTGACTCGCGGCTGGAGGGCTGGCAGCTCACTCACGGCTATTCCTTAAAATTCCATTTCAAGCAGAGTGCAGGCCACAAAATTCAATTTCATACCATTTGAAGCAGAGTGCAGGCCACCAAATTTAATTTCATACCATTTCAAGCAGAATGCAGGCCATCAAATTCAAATTCAATTTCATACTATTTCAAGCAGAGTACAGGCCACCAAATTCAAATGCAGTTTCATACAATTTCAAGCAGAGTGCAGGCCCTCACATTCAAATGCCGTTTAATACCATTTCAAGCAGAGGGCAGGCTGCCAAATTCAAATGCAGTGTCATGCTATTTCAAGCAGAGTGCAGGCCACCAAATTCAAATGCAGTTTCACACCATTTCAAGCAGAGTGCAGGCCACCAAATTCAAATACAGTTCCATACCATTTCATGCAGAGCGCAGGCCACCAAATTCAAATGCAGTTTCATACCATTTCAAGCAGAGTGCAGGCCACCAAATTCAAATACAGTTCAATACCATTTCAAGCAGAGTGCAGGCCACTAAATTCAAATGCCGTTTAATACCATTTCAAGCAGAGGGCAGGCTACCAAATTCAAATGCAGTGTCATGCTATTTCAAGCAGAGTGCAGGCCACCAAATTCAAATGCAGTTTCATACCATTTCAAGCAGAGTGCAGGCCACCAAATTCAAATACAGTTCAATACCATTTCAAGCAGAGTGCAGGCCACTAAATTCAAATGCCGTTTCATACCATTTCAAGCAGAGTGCAGGCCACCAAATTCAAAGGCAGTTTCATACCATTTCAAGCAGAGTGCAGGCCACCAAATTCAAAGGCAGTTTCATACCATTTCAAGCAGAGTGCAGGCCACCAAATACAAATACAGTTTCATACCATTTCAAGCAGAGTGCAGGCCACCAAGTTCAAATGCAGTTTCATACCATTTCAAGCAGAGTGCAAGCCCCCAAATTCAAATGCAGTTTCATACCATTTCGAGCGGTGTGCATGCCACCAAATTCAATTTCAAACCATTTCAAGCAGAGTGCAGGCCACCAAATTCAAATTCAAATTCAATTTAATACCATTTCAAGCAGAGTGCAGGCCACCAAAATCAAATTCAATTACATTATATTTTATGCACCGTGCATGCCACCAAATTCAAATTCAATTTCATACCATTTCAAGCAGAATGCAGGCCGCCAAACTCAAATTCAATTTCATACCATTTCAAGCAGAGTGCAGGCCACCAAGTTCAAATGCAGTTTCATACCATTTCAAGCAGAGTGCAAGCCACCAAATTCAAATGCAGTTTCATACCATTTCAAGCAGAGTGCAGGCCACCAAATTCAAATTCAATTTCATACCATTTCAAGCAGAGTGCAGGCCACCAAAATCATTTCATACCATTTCAAGCAGAGTGCAGGCTACCAATTCATTTCATTTCCAGCAGAGTTTAGTTCACTCACGGCATAGACTCACAGTTCTGGATGCAACTCTCAGGGTGACTGACTCAAGTCCGGCCTCCGGGGCTTTATACTCCTGGCCACCCCCGGAAGGGGCGTTACCTTCATCATGGTGATTGACAGGCGAGAGGACCAATCAAGATCTCAAGATTTCAAGATTTTTTAAACATTCGTAACTTTTTTATTTTTCACCGATTGGAAAAATCCTCGGGCTGCCTCAGCGGAGGAGAACTGTGAGTAAGATGGCCAAAAATCATAGCGATAGAAGGTAGCGTTTTTCCTAAAATCAATATACAGCGCAGACAGGAAGTGGTCAATATGAAACTTTTAGTTATATAGATATTGCTAAATGATGAGTAACTTTCTTCTGCACAAGGTCAAGATGTGAATTTTTAGCCATGGGCAGTTTTTCATACCAATGCTATGAACATTTAACCAGGTTTAGAGTCTAAACAGTGGACACGGTCATTAATATAATTAGTGATTGTATTCTATCACAAAAATCTGAAGAATTAATTGAAAATAAAGCTCACGATATGAACATATGAAAATTGATACTTTCCCTAACATAATTGTATTCTGATTTGTACTGCACAAAAATGGGTTAAGTAATGCTGAAAATCTTTTCTTTAGCTGTATTTTTATAATTATTAGTTAATATGTCACAAGTGTTCGTGAAGAAACTGATAGAAGGGCTGGAATTTACCTTTCACTGATAAAAAACAGTTTGATGAAAGATCATTGGTCTGGAACGTATTTCTGCTTTTCTCTCCATGGATGCTGCCAGAGCTCTTGAGCATCTCGAGCATTTTTTTTTTAGATTTCTGGCATCTGCAATATTATGTAGGAAACATAGCATCCAATTTACCTGCAGCTAATTCCTTCAGGCAATCCTGTTCAATGACCAGATAGTAATTGAACATAGAACAGTACAGCACATGAAGGGGCCTTTCATCCTGCAACGACTGCGGTGAACATGATGCCAAGTTAAACTAATCTCCTTTGCCTGCACGTGATCCATATCCCTCCATCCCTTACATATCCAGGGGCCTCTCTCAAAGCCTTTTAAATGCCACTATTGTATCTGCCCGCACCGCCACCCCTGGGACCCACCACTCGCTGTGTAAAAATCTTGCCCTGCACATCTCGTTTAAACTTTGCAACTCTCACCTTTAAACTATGCCCTCTAATCCTTACATTTTCACTTTGGATAAAAGCTTCTGACTGTCTGTTTATGCCTCTCGTAATTTTAGAAACTTCTGTCAGGTCTCTTCTCAGCCTTTGCCGCTCCAGAGGAAACAATCCAAATCTGTCCAACCGCTCCTCGTAGCTACTACCTTCTAATCCAGGCAGCATTCAAGTAAACTACGTCTGCACTCACTTCAAAGCTTCCACATCCTTCCTATAATGTAGCGACCAGAACTGCACTCAATACTCTAAATGTGGCCTTACTATAAAGCTGCAATTGATCATTGATATTTATTTTTGTTTCTTTTTGTTTTGAACTGGTGAATAAAATGTCTCCACTATCCTCACAAAAAAACAGATCATGTCAGTTCACATCACCATTGCAGCTTAAAATTGGCTGTGCCCAAACTGTTTACAGGTTTGGCTAAAGAAACTACAAAATGTAACAAACAAAAATGTTGTAATGGTCATGAGAGACATTATGCCACCTTTTAAAAGAACTTTCTTTGTTTTGATACATTGCATCTTGCTCCTGAGATGTTCTTAAGACAAGAGATGTCTTAAGAATGTTCATGGTGTCATGCCAATATGTCTTTATTTGTGCTTCTTCCTCAAAGTTCCAAAAGGTCTATTAACCGATTTGCTGCAAACCTCTTTGAAAGACAATAATCTAAGTATTGATATTGCTGTCATTTTGTAGGTTTAGTCAGGAGTACAGTTACCATATAAGATCAAAATTTGATTTGTCCTAATGGACAAATACGAACTCTTTGAACAGATATGGTCTCCATATACAGAATATTTGAAAGGGTAGCTGTTCTTGGCATCACAACTCAATGGGTACCCGGCAGGATTAGATGAAAATAATTCTTTTTTTTTTGGATTTGTATGCATGTCTCTATTAATATCGTTATTTGAAATTGTGTTATTCACTATTAAGATGAATAATATATACTATAATCTTTTTTTTCTTTTTTTCTTTTTTTTCTCTTCTCTTTCTCTCTCTATATAATCAAAATTATTAGTTAATCACCATTCTTATTCGTTAAAATCTATTCTTTTTTTTTTCTACATTCTAAAATATAGATGTTTATAAGAATTATTTGTAACATCCGTAAACTTATTGAAATAAGTTGGTTGTGTATTTGAAAAGTTGTTATACCGTTGTTATGATGGATTACTTCTAATAAAAATATTATTAAAAAAAAAGAAACAGCCCCTTCAGCCCACCGAGTCCTCCACACACTAGGAACAATTTACAATTTTACCAGGCCAATTAACCTGTAAACCTGTACATCTTTGGAGTGTGGGAGGAAAACGGAGATCTAGGAGAAAACCCACGCAGGTCACAGGGAGAACATACAAACTCCGCGCAAACAGCACCCGTAGTCAGGACCGAACCTTGGTCTCTGCCGTTGTAAGGCAGCAAATCTACCGCTGCGCCATTGTGCCTTCATACAGAACTTGTCCAGTTCTGCTCCTTTCCTATTTCCTGCAATATTTTTTAATATTCCTCTTCTTGGCCAGCTACCTAATTTAAAAAAATAATTTATGGATTGTGCTTGCATGCATCCATCTGAAATGTGGAGAACCAGAAGGATTAATTGTAAGGCATTATTAGCTCCCTTTAGTCATTGCATGGCTGGGGTCTTTCATGTCAACACATGTACATTTGATACTGAGCCTCCCCTATGAGGACATAATATTCAAAGACTTACAAGACTGTTATCAGCAGTGACTTACTCATGAATTATGAGTATTTTATCATGTGAACTTATGACTCACAAAATGTCTAATAATATGTCTGAAATAATACTTCCAGTGATAATAGAAAGGATCAAATGTGGTGGAAGGATATCTAGCAGCGAGGAATTAATACATATTTAAGCATCCAAGAGTGGGCTGCCAAAACCATGAGCAAGAAAAACTATTGAATGTGTTTACCATTTACACTTCATCATTTCAACATGATGTGCACTTGTGCCATTTGAATTATGAAATCAGAGAACAAAGCTCAGTCTGTATCCACACATTGTAGAAATATAAAATTAATTTGTGATTATACGGGTTTTAATTCAAGTACAGTATTTGCAGGGGTAAAATATTTTGTTTTTAATGTATTTTCAGAATTTATCAAAATATGCAAAACAAATTCACAATCTGCAGTTATGGGCACTTAACGGTGTACATTAAATTATACCTGGAAATTAATGAAATATTAGTGACTAAGCTATTTTTAAGGAAAATATGTTAGCCAGTATAGTATGAGCATGACTGCTTCTCTATTGCAATATTTATGCTGCTGTGCATCAGGGAATTATTACTAACCCTTTACAGTAAATATGCATTTTTCTCATTCATCTGCTCTGACGTTTGGGCGATGGACTGGCAATAGTCAGTGTGAAATCACCCAACAGTGAACAGCCGCACCTCTTTAAACCAGTTTAAAGCCATTTTAAACCTTTATTTACAGTAAATCTTAAATAATGGCTGCATAATGTAGAACAGGTTTAAGGAGCGGCACAGTGGCACAGCGGTAGAGCGTCAGAGACCCAGGTTCGATCCTGACTACAGAGTTTGCACGTTCATCCTGTGACCGCGTGGGTTTTCTCCAGGTGCTCCAGTTTCCTCCCACATTCCAAGATTTGTAGGTTAGTTGGCTTCTGTAAATTGTCCCTGGTGTGTAGGATAGAACTAGGGTACAGGGTGATTATGGGTCGGCATGAACTTGGTGGGCTGAAAGGTCTATTTTCATCCTGCATCTCTAAACTAAACTAAACTAAACTAAGGTATCTGAATTTGGTGCTCATAACTGTCCCGGGCCAACTATAAGAAAGGGAGGATATAGTTGGGTAGATTGCGGCTGGATCACATGATCTCAGAAATGATGAGGCCCAGGCAAGTGTGCAGCTCCAAGAGGAGAGGCTCTTCCACATTGAGGTTGTCCAAAGAAAATCTCCAATTATTTTTGGTGGATTTAATTGCCCACCAAACTGCCCATAGCAAGTCCTTCACAGATTCTGTATAAAATGAGAAGCAGGATCCCATGTATATCATAAGACCACAAATTCCATCTAGAAACGATTCTGCTTAAATCAGGTCTTTATTTTGGATGCCCAGTAACAGTCTCCATGGTGTTAAAAGTGTAGGATACCAACCAACCCAATGTTAAGATGACTGTCAACTCTTCAGCGCCAGGTGATTAGACTATATACTAATCGCATATTTACTTTTCCAGAAATACTCTGTATATCTCATCAATGCTCATGTCTGTGGAACATCTCAGATTGTATTAACTGTGAACTAACTGCATTCATGTAACTCAGTCACTGAAGTGTGAGCGTATATAATTGTGCATCCACCACTTGAAGTAGAGAAGATCCCTGCATTGCATGACATGGTCAGGTGCCATCGTTGTGAGAACATCCTTTAAATTCCCCAAAAATGTCACAACATTTCCAAAGCAGGGGCCATTAAGAAATTCCTCTTTGTAAAAATATGGTGCAGAATCAGTTTTGGACTTGGGAGAAGATAGCAAAAAAACTAAACTTGACTTTGAGGATCTGGTTCCAACCATAGTACTTTTCTAGATCTGTATACACTTTCACACTTTACAATGTGATATGCCTTATTGGTGAAAGACTTAGCACTTGTACAAATAGTTAATGCCTATTGGAAAGTATACCGATCAGACAGATGAACATCCTAAAAATGCAGCCACTGTTTTGAACTGTAGACTCCTTTAAGAAGGAAACTTGAGGAACCCAGGACATAAATACATACCATTTTAATATTTAGCGTGCCAAATAGTGCAAAGTATGGCATTAAACTGAAACGGGAACTCACAAAGAACAGTGAGATTGGGAGCACTTTGATTATTTTTATTGCAGTTTACTCCATTTAAGACGCATGTAAAACTGAACTGCACATTTCACAGATAACACAGCTTGCTATATAGGCAGCGGCAATGGCATTAGCACGCTGAACCATGACTGCACTGCAAAAGTGATTTTTCCCTGGCATTGGTCTCTGGGGGAAACATTGCATATACCCAAGCATGAAGGAACCTTCACATCCATGGCCATGAGTGGCAGAAACCTCTGTAATCAGCAATCAGAGTCACACATGGAGGCATCTGTGAACTGTGGTCATGGAAAAGAGCTAGAAATAATATTTTACATATATTAAAATTATACGGTTTTTCTTAACATTAAGCCCTGGGGCACACTTAATACAGAGTGCAGAGTTCATTAGTTTCAGCTTGATATATTGTTTATTGAACCATGAGTTAATTGGAAAGATCACAAGTCATGACCTTTTGATTCAGTTTCTATTGATAAGTAATTAATTGTTCATAGCATTAGTGATGACATAATGTGTGTGTGGAATGTTACTGGGAAATTACATTGCCATGAGAGTGGATTGTGACAGAAAGTGTCCAGTCCAATACAAGTATCTTTGGCTGGAAATGTGCTAATTGTTTCAAAAATATGCCTCAATTGCTTATCCGTGCAACTTAAATAATAAAAATGTCCAATATCTCAAAATTGATTTCTAAGCACAATATTACAATTGAAACATTTTCCTTGCAGCTAATTGATATTACATTGACATTGTGGGGATGAACACTGGCCAATGGCTCAACGGGACACTGCATAGATACTGTGTCCACAAGGGCAGTTCACAGGCTGGGTATCCTTTGGCAAGTGACTCACTTCCAGACATCCCAAAGCCTCTCCATCTATAAGACAAAAGTCAGGCAAGTGATGGAATACTGCCCATTTGCCTATGAGAGTGCACATCCAACAACACTTTAGACAAAGCAGCCTCTTTAACTGCATTCACCTCCTCAAACAGTCATTCTCTCCACCCTCAATACACAGTGGCTGCAATGTGTACCATCTACAAAATGCACTGCTAGATTCTACACTGGCAGAATCTCACTCTCAAGCACCAAGACCATGTGCAGCAGGCAGATGGGAATGCACCATTGGTTGATTCCCTCCAGATCCTAATGGAGAGGGTGTTCCTTCATTGCCATTTGTTCTATTCATGTAGCTCCCTCCCCAATAGCTCTGAAGGAATAGCTTGACCTGAAGGTCTGCAGCAGTTCAAGCATAAGTTCACGAGTTCAAAAGTGACAGGAGCAGAATTAGTCTACTCCGCCATTCAATCATGGCTGATCTATCTCTCCCAGAACCAAGATCAAGAATCTATCTATCTCTGCCTTATAATTATCTATTGTCTCCACAGCTTTCTGCGGCAATGAATTCCACATTGGATGGCTTACCACCACCTTCTAAGCTGCAATAAATACTAGCCTTGCCATTGATGCTTAGATTTCAAAGAATGATTACATTTAAAAAAATGAATACAACATGGTCATTCCTATTTCATTACTTTGTATATTTTCCCTTTAAGAAATAAAGAGATATATAAAGAAACTCTGTCACATGAAATGTGACAGAGAAGATCACTTGCATGCTGATATAACTTTCCCATTGCCTGGAAAGCTCGGAAGAATCTTTGCATTATTTTGATCCATGGGATGGACACAAAAATCTGGAGTAACTCAGAAGGTCAGGCAGCATCTCTGGATAAAAGGAATAGATAACGTTTTGGATCAAGACCCTTCTTCAGACTGGTTGATGGGCCTGTGTTCAAGAGCATTCAAATTTAAGCACTAACATTTTTTTTGACATAAGCAAGACTACATTCATTGCTTACCTCCAGAAATCAAATATCTTGGTAGGACAATAATAGCTAACTGGAACCCTATTCTCATATTTCCATCTGACCTAAAAGGAGGTTACTTGAATAATCAAGTCTATGTTTTCTCTCAATCCAATGACCTACTTTATTCCCATTCCCTCACGTTTAATGACCATCAAAGGAAAAACACCAATGTTTGGAGCGATACCTTAAAGAAAGAAAGATGGTTAACAGAAGTCATTCATGCCAGGAATGAATGAATGTCACTGCATAATTTCCTCAGGGTAGTATCATAATTGTCAATAACGTTCCTTCCATCATAAGATCAGAAAAAGGGGCATTTGCTGATGATTGTACAATGTTCAGACCCATGCACAACTCTCTATACCACATGCAGCAAGATCTGGACAAACTTTAGGCATGGGCAGACAAGACCCAAGCAAAATGTGTATCACAAACGTACCAGGCAATGACAGAAGAAAGTCTAACCATGTGCCCTTGACATTCACCTGCATGACCAACATTGAGTCCCACACCATTCACATCTTGGAAGTCACCAATGGCCAGAAACTCAACTAGAACAGACACATAAATAATGCAGGTACAAGAGCATTTTAACAATCACTCACTTCCTGACATCCCATTGCATTTCCACAGGCATAAATCAGGAGGGTGATGTAATACAGTCCACTTGCCTTGTTGAGTGGAACTCCAAATGCCTGAAGAACTTCAACAACATCCGGGACAAAGTAAACTTCTTGAGTCGGCCCCAGACTCCATCCTAGACATTCATTCACTCAACCACTTGCACACAACGATGCATCTTGAAAATGCGCTTGGTTACGCACCCAGTCTATTCAAATCCACCTTCCAAATACACAACCTTTAGCAACAAGAAGGAAAGAGGCAACAGGTGCCTGGAAAGACCACATGCAGTTTGCCCTCCACGTTGCTCACCATTTTGACTTGGAAATGTATCATTGGTTATTCACGTATGTTTAGGTTCCTACCCAACCATCCTGTGGGGGTACCTTCACCAGAAGAACAGTAGTGGTCCAAGGCAGCTGGTCATCATCCTCTCATGGATAACAGGGACTTTACCAAAAATGAATAAAATAAACATAGGCCAAAGCACTCAGGGATGTAAAGTTCCCTTCCCTCTGACTTCCATTTGCAAACTAATTGATTGCAAGATAATCAGCCAGATTTCATTTTGATTGTGGCCAAATGGTAACCTAAAAATGGCCAGATCCATAAAGCTTATTTCTATCAAATTCTGCACTGGAATGTAAAATATTGGGTTTCTGATCCAGTAATACGACAACTTTAGCCCAATCAAAGGTTAGTGAACATCAGTACTTGGAGTACAACTTCAGGTAATAATAGTCCCATCATTCTATAGGTATGCTGCCAATGTAATGGCTTTAATTAAATTTAAATAGTTTGAAAATAAATTTAACAACATAAATTGTGGGAACACACTACGGTGCACAAAACCTGTGTCATGTGAATTTAAAGATATGTATAAAAATAGATGAAACAAGTATGATTTTCCTACTGTACCCAAACATTTGTGCCTGGATAATTGTGGAGTAAAATCATGAATTTCAATAGATGAATCAGTGTAATATTTAACTGGGAGATTGCATTACATAAAATCTGTCAAATTCAGTATTTTTGATAATACATAGAATTTACAGTGTTAAACAGGCCATTCAACCCATATGGTTTACTCTCCACCTCAATCTCCTCCCACTTCTGGAAAGCTTCACCTGCCATGCCTTTTCTACCTTGCCATGAAATACTGTAACCATTGATCCTACATAGGAAATTGCCCATTCTATTCCAACCAATGACAGTGTATGTTTTGTATTGGTTGTTTTTACTCCAATATAGAAGGAACATAATTTCCACAAGTAATAATCCTCCAAATTAAGCATCCTGAATTTTATTTGCAACTGAAAAAAAAATCAGCTGTCCTTATGAATTACTTTGTCCCAGGAACATTTTGTGCTGGGTTCTAACACCCGAGGCTTGTGCTAATTACAGGAAGAGACAGGACCCAAGTTGCCCTCAGGCTTCTGCACCACTGTGATTCTACATTTAGTCAACAAGCAGGTAGTCACTGGCATCAAATGCTATCTGACAAGGCAGCAGATCGTATCACCTAGGGTTAGGAAACAAGACAAGCGACTCTTGTTCATAAGTAAGGCACGGGAATTTCAAACAGATTGTTTCTGACAGAAATCATATCACAGCATCACTTTGTGACTAGGTCTGCGTGAGTGAAACTATGCACTCTCTGCTTTCAATCCTATCCTTAAAGTGAAAGTCATACTGGGGAACAAACATCCAGAGTGACAGTGACTTGCATGTTTATTTCAAAGTGCGTAAATACTTGTTTTTCCCCTGGGTCAGTGACAAAGTCATTTTTCATTATTTTCCTTCCTATAATCTTTGAACTAAAGTTCTCTAGATATATGGTTGCGGTTGACATGTTGAATATTTAACTTTTTATTTTCTGACAGACTGTGTCGTGACGATTATGTGGCTAGCTTGACAAGTGACGAGCATATTCTAACATTCAGGCACGGGTTCTACACCTTAGGAATCTACAGGCTAGTTTGACAAGACATTAATGCAATACCCCACAACTCAATGCCAGTTCGAAAAATATATAATTGAACAGCAATAATTTAGTCACAATAAGCTTACTTCTTACTTAAAAGGACAATTAACATGCAATTTTGCCCTCTGAATTGCATTACATTTTTTGTTGCAGCCTGAACTGAAGTGAAACGATGTGTTTAAACTGATTTATTATAGATGTAACTCAGAGGAATGCAAACTCCCTGCCAGTACACTTTTCCCAAAGAGCATTGATGATAGGCTATTCATAAGGCAGCACAGTTGAGCTGCTGCCTCAGAACACAGAGATCAAGAGTTGAGCCTGACCTTGGGTGCTGACTATCTGGAGTTTGCATGTTCTACCTATGTGGGTTTCCCCCAGATGCTCCTGTTTCCTCCCACATCACGCACAATTGAAGGTTAATTGGCCTCTGTAAATCGCCCCAAGTGGAAAGGGAGTGAATGCGAAAGCGCAATAATATGGAACTATTGTGAATGGGTGTTCCAAAGTTCGCATGGACTCGGTAGGCCAAAGGGCATGGTTCGATATTATATCATTCAATTCAATTCAATTCAATTTTTTTTTAAAACAAGGATGACCTGTCAGCGCGAGGAAGACGGCAGCAAGCAGACTCTTTTGACGTCATAAGTGAAAGGCAGTAGTTTTTATTTCAAAGTTTTGTCCTATTTTTGAACTTCTTCACTAATAACTCGAGAAATAAAGTATGAAATTTTCAGATGGCGATTTCGGACTCCATGGGAAAAATCTCTACCGGAATATGTAAAAATGTTACCGTAACCACGTTGTTTCTTCGAGATATGATTAAACACAAACAAATAAACACACAAACATATACGCACACATCCAAGATCAGACTTAAGTATATAGATACTAGATCAACAGACCTGTTGGGTCGCTGCTAAAAACAGGTTTTCATTGCACCTGCACTTCACCATACTTGTGCATTTGACAATCTTGCCATTGGGGACCTCAATGAAACATACCAAATAGTGGAAGGCCTGGATAGAGTGAATGTGAAGAGGATGTTTCCATTCGTGGGAGACTCTAGGACCAGAGGCCTTCAACTCAGGACAAAAGGATGTACCTTTAGAAAGAAGATGAGGAAGAATTTCTTTAGTCAGAGGGTGTTGAATCTGTGGAATTAATTGCCACAGACAGCTGTGGACGGCAAGCCAATGGATATTTTTATGGCAGAGATTGACAGATTCTTCATTAGTAAAAGTGTCAGGGGTTATGGGGCGATGGCAGGAGAATGAGGTTGAGAGCGAAAGAGAGATAGAAACATAGAAACATAGAAAATAGGTGCAGGAGGAGGCCATTCAGCCCTTCAAGCCAGCACCGCCATTCATTGTGATCATGGCTGATCGTCCGCTATCAATAACCAGGGGCTGCCTTCTCCCCATATCCCTTGACTCCACTAGCCCCTAGAGCTCCATCCAGTGATTTGGCCTCCTCTGCCCTCTGTGGCAGGGAATTCCATAAATTCACAACTCTCTGGGTAAAAAAGTTTTTTCTCAGCTCAGTCTTCAATGACCTCCCCTTTATTCAAAGAATGTGGCCCCTGGTTCTGGACTCACCCAACATTGGGAACATTTTTCCTGCATCTAGCTTGTCCAGTCCTTTTATAATTTTATATGTTTCTATAAGATCCCCCCTCATCCTTCTGAATTCCAGTGAATACAAGCCTAGTCTTTTCAATCTTTTCTCATATGACTGTCTCGCCATCCCAGGGATCAATCTCGTGAACCTACGCTGCACTGCCTCAATCACAAGGATGTCCTTCCTCAAATTAGGAGACCAAAACTGTACACCAAACTCCAGATGTGGTCTCACCAGAGCCCTATACAACTGCAGAAGAACCTCTTTACTCCTGTACTGAAATCCTCTTGTTATGAAGGCCAAAATTCCATTAGCTTTCTTCACTGCCTGCTGTACCTGCACGCCAACTTTCAGTGACTGGTGTATAAAGACATCCAGGTCTCGCTGTACCTCCCCCTTAACTAACATAATCCCATTGAGATAATAATCTGCCCCCTTGTTTTTGCTGCCAAAGTGGATAACCTCACATTTATCTATATTATACTGCATCTGCCACGCATCTGCCCACTCACTCAACCTGTCCAGGTCCCCCTGCACTCTCCTAACATCATCTTCACTGTTCACACTGCCACCCAGCTTTGTGTCATCCGCAAACTTGCTAGTGTTGCTCCTAATTCCCTCTTCCAAATCTATTTATATATATGGTAAACAGTTGCGGCCCCAACACCGAGCCTTGCGGCACTCCACTCACCACTGCCTGCCATTCTGAAAAGGACCCGTTCACTCCTACTCTTTGCTTCCGGTCTGCCAACCAATTTTCTATCCATGTCAACACCCTACCCCCAATACCATGTGCTCTAATTTTAGTCACCAGTCTCCCGTGCGGGACCTTATCAAAGGCTTTCTGAAAGTCTAGATACACTACATCCACTGGCACCCCTTCATCCATTTTACTTGTCACATCCTCAATAAATTCCAGAAGATTAGTCAAGCATGATTTCCCTTTCATAAATCCATTTTGACTTGGACTAATCCTTTTACTGCTATCCAAATGCTCCATTATTACCTCTTTAATAATTGACTCCAGCATCTTTCCCACCACCGAAGTCAGGCTAACTGGTCTGTAATTCCCCGTTTTCTCTCGCTCCTTTCTTGAAAAGTGGGATAACATTAGCTATCCTCCAATCCACAGGAACTGATCCTGAATCTGTCGAACATTGGAAAATGATAGCCAATGCGTCCACTATATCTAGAGCCACCTCCCTGAGGACCCTGGGATGCAGACCATCAGGGCCAGGGGATTTATCATCCTTCAGTCCCATTAGCCTACCCAATACTATTTCTCACATAATGAAAATTTATTTCAGTTCCTCTACCCCCTTAGATCTTCTGTCCTCCAGTACATCTGGGAGATTGTTTGTTTTCTCCTTAGTGAAGACAGATCCGAAGTACCTGTTCAACTCTTCTGCCATTTCCTTGTTGCCCATAATTATTTCACCCGTGTCTGCCTTCAAGGGACCCACATTTGACTTTGCTACTCTTTTTCCTTTAAAATATCTAAAGAATCTTTTACTGTCCTTCTTTATATTCCTGGCCAGCTTCCCCTCGTACTTCATCTTTTCAGCCTGTATTGCCCTTCTGTTGTCCAATGAAAGTTTCCCAATCCTCTGGCTTTCGGCTACTCTTTGCTGTGTTATACATCTTTTCTTTTAGTTTTATTTTATCCCTAACTTCTCTTGTCAGCCACGGTTGCCTCCTACTCCCCTTAGAATCTTTCTTCCTTTTTGGCATGAAATGATCCTGCGTCTTCTGGATTATGCCCAGAAATTCCTGCCATTGCTGTTCCACCGTCATTCCTGCTAGGATCCCTTTCCAGTCTACCTTGGCCAGCTCCCCTCTCTTGCCTTCATAGCCCCTTTGTTCAACAGCATCACTGCCACTTCCGATTTAACGTTCTCCTTCTCAAATTGCAGATTAAAACCAATCATATTATGATCACCACCTCCAAGCGGTTTCTTTATCAGGTTCTCGAGTAAACCTAATTCTCTTATGCGAGAAACACTAAATGGAGTCTGAAGAAGGGTCTCGGCCCGAAACGTCGCCTATCATGCTGCACCCGGAGTTCTCCAACACTAAATGCAGAATTGCCTTTTCTCTGGTCGGCTCTACAAGCTGCTCTAAGAATCCATCTCGGAGGCATTCTACAAACTCTCTTTCTTGGGGTCCTGAACCAACCTGATTTTCCCAGTTTACCTGCATATTGAAATCCCCCATCATCACAGTGGCATTACCTTTGTTACATGCCAGTTTTAACTCCTGCTGCAACTTACACCCTACATCCGGGCTACTATTTGGGGGTCAGTAAATAACACCAATTAGTATCTTCTTGCCTTTACAATTCCTCAACTCAATCCACAGTGACTCTACCTCGTCAGTCCGTATGTCTTCCCTCGCAAGGGACTGAATTCCATTCCTCACCAGCAGAGCTACCCCCCCTCCTCTGCCCACTTGCTTGTCCTTTCTATAGGATGTATAACCCTCAATATTAAGTTCCCAGGCCCGATCCTCCTGCAGCCACGTCTCAGTGATCCCCACAATGCCCATATCTACCAACCTCTAACTGAGCCTCAAGCTCATCTACTTTACTTCTTATACTTCGCGCATTCATATACAATACTTTTAATTCCTTACGCATCTCACCTTTCCCATCGATCCCTATTACCATGATTGGATGGCAGAGTAGAATTGAGGGGCCGAATGGCCTAAATCTGTTCCTAGAACTTATGAAAGTCGACTTGACATAAGGCAAAAGGAAGGCAAAGCTAACCCGTTTCTAAATTAACTGCTTACTGTTGGTGGCAATATGATGAAGTTGGTGAAATAAAAAGAAGTCAGCCAAGGTTCTTGCTTTTTATCACTTTTCAGTTCCCAATCTTGGAAGTGCACATGTGTGAGAACTCAGCTGTGATGTCTACAGAAGTCAAATATTTTGCCATCATTCACTATCAAAGCTAACGCATGAATGATAATTACTAGGTGAAGTGCCAGAGTTCAATCATTGACAGTTGAAGCATATGCCAGCAAGGAGGAAATTGGATAGATTGGTTCTTTTTTGCACCGCTAGCACAGAGCTTCATGTTTAATGGGGATTAGAGTGTTTCCCCCCTTGAAATCTCTGCCCTCTTTAAGGGGCAAAGCTGTATAAGTAACGGAAACGGTGCCGAATAGAGCTGTGAAGTTGAACCGATACATCAGGCAATGTAATCAGAGGCAAACATAAGTGAAACTAATGCTTTACAGTGTTGAATGGAAAGCAACTGGCCTGACTGGGGAACTTAAATAGTAAAAGATGGACACATAAAGGGCCTGTCCCACTTGGCGACTTTTTTCGGCGACAGTGTTGCCAAAACATTTAGAACATTTCAAAATCCAGCGGCGATAAAACAAATGTTGCGAAACTTGAAAAAACTCAGCGCGTCAAACGTCATCATGCCGCGTCCCCAGACAGCATCTCTGGAGATCACCAGGGGAACAGTGGAGTTCTATCGATCTCCAGAGATGCTGCCTGTCCCACTGAGTTACTCCAGCATTTTATGTCTATCTTCGGTGTAAACCAGCATCTGTAGTTCCTTCCAACATATATTTTTCCCCTCCTGGCAGTCTAGAGCTAGTGGCCAGTCTCAAAATAAGGGGTCCGCCATTCAGACAGGCTGACCTGTCTGTCAAACTCCACATCTTACCCGTCCAGTGCTGTAAGAATTTTGCACATCCTAAATAATTTATCTTTTCCAAAATAATGGAGCTGATCAAACAGGTAGATTTGGCGTATCTGTGCAGAACAAGCACTCACTTGAAATTACTAGCAATATGCTTCATTAACTTCAGTGGTTAATGGAAGCAATATTCCAAGATAATAAAATTCATTGGCTTCCAGCTATTTTGCTCATAACTCTTTTAAACCTGCATTGGTCCATAGCTTCAAAGCTCCGAACCTATAATCAATAATAAATCACGCTATTAGTACAGGGTGCATGCGATTCTTTCAAAAATCTCCAGATAATCATAAAATGAAATTTACAGATTACAGAGCGTCAGGAAAGTATTTTAGATGCTCCTTTCAACTCATTTATCCCCACACTGAATATCCTGGTGCTTTTTATTTCCACTCACTGAAAATCAATTACCTTCATACAATAAGCATCATTTACAGGCTTCGTGGTAATGTAAACACCATTAAGTGAATGGCATTATTGGAGAGAAGGGTATTGTGCAGTTGGCAGAAATAAGTGAAGGACCTTTCCACTTATGCATTAGAAATGGAGCTATACTGCTGTGCCTGAAATATGCAGGAAGTCTATATCTATTAGGAGCTATTAGTGTGCAGTGGTGGAAATCGAGGGGGGTTGCGGAAAGCTGGAAGTCGGTCTATTGCATTGAAAAGAAAATTATGTATTTCTTCCGAGAGTGGGCCACCGTATGTACCACTCATGCAATAAGTGCTGAACTCCAGCTGAGATACATCTCGAAATGCCACTGAGCATGGGGTGTCCGCTTCAGTTCCCCTCACCAAAGCCTTGGCACCAATGGGAATACAGCGCGTAAGCATGTTGGTGATCTCAGCCCCTCCCCGACACCCTGACCTCCAAGGTTAACGGATGTTCAGCTAATTGAGAACTTTGCTCATGCAGAACAGATCAATGCTTTGCATTGGATTCCTGCCGTTTTTAGCGGGGGACTCACACATACATATTCCTATCAATATTCTGACCTGATTAATGTGCAAGAACGTTCATAATGGCTGAGAATGACAGCCTTAAGTTAACAGGGGTTGAAGAGTACTGCCCTCTGTTGATATAGCTATCCACACCTCATTAGTAAATCTATCATGTATTTTTCAAAAATTTTAAATGAACTCCGACTATGCTAAATGATCGTTTAAAATAAGGCGCACTAAGGAATCTGTAGCAAATGAAGTGAACTTCATTTCTCCTCATAATGTTTAATTGTCTGTCACTAAAGTATACATCTGTATTATGGAGGATTATAGAACCCGAACAGAATTATAAACAGGATTGATGATTGAAAAATTAATGTGCAAGAATTATAGCTTAAATTTGCTGCACTCTGGGAAAAGTTTGTTAATTTAATGAAGCGTAGTCGACCAAGGAATTTTGGATGGGGATGAATTTTGGGCCAGAAGGGACACACATTGAATAACAAAGTCACTTACATTGGGTCGCGCTATAGGGGACCTTTAGCACCATATTTCATTGTCAGGCAAATCCACTCGGCCAAAGCACTTGTGCAAAATGGAACAGGCCTCGCACATTTTCATACTCAAAGGCTTCTTGGCTTCAGTTTCAGTATAGTTTATTGTCACGTGTACCAAGGTACAGTGAAAAGTTTTTGTTGTATGCTCTCCAATCGGCAAAAAGACAGTATGCGATTACAATCGAGCCATTTACAGTGTATAGATACATAATAAGGGAGTAACGTTTGATGCAAGGTAAAGCCCGCAATGTCCAATCAAGGATAATCTGAGGGTCACCAAAGAGGTAGATAGTAGTTCAGCACTGTTCTCTGGTTGCGGTGAACTACTATCGAGCTGAGACAATGAAATATGGTGTTTAAGGTCCCCTATAACGAGACCCAATATAAGCCCCTCTACTCTTTCAACCAAGATGCATCAGGTGGAGGACCTGATTGAGAACCTACAATCCTGCTGTGACTGCACGGATTGGAATGTGTTCAGGGAAGCAACCACAAGCCTCGATGAGTATACGGACACTGTATCATCATATGTCAGCTTTTGTGAGGACAGTTGCATTCCAACTAGGACCCGGACCTGGCTCAACAACGACAAGCACTGGTCTACTGCAGATTTCAGACAGCTCCGACCGCTCCGACAGTCTAAAGAGGAGGCCTACAGGAATGGGGATGCAGACCTCTAAAGGTAGGCAAATTACAAGCTGAGATGAGGAATCTGAGCTGCCAAGGAAAGGTACTCTGAGAAGTTGAGGAGCACGTTCTCAGCTAGTGACTCTTCTTTAGTTTGGAAGGGCTTGCAAGGAATCACCAGCCACAAGAGGAAAACCCCCCGCTCTTTGGAAAATCGTCAGCTGACCAATGACCCGAATGAGTTCTACTGCAGGTTTGACAAGCTGAAACGTAACCCTAATATCCCTTCCCCAAACAACACAGCCAGACCCCAGTCTGCAAAGACTGGACCCTTCCACACCCACTCTACCCCAATCACCACTTCACACCTACTTAAAGCAAGACTCCAGTCTGGAAAGACTGGACCCTTTCCCACCCTAACCAACATTGCATACCCACTCACAGCCTAACCCCAGTCTCCAAAGACTGGACCCTACTATACCCACTCCACCGTAATCACCACTTCACATCTACTTAAAGCAAGACACCAGTCCGAAAAGACTGGACCCTTTACCACCCACCCCTCTTTACCACCCAACCACCACTTAACACCCAATTACAGTCTGACTGCAAAAGACTGGGGTTTTGTCCACTACCCACCCCCTCCGTGCTGCACAACATCACTTCTCCATCATCAACAATAAAAATAGAGGCTGTTCAGAAGACAGAAAAGCCAGAAATCTCCAGGTCCGGACAATGTTTCCCCCTCTATGCTCAAGCTCTGTGCCGAGCAACTGGTACCGGATCAGACGGACATTTTCAACCAGTTCCTGCAAACCTGTACTGTCCCTGCCTCCTTCAAAATCTCCACTATTGTCCCTGTGCCAAAAAGGCAAGGATTACTGGTCTTAATGACTACAGGCCTGTCACACTGACCTCTGCAGTCATGAAGACCCTTGAAAGACTTGTGCTGGCCAAGTAAAAAATATCACTGCTGGCACTCTGCAGTTTGCATACCGGGCCAATAGATCAGTGATGACGCAGTCAACCTGGGCCTGCACTTCATCTTCCAGCACCAAGACTGCCAAGGGACCTATGTGATGATTATGTTTGTTGATTTTAGCTCTGCATTCAACACCACTGTGCCAGAGCTACTACACTCCAAACTTTCCACGTTGACTGTGCCTGAACCCCTCTGTCAGTGGATCACCAGCTTCCTGACAGACAGGAAGCAGCATGTGAGGCTGGAAAAGCACATCTCGGACCCGCAGACCCTCAGCATAGGAGCATCGCAAGGTTATGTACTCTCTTCTCTCCTTTACTCTCTCTACACCAATGACTGCACCTCCACTGACACCGCTGCCAAGCTTCTCAAGTTTTCAGATGACACAACCCTGATTGGACTGATCCAGGATGGGGAAGAATCTGCCGACAGACAGGAAGTGACACAGCTGGCGTCCTGGTGCCATCGCAACAACCTGGAGCTCAATGCTCTTAAAACAGTGGAATTGATTGTAGACTTTAGGAGAGCTCCCCCTCCCCTCATCCCACTCACCATCAACAACACCGCGGTCACATCTGTGGAGTCTTTTAAGTTTCTGGAACCATCATCTCTAATTACCTTAAATGGGGGGTCACCATCGACTCCACAGTCAAAAAGGTACAACAGAGGATGTACTTCCTGCGGCAGCTGAGGAAGCACAATTTGCCACAGCAATGATGGTCCAATTCTATAAGGCCATCGTAGAGTCTGCCCTCACCTTCTCCATCATGGTCTCGTTTGCCTCAGCCACCAAGCACGACATCTGGAGGCTGCAGCGAATCGTCCGATCAGCTGAGAAAATTATTGGCTGCCTTCCATTGATGAACTGTACACTGCAAGGGCCAGGAAGCGAGCGGGCAAGATCATCTTCGACCCCACTCACCCTGGCTACAAACTCTTTGAATCACTTCCCTCTGGAAGGCGACTCCGGACTGTCAAAGCTGCCACAGCCAGACATAAAAACAGCTTTTTTCTACGAGTAGTAGTTCTACTCAATAACCAAAAATCTGTAGCCTCCTTTTGCTCTGGTATTTTATGTAATTCACATGTTTAATCAAAAATGTTTTATTATTAACGTTTAATGTTTTATGTGTTATTCCTAACTGGCACTCTATATCATGTTGTCACTTGTGGGCGGAGCACCAAGGCAAATTCCTTGTAAGTGAATACTTGGCCAATAAACTAAACTTATACACTTGTTATTATTATTCACTTATTATTTGTCATCTCTACTGAGATTACTTGCTTTACCCAAATTCCAGGTTATTTAAATTCCATTGATCCCATGATAATGTATCCAATATGTCTGGATTGCAGGCTTCAAGTTTATCAGACAGGTAACTTTATCACTTTGTTTGAGTTATAAGTGGTTGCAGGCACACACCAAGCTACTATATATGATCAAATCAGCCGTAAAGATATCCAAGTCAGTGATGGACAAAATTATTTCAAGTATTCCTGAGTTTATATGTAATCAGGTTGATATATTGATTCTCGTAAGGTCCTAGCAAGAACTTTAAAGGTGCTGGGTGTAGATGGCCTCATCTGCAATGTGTTGAGAAATGCAATCCAGCAGCTATTGGAATCCATCAGCATGTGCTGCATTCCCCAAATGTGTAACATTTTACCGAGTCTGCATTACCAACGAAAGATCTGCTGAGAATTCACTTGCTCGTGCACTAGTGTTGCATTAAAGAAAACAAATTGATATTGCCCACCAATTAATGTGACCATTGCCTGTCCATCACTCTTTGTAGGCACATCATGTGCAAGGAAGCAAGCAATTCAAAGTCACATTATGCACAATGAGGTTCAAGGGTGCTGATTACATTTCATGATTGATTTTATGTTTTATTTCAATTTCTCAGTGTGCAAAAAACATGCATTACACAATTCAATTCCAAGGTTTGCACGTTTAAAACACAGCTAACGAAAGGCTTCTGTGATAATCAATCTCAATTAAACAAGCCATACACTTGTCTCTCCATGATGTGCTTCTTTGCTGTTAAAAATTAATAAGGATTGTCTGCAAACAAGTGTTGACTCGTTCAAAAGATCCATTGAATTTACATTAACCATATTAACAGATAGTGCAACTTCTATGAAAAAATAAGCATATATGTTTGTATGCCCATAATTTTGTTGGTGAATACTTCTCCCTGTCTTATAGATTGATGTCGAAAAATCGAGGTTTCCAGTTTAAAAATAAAATATTTTCTTGCAAAAACATTAAACTATAAGTTCGGAGGCCCTCGCCTAACCACATGGGACATTACTCAACAAACATTATGAATTAATATGATATAGTTGGGATCACGGAGACATGGCTCCAGGGTGACCAAGGCTGGAGCTGAACATCCACGGATATTCAATATTCAGGAGGGATAGACAGAAAGGAAAAGGAGGTGGAGTAGCGTTGCTGGTTAGAGAGGAGATTAACGCAATAGAAAGGACATTAGCTTGGAGGACGTGGAATCGATATGGGTAGAGCTGCGAAACACTAAGGGGCAGAAAACGCTAGTGGGAGTTGTGTACAGGCCACCTAACACAACTTAGGTGTTAGGTGGCCTTGGGGATGGCATCAAACATGAAATTAGAAATGCGTGCAACAAAGGTAAAACAGTTATAATGGGTGACTTCAATCTACATATAGATTGGGTGAATCAAATTGGCAGGGGTGCTGAGGAAGAGGATTTCTTGGAATGTATGCGGGATAGTTTTCTAAACCAACATGTAGAGGAACCAACGAGAGAGCAGGCTATTCGAGACTGGGTACTGAGTAATGAGGAAGGGTTAGTTAGCAGTCTTGTTGTACGTGGCCCCTTGGGCAAGAGTGACCATAATATGGTTAAGTTCATCATTAGGATGGAGAGTGACATTGTTAATTCAGAAACAAGGATTCTGAACTTAAAGAAATGGTAACTTTGAGGGTGTGAGACGTGAATTGGCCAAGATAGACTGGCAAGTGATTCTTAAAGGGTTGACGGTGGATATGCAATGGAAGGCATTTAAAGACTGCATGGATGAACTACAACAATTGTTCATCCCAGTTTGGCAAAAGAATAAATCAGGGAAGGTAGTGCATCCGTGGATAACAAGGGAAATCAGGGATAGTATCAAAACTAAAGATGAAGCATAAAATTAGCCAGAAAAAGCAGCCTACCAGAGTATTGGAAGAAATTCAGAGCCCAGCAGAGGAGGACAAAGTGCTTAATTAGGAAAGGGAAAATAGATTATGAAAGAAAACTGGCAAGGAACATAAAAACAGACTGCAAAAGTTTTAATAGATATGTGAAGAGAAAAAGGTTAGTTAGGTCCCTTGCAGTCAGAAACTGGTGAATTGATCATGGGGAACAAGGACATGGCGGGCCAATTGAATAACTACTTTGGTTCTGTCTTCACTAAGGAAGACATAAATAATCTGCCGGAAATAGCAGGGGACCGGGAGTCAAATGAGATGGAGGAACTGAGTGAAATCCAGGTTAGCCAGGAAGTGGTGTTAGGTAAATTGAATGGATTAAAGGCCGATAAATCCCCAGGGCCAGATAGGCTGCATCCCAGAGTACTTAAGGAAGTAGCCCCAGAAATAGTGGATGCATTAGTGATAATTTTTCAAAACTCTTTAGATTCTGGAGTAGTTCCTGAGGATTGCAGGGTAACTAATGTAACCCCACTTTTTAAAAAGGGAGGGAGAGAGACAACGGGGAATTACAGACCAGTTAGTCTAACATCGGTAGTGGGGAAAATGCTAGAGTCAGTTATTAATGATGGGATAGCAGCACATTTGGAAAGTGGTGAAATCATTGGACAAAGTCAGCATGGATTTATGAAAGGTAAATCATGTCTGACAAATCTTATAGAATTTTTCGAGGATGTAACTAGTAGAGTGGATAAGGGAGAACCTGTGGATGTGTTGTATCTGGACTTTCAGAAGGCTTTCGACAAGGTCCCACATAAGAGATTAGCATTCAAAATTAAAGCACACGGTATTGGGGGCTCAGTGTTGATGTCACTAGAGAACTGGCTGGCTGACAGGAAGCAAAGAGTAGGAGTAAACGGGTCATTTTCAGAATGGCTCGCAGTGACTAGTGGGGTACCGCAAGGCTCAGTGCTGGGACACCAGCTATTTACAATATATATTAATGATCTGGATGAGGGAATTGAATGCAACATCTCCAGGTTTGCGGATGACACGAAGCTGGGGGGTAGTGTTAGCTGTGAGGAGGATGCTAGGAGGCTACAAGGTGACTTGGATAGGTTGGGTGAGTGGGCAAATGCATGGCAGATGCAGTATAATGTGGACAAATGTGAGGTTATCCACTTTGGCGGCAAAAACAGGAGGGTAGACTATTATCTGAACGGTGGCCGATTAAGAAAGGGGGAGATGCAACGAGACCTGGGTGTCATGCTACACCAGTCATTGAAAGTAGGCATGCAGGTGCAACAAGCTGTGAAGAAAGCGAATGGTATTCATAGCAAAAGGATTTGAGTACAAGAGCAGGGAGGTTCTACTACAGTTGTACAGGGTCTTGGTGAGGCCACACCTGGAGTATTGCGTACAGTTTTGGTCTCCTAATCTGAGGAAAGACATTCTTGCCATAGAGGGAGTACAGAGAAGGTTCACCAGACTGATTCCTGGGATGGCAGGACTTCCATATGAAGAAAGACTGGATAGACTCGGCTTGTACTCGCTGCAATTTAGGAGATTGAGGGGGGATCTTATAGAGACTTACAAAATTCTTAAGGGGTTGGACAGGCTAGATGCAGGAAGATTGTTCCCGATGTTGGGGGACTCCAGAACAAGGGGTCACAGTTTAAGGCTAAGGGATAAGTCTTTTAGGACCGAGATGAGGAAATCATTTTTCACACAGAGAGTGGTGAGTCTGTGGCATTCTCTGCCACAGAAGGTAGTTGAGGCCAGTTCATTGGCTATATTTAAGAGGGAGTTAGATGTGGCCCTTGTGGCTAAAGGGATCAGGGGATATGGAGAGAAGGCAGGTACGGGATACTGTTGGATGATCAGCCATGATCATATTGAATGGCAGTGCAGTCTCGAAGGGCGGGGTGGCCTACTACTGCACCTATTTTCTATGATTCTATGAACATTTCAAGTGTTTAATTGTTATATATGCTATCAACAGAATAATGACATTCGTCCTTGCCACATCTTCACAGGCCTGTAAACATACTAGCCAGATAATATATAGTAAAAAATAAAAATCTATAAAATAATAGCTCCAAAACAAGTGCTAAAATATCCTGAAGTCCTTTGAGCAACTGATAACAGTTCATAGTTCACAGTTGAGGGTAGTGTGTAATGTACTGATGTACTTATGCCTGATGTCTTTTTTAGCAATTCACTGCTTCTACCCATTGAAAATAAATATGTTACATAGTAGAAAGGGAAAATTCAATTGAATGTAATTCAGTGCACAATCATTAATCAGAATAATAGTTTGATAATTTTGATTTGCTAAATTGACCCATGTCTCCACTTGTTAATATACTAAATAAATAAAAGATTTAGTTTAAATCTTGTTACATTTAAACTTCAGTAAGGCACATAAATAGTATCTTATTATACGTCTGATTTCATGCCTGAGTTTTGTTAAACCTAAACAAATTACAACATACAATGCCATAGGGATTTACATCATTAAATAGGCCATTAAGATGAATATTTCATGGATGTGCAACTGAACTTGTAGCACAGCTATTGCTTTCAAAAAAACTGTTCACATCAATAATAATCAGTAGCAAGCAATACTGTTCTTAAATAACTAGAAATTACTTGCAGTGCATTGAAATGCTCATTAGAAAAATAAATCAGTTGCTTGTACAGTTAAATAATCGTGTTGAAATGATTCACAACTCCAGCTGAATTTCTGAAACAAGAGTGTTACTGTTTATTAGTATTCATAGTATAAACTGCTATGTATTTTACTCTGCCTCTGTTTGTAAAAATCTCCAAACAATAGTGGTCCAGATTTTACACGGTTTTGACAGCAATTCTGTGTTAATTTTTGAGATTCTAGCATGACTCACAAACTTAGAAGCCAACCACGGCTGAACATGTCACCATGGGGTCCATTTTGTCATATAAAAATCTTATTGAGGTACCCCAGCATTTACACAGGAGATGATGTTCTTAGACCCTGCACCATAGAGTCATTGAGTGATACAGTGTGGAAACAGGCCCTTCGGCCCAACTCGCCCACGCCGGCCAGCAATGTCCCAGCTACACGAGTCCCACTTGCCTGCGCCTGGTCCATATCTCTCCAAACCTGTCCTATCCATGTACCTGTCTAACTGTTTCTTAAACGGACAGGATAGTCCCAGCCTCAACTACCTCCTCTGGCAGCTTGTTCCATACACCCACCCCCCTTTATGTGAAAATGTTACCCCTAGATTATTGCAACTCCCTTTACACTGGCATCAGCCAATCTTCCCTGTCCCGCCTGCAACTGGTCCAAAATGCCGCAGCGAGACCCGAAAAAGGGACCACATCACCCCGATCCTGGCCCCTCTCCACTGGCTCCCTGTGCGGTTCCGAATAAATTTCAAGACCCTCCTCTTTGTCTACAAAGCCCTCAATGGGCTTGCACCCTCCAGGTCCCTCAGATCGGCCGACTTGGGGTTGCTGAATGTCCCGCAGTCTAGGCATAAGCTCAGGGGCGACCGCACCTTTGCGGTCGCAGCTCCTAGACTGTGGAACAGCATCCCCCTCCCCATTAGAACTGCCCCTCCATCGACTCCTTTAAGTCTAGTCTAAAAACATATCTGTTCTCCAAGCCTTTCCTGACGTCCTCTGAGCGAGCACTATTTGTATATATGTATGTAGCCTGCTTGTGTATACTACTCTTATAACAAATGTAAAGCACTTTGGTCAATGAGAGTTATTTTTTAAATGTGCTATATAAATAAATGTGACTTGACTTGACTCAGATTCCTGTTAAATCTTTTCCCCTTCACCTTGAACTTGTGTCCTCTGGTCCTCGAGTCCCCCACTCTGGGCAAAAGACTGTGCATCTACCCGATCTATTCCTCTCATGATTTTGTATACCTCGATAAGATCTCTCCTCATCCTCCGGTGCTCCATAGAATAGAGAGCTAGCCTACTCAACCTCTCCATATAGCTCACACCCTCAAGTCCTGGCAACATCCTCGTAAATCTTTTCTGAACCCTTTCAAGCTTGACAATATATTTCCTATAACATGGTACCCAGAACTGAACACAATATTCTGAAAGCGGTCTCACCAACATCTTATACAACTACAACATGACTTCTCAACTTCTATACTCAATACTCTGACTGATGAAGGCCAAAGTGCCAAAACCCTTTTTGACCACCTTATCTACCTGTGACCCGACCTTTAAGGAACCATGGACCTGTACTCCTAGATCCCTCTGGTCTACAACACTACCCAGAGGCCTACCATTTACTGTGTAGGTCCTGCCCTTGTTCGACGTTCCAAAATGCAACACCTCACACTTCTCTGTATTAAATTCCACCAACCATTCCTCCACCCACCTGGCCAATCGATCCAGATCCTGCTGCAATCGTTCACAACCATCTTCATTATCTGCAAAACCACTAACTTTTGTATCATCAGCAAACTTGCTAATCTTGCCCTGTATGTTTTCATCCAAATCATTGATGTAGATGACAAACAGTAACGGGCCCAGCACCGAACCCTGAGGCACACCACTAGTCACAGGCATCCAATCTGAGAAGCAACCTTCCACCATTATCTTCTGCTTCCTTCCATGGAGTAATTTGCTATCCATTCAGCTATCTCTCCTTGGATCCCATGCGATCTAACCTTCCAGAGCAGCCTACCATGCTGAACCTTGTCAAAAGCCTTACTGAAGTCCATGTGCACAACATCTACAGCTCTGCCCTCATCAACTTTTTTGGTCACGTCTTCAAAAAAATCAATCAGATTTGTGAGACACGACCTCCCACGTACAAGTCCATGCTGACTATCCCTAATCAACCCTTGCCCATTCAAATGCCTGCATATCCTATCCCTCAGAATACCCTCCAGTAACTTACCAACTACAGATATTAAGCTCACCGGCCTATAGTTCCCAGCATTTTTCCTGCAGCCCTTCTTGAAAAGAGATACAACATTTGCCACCCTCCAGTCTTCTGGCACCTCTCCTGTATTTAAGGACGACTCGTAAATTTCAACCAGGGTTCCCGCAATTTCCTCTCAAGTTTCCCACAATGTCCTTGGAAATATCAGATCAGGCCCTGGAGATTTGTCTACCTTCAAACACGACAGTACCTTCAGTCCTTCTTCGACAGTAACCCTGACTGCTATCAAGACTACCAATGACTGCTTTAATTTCCTCCATCCTACTGTCTTTCTCCTTATTAAATAAAGAGGAGAAATACTCATATGCAGATGCTGGTTTATATCAAAGATAGACAAAAAAATGCTGGAGTAACTCAGCAGGTCAGGCAGCATCTCTGGAAAAAAGGAACATGTGACCCTACTGGTCGGAACCTTTCTCCACACTGATTTTAATTGGTATCACTTTTTTTAACTTTATAAATCTTTGTATCATATTTGTTAACAGTTTTTAAAAATTCCTGAATGCCTCTGATATTTAGAGAACTTTAAATATCCTAGGTAGCTTTGAAAACTGACAAAGCTGTGATCCAATGACTCCAAACGACTGAGTTACTCCAGGGGGTGGAAGATTGCAACCTTCACGTGGTCCGCCCTGTTTCAACTAATGCAATCAACTCGACGTGCACAAACAGAAGATCAAATAGAACAAGTTGTCCAACAACTTTAGGCTGTGCATGCCACATGACAGAAGAAGAGGTTACTCCAGCACTTTGTATTTATTTGTAAACTAGCATCTGCAGTTTTTAGTATCTCCATGTTATTAAACTCTCTATCTTCTTCCTGTAATCTGTCTCATTATTGTTTCAGATTTGGCCCATTATGCTGGTGTGATATGTTCAAAAATTCATAAGTGATAGGATCAGAATTAGGTCATTCAGCCCATTAAGTCTACTCCGTCATTCAATCATGGGTGATCTATCTCTCCCTCCTAACCCAATTCTCCTTCCTTCTCCCAATAATCCCCTGACTCCCGTACTAATCAAGAATCTGTCAAATTCCACCTTACAAATATGCATTGACATGGCCTCCACAGCCGTCTGAATGAAATAATTTCATAGATTCACCATCCTCTGAGTAAAGAAGTTCCTCCTCATCTCCTTTCTAAAGGAACATCCTTTTATTACGAGGCTATGACCTCTGGTCCAAGACTCTCCCACTAGTGAAAACATCCTCTCCACATCCACTGTATCTAGGCCATTCACTATTCGGTAAGTCTCAATGAGGTCCCCCCTCATCAGTCTAAACTCTGGCGAGTGCAGGTCCAGCGCCATCAAATGCTCATCATACGTTAACCCAATCATTCCTGGGATCATTCTCATAAACACTCGTATACAGTGGGAACTGAACCTCCTGCAGGGGTTTGCATCCCAAAACAATATGCCTGTTATGTGACAATGAATAATATCTTCCTCAGCTATTGATGCTGGGTGTCTCACATGAGAGCCATGCAATGCCTCCCACATACACAATAGCAGCAGCTTTCCCATTTCTCACCCTCACCTGACCTATTGGTTTCCCATTGAACTGACTTGCATTTTGCACAAGACCCGGCCACAAAAAAAGACCAAGGTGACATTACCATTTCTGTGTGCTTTCTTTCTATCTGCACTTCAAAATTGTGTCCAGATTAAAACAGTTTTATGTTTTTTTGTGCCATCTCCAAATGTTCCTTCAGACACTGGATCCAATATGGCAGCCAGCACACCAAATGATCCAGCAACAAAGTTTGAAAGTTGAACCTTTTATCCAGTGTCCCACTCCCTACTGCCAATAACTATATTGTCTTCCACTTGGCACATATGGCTGTATTGTTCCTGTGACTTCAAAGATCTCATTTTCTGACCAGAATATCTTCATGTATAGGAAGGAACTGTGGATGCTGGTTTATATCAAAGAAAGACACAAAATGCTGGGGTAACTCAGCCGAGGCCAGCTTTCTCAATGTAAGGAAGGGTACTGACCCGAAACGTCACCTCTTCCTTTTCTCCAAAGATTCTGCCTGAACCACTGAGTTAATCCAGCATTTTGTGTCTATCTTCAACGTGTTCCATGTACTGGTCATACGACTGAGATCTCCCATGTATCTCAAACTCATGAATGTATCTCACAAATTTCACGCTTAATTATACGTGACAATAAACTAAACTTTAAGTATACGTGACAATAAACTAAACTTAACTAAAACTGAAAACCTTCTTGCTAAGTTTCTGTTGGGTTAATCCTGATGCTGGATACTCAACATTTGTGATTTTGTTAAAACGAGTCATCCTGAATCCTGAGTCATCCCTCTATCTCCCTCCCCCACCCTAGTCGCACTAGCTTCTCATTTTCACACCACAAACAGCTTACAATGGCTTGTTCCCTTTATCATCGATACTTTTTTGCATATCTTTCATTCATTGTTCTTTATCTCTCCACATCACCGTCTATATCTCTCGTTTCCCTGATCCCTGACCAGTCTGAAGAAGGGTCTCGACCCGAAACGTCGCCTATCTCCTTCGCTCCTTAGATGCTGCTGCACCCGCTGAGTTTCTCCAGCTTTCTGTGTAACCATCCTGAATCCAATCTGCTTTTGTACTCAGCCATTCTGTTCACTGGTCTGAACCTATCTTTCCTTTGCGTGGAAGACTGGACAAACTGAACCATTTCACCCAGGTGGCATGTTGCAATGTGGAGGTGGCCCAGAGAGGCAAGGAGGTTGCTGAAGATGCAACACTTACTCGAAACGCGCTGACGTCCTTCGATAGTGGGCAGCACGGTGGTGCAGGGTAGAGTTGTTGCCTTACAGTGCCAGAGACCCAGGTTCGATCCTGACTATGGGTGCTGTCTGTGTGGTGTTTGAATGTACTCTCCGTGACCTGTGTGGGTTTTCTCCAGGTGCTCTGGTTTCCTCCCACACTCCAAAGACGTACAGATTTGTAGACTAATTGGCTTGATAAAATTGTAAATTGCCCCTAATGTGCGAAGAATAGTGTTAGTGTGTGAGGGTCACAGTTCAGCACGGAGTCGGTGGGCTGAAGGGCCAGTTTTCGCGTTGTATCTCTGAACTAAACTTAAGGGCCTGTCCCACTGCGGGGACCTAATTTGCGAGTTTAGAAGAGTGTGCGCTCGACTCAAACTCGCAGCATGGTCGACACGTGGTCCTAGGAGGTGTATGTAACTCTCCGTCATGCTCGAGAGAAGTTCCCGCATACTCGAGGCCTCAGTTTGGTCGAGGAGTATTTTTTAGTATGCTGTAAATTGTCCGCGAGTAAAAATTGGTCATAGGTTTAGTCGAAGTAGGTCGGCATGTTATTCGTAGGTAATCGAAGGCAATCAAAGGTAATCAAAGGTAGTCGTAAATGGTCAAAGTCAAAGTCAAAAGAGTTTATTGTCATGTGACCCTGACAGGACAATGAAATTCTTTCTTTGCATAGCACAACAGAACATAGTAGGCATTGACTACAATTATGTACTTAAATACACACGTTAATTAATAAATTAATAAAGTGCAAATAACAGATGGAGGGGTATTAATGTTCAGAGTTTTGTCCGAGCCAGGTTTAATAGCCTGATGGCTGTGGGGAAGTAGCTATTCCTGAACCGGGTCGTTGCAGTTCTCAGGCTCCTGTACCTTCTACCCGAAGGTAGCAGGGAGATGAGTGTGTGGCCAGGATGGTGTGGGTCCTTGATGATGCTGCCAGCCTTTTTGAGGCAGCGACTGTGATAGATCCCCTCGATGGAAGGAAGGTCAGAGCCGATGATGGACTGGGCAGTGTTTACTACTTTTTGTAGTCTTTTCCTCTCCAGGGCACTCAAGTTGCCGAACCAAGCCACGATGCAACCGGTCAGCAAGCTCTCTACTGTGCACCTGTAGAAGTTAGGGAGAGTCCTCCTTAACA
Organism: Okamejei kenojei; assembly: GCA_035221665.1. Taxonomy (NCBI): domain Eukaryota; kingdom Metazoa; phylum Chordata; class Chondrichthyes; order Rajiformes; family Rajidae; genus Okamejei; species Okamejei kenojei. The sequence continues at coordinate 11,816,567 of CM069148.1, read as the reverse complement.
GACCGACTCTCCGTAATCGTCTCAGGCGCTGATGAGCTTTCTTAATAATTGCATCTGTGTTCTCGGACCAGGAAAGATCTTCACAGATGTGCACGCCCAGGAATTTGAAGCTCTTGACCCTTTCAACCATCGACCCGTTGATATAAACAGGACTGTGGGTCCCCATCCTACTCCTTCCAAAGTCCACAATCAGTTCCTTGGTTTTGCTGGTGTTGAGGGCCAGGTTATTGTGCTGGCACCATATGGACAGTCGCTCGATCTCTCTTCTGTACTCCAACTCATCCCCATCGGTGATACATCCCACTACAGTGGTGTCGTCAGCGAACTTGATAATGGAGTTCGCACTGTGACCGGCTACGCAGTCATGAGTGTAGAGTGAGTACAGCAGGGGGCTGAGCACGCAGCCTTGAGGTGCTCCCGTGCTGATTGTTATCGAGTCTGACACATTTCCACCAATACGAACAGACTGTGGTGTTAGTATAGTCGAAGGTAGTCGTCTTCACTCTCCACTATTCGGTGTCCAATTTTCCCGAAGCTAGTTGAAGCTAGTCTTCAACATAGTCGAAAGAGGTTGAAGGAGATCGAAGGAGGTCTTCTACATAGTCAAAGGAGGTCTTCTACATATTTGTAGGAGGTTCTCTACATAGTCGAAGGAGGTCGTAGGGGGTGTTCTACAACAAGACCATGACACTTTTTTAAACTTTCCTAAACTCTTCCAAACTCGCAAATTAGGTCCCCGCAGTGGGACAGGCCCTTAAGACTGCTTGCCACTGTGGTGACTATCAAAATCCTTTGAGTTATTTTTCAAAATCTCTCAGTTGGAAACATGTAAAAAGTATTCAAATTGAAACAAATCATTTAAAAAAAATACAAAGAAATGTAAAATAAAATGAATTACGCTGTAAAACTCTCAAAGATAATCTAAAACCATAAAATAAATTAAAATAATTGCCTTTTACAAAAGATCACCTTTTACAAAAGATACAAAGGAATGGAGATTAAAACCAGCATCTGTAGTTACTTCTGACACAATGAAAGGCGTTGATGATGTATGCCAGGCAATCCTGGTGCAAGGCTAAGGGGTTGGATCCTAGGTTTGTCCAAAGTATCTGATGTTCAGCTTTGGGATTCTACATTTTGGTAGTGTATACATGGATGACCAAAGCAAATTGTAAATCCAGCACTGAAAGTCTCCACCAATAGCCAAAATGGAAGTCACGATGCAAGATAGGGGGAGTTCAGAAGTATCAACCTCAAGAAGGAATCAAATTGGAAATATGTCTTAATACTGAATTGATGGTACTTAGGAATATAATGTATAATTACTATAGTTGTTAATAGGTATTAAATGTGGGTCACATTTGATATTTATAAATATATGTGCAACACAATGTGAGATGAGTCAAGTAAAGACCATATTCCGATTATCAATAATAGCAGTAATTCTGTAAAAGAGTAACATTTAGCTTGTAGTATGGATTTTGTAGTGAAAATGATTAGAAAGTGAGAAGATTTATGTCCAGTTAAATTTATTACATGTATGTGTGCAAATGTCCCTGTAAATAATTGGTAAATTATAGTTTCAAATTAAATAGTCTTTTTGTCTGTGAATCATCATTATTGTGACACCATGCCTACTCAGGTGTCTCTCACAGTCCTAATAACATTCAATTCTAGTTCTCTCATATCAGCTAGAAGATTATTAAAAATGGGAATCAAACAGTTTGCTTCTAAATGGAGACAGCAGGGGTGTCATGTGAAAGCACAGACCTTTGATTGGGCCTTGGCTAGAGTGTGACTGTGGTGTGATCAGTGCAGATGGGAGATAAGAGACAATTGTTTTGTACTCTTTACGTTGGTTGCAAACTGTACAGAAGGTTAAGCAAAGGAAGCACAAAATTTTGACATACAAGATCCAATTATGTCTTCAAACCTATCGGGAATTTCATAGAATACTCTCCATTTGCAAAGTAGTAGCTCTGACAACGTTAAAGAAACTCAAAACCATCCATCCAGGACAAAGCAGCTGCCTCCAACAGCAGGGAACATAATTGTGTTGTGTTTCACTTCCTCTTTGCATTTTTCATATTTATCTTGATTCTTAACTGTACAATCAAGCTATAACTAACTTCCTAACTTCCTATAACTATAACTTCCTATAACTTCCTAACTATAACTAACCTAACTTCCATCCGGCACTCAAGTACACCTGGACAATTTCCGACACATCCCTACCATTTCTTGACCTCACCATCTCCATCGCAGGTGATAGACTTCTGACCGACATCTACTATAAACCCACTGACTCCCATGGCTATCTAGGCTACTTTTCTTCCCACCCTGCTTCCTGTAAGGACTCCATCCCCTACTCCCAATTCCTCCGTCTACACCGCATCTGCTCCCAGGATGAGGTGTTCCACACCAGGGCATCGGAAATGTCCTCATTCTTCAGGGAACGGGGGTTCCCCTCCCCTACTATATATGAGGCTCGCACCAGGGTCTCTTCAGTACCCTGTAACACTGCTCTCTCTCCCCATCCCCCCACTAGCAACAAGGGCAGAGGTCCCCTAGTCCTCACATTTCACCCCACTAGCCGTCACATACAACAAATAGTCCTCCGTCAGTTTCACCACCTCCAACGTGACCCCACCACTCGCTACATCTTCCCATCTTTCCCCCTTGTATGCTTTCCGCAATGACCGCTCCCTCCGTAACTCCCTTGTCAATTCTTCCCTTCCCTCCCCAGGCACTTTCCCTTGCAACAGTAAGAAATGCTACACTTGTCGTTTACCTTCCCCCTCAACCATTCAAGGACCCAAGCAGTCGTTCCAGGTGCGACAGAGGTTCACCTGCATCTCCTCCAACCTCATCTATTGCATCCGCTGCTCTAGATGTCAGCTGATCTACATCGGTGAGACCAAGCGTAGGCTTGGCGATCGATTCGCCGAACACCTCCGCTCGGTCAACCTAAACTCCCGGTGGCTCAGCACTTCAACTCCCCCTCCCATTCCGTATCCGACCTCTCTGTTCTGGGCCTCCTCCATGACCAGAGTGAGGACCACCAGAAATTGGAGGAACAGCACCTCATATTCCGCTTGGGCAGTCTGCACCCTAGTGGCTTAAACATTGAATTCTCCCAATTCCGTTAGCCCTTGCTGTCTCCTCCCCTTCCTAGCTCTCCCTCAGCCCTCAGGCTCCTCCTCCTCCTTTTTCCTTGTTTCATTTCTGCTATGAATTGTCAGAGAGCTCTGGCTTTGGTTGTGCCACCTTTCCCTCCATGTGGGAAAGTACCTCGCCATACTGGTACCATCTCCTCTTTAAAGGATGCCTGTTTTCTTAAATTTGTTTTACCTGCAGGTAATTGATGGACTAGATGTTTTATCTTCATGCTGAAGTTGGGACTCATCCAGTCAAATAGTTCTACTCTAGGCATCTCTGAGTTTTATTTCCATTATTAATTCAACCTCTATGATTTTATGATATTATGAACACTTCATTTCTGTTTCTCAAATTAAAACATGATTAACCTGGTCTACCTCTTCACCAGATCCCGTAATGCCTCAATCTAAGTTGGGTTGAACTAGTTCTCCAATATTAATCAATCAATATGAGATTCCAATCAATATAACTGGTTGAAGTTCCACATTATCACCATGCTATAGCTCTTACATCTCTTTGCAATTTGAGTTGAATCTTCCTATTAATGGCATTAGAATAGTCATAATAGAATAATATTATTCTTATTATTTCATAATTCTGATCCATACGATTTTGCCTTTTGAGTTCTCAGTCATTTTCTCGCTCACTCTAGCATTACATTATCTGTTCAAGCATCACAACGTCTTTGTTTCCTGTTCTTCCTTATATCCAGGTATATTCTGATCACATAAAAACTAATTTGATCCTCCTAATTACTGCCCACTTCATCTGCCCTTGATCTTGACTTAATTTATGTAAGCTGTGCTCTCGAGAGACATTTTCCAAAGGGACGGCATGGTGGGCAGCAGTAGAGTTCCTGCCTTACAGTGCCAGAGATCAGGGTTCAATCCGGACTATGGGTGCTGTCTGTATGTGGAGTTTGTAAGTTCTCCTCGTGACTGCATGGGCTTTCCCCGAGTGCTCCGGTTTCCTCCTACACTCCAAAAAAGTACAGTTTTATAGGTTAATTTGGCTTCAGGAAAAGAAAATTGTAAATTGTCCCTAGTCTGTAGGATAGTGCATGTGTACTGGGATCACAGATTGGCATGGACATGGTGGGCCAAAGGGCCTGTTTCTACGCTGCATCTATGAGCTAAACTAGTCTAAACCCATTCCTAGATTAGGTTTCACCATGCCAGACCTCATCAGTAGCTCCAACGGAATTAAACTGTTCAATCGCAAACATTCCCTCTTTTGATCTTCTGATGTAAGGAAAGTCAGTGGTGAAGCAGCTGAAGACCGTCGGAGTCAGCTCACTGCCCTGAGGAACCCTTGTGGCAATGGCCTGGTGCTGAGATGATAGACCTCCAACCTCACACAAACATCTTCATTTGTGTGATGCCTAATTCCAGACAATTATTGATTCCTTTTCCGTCCTATATGATAGCAATATTATAAAAGATTGTGTAACCTTTACAGATTCCTTTTGAGCATTTAGCAGAAAACAATGCAAGACAATTTTCATTGACCATTCAGAGCAGTGAAAAATGAAGCATTTCCTTAGATAAACAAATTTCTCTCACACCTTTGAGTAAAATTCAACAGTTGTAAAATATAATTATACAATTATATAAGGGGCTCCATTTAATTTTCAGAAACCCCATACATCCTTGAGAGCTCTAAACAGATATTTAAAAGGCAAAATGTGGTTTTCTTAATAAGATTATGCTAATCTAAACTGAATTATATTTATAGTCCTAGAATTAAAATGGCACGCTATTTTATTCTTTTACACCCCATATATTTTTTAATGCGGGGACTCAGAAGGAAAACAGTGTTCAAATAGCCATCACTAAATTTTTAAAAGTGCAATAAAGATTAGCAAGTCTTCTTAAATAATTTAGATACCATCATTATATAGAAAATGAGGTTCTTAAGTAAATTGTCAGATTAATTTATAAATACTTAATTGGCCTGAGTGCTCTTTTAAAATAGGACTTAAACAAACCTTGTTCCATTGTTTACATCTGGATGTGGTTCATTTGCAAATTAAGACAGGAAATAGGGTGAATGGCAAAAAAATTAAAAAAATGTATATCAATATTTTTTTTGTTGTTTGTAAAAGGAGAAATAAATAAAGGCCAAGTACATCATCAGGACAAATGCCAGATTTGTCATTGACAGCTGCTCGTCCATACAGCAGGATATTGTGGGAGGAGTGCAGCAGTTAGCAAACCCCACAGCAGTCTGCAAAGTCACTAGTGGGAACAACAAAGGCCTTTCTATGCAAGTAACGCAGATGAGCCTGTAGCCAAACTGTCAGAAATGGTTATGATGACAGATACTCAGTGTTCATTATTTCCTTATCACAGGTCACTTGGTGACAAGCGGGTCAGCATGCTTCATCAACTGTGGCTGATTTAAATAAAGGTGTGCTGTTTGGATAGGAAAACTAATATTGCCAAATTGTGCCTTCAAATTCAACATGCAATCTGTGCTTACCAGAGAAAGGAAGATGCACACAAATAGAAGCTTACCATTCTGCCCCTTGAGATTGTTCCACTATTCAATAAGATCATGTTATTTCATCATTCTTATTGCTACAGTGTTATCTGGTTTGTTGTGTCTTTCATTGACCAACTGTTGATCCCATGTATCAGTCATATTCTTTATGATCTCGAACTATTGCCCAGAAATTCAATTTGCATAATACTATATAATACCAGAATTAATCATGAAAATTGTATGCCAGGTCATTTTTGCATCATTTGCAAAATTCAGCTGGGTACTTCTTGGCATCAGTCATCTTTGCAAACTGATGCAATTTCTGCAACAGAGACACGCAGGATTACATCAGAACCTCTGAAATACACTTTTTTGAGCACTGCAAGGGTACTTGGATGATGGTGGACTGGAAGGGTCTTTTGTTAAGCATTCTTTGAGTCATGAGCATGGAAACAGGCCCTTTGGCCCAACTTGCTCATGCTGCCCAAGAAACTCCATCTACACTAGTCCCACCTGCCTGCACTTGGACCATATCCCTCTAAACCTTTCCTTTCTATGTATCTGTGCAAATGTCTTTTAAATGATGTTATAGTACCTATCTCTTCTGGCAGCTTGTTCCATATACATATCGCCATCTGTGAGAGAAAGTTGCCCCTCAGGTTCCTATTAAATCTTTCTCCTCTTGCCTTAAATCCATGCCAACCTATTCCCAGGACAATATGTTCTAAGTAGCATAAGACTGGTTGTCAACAAATTCATCTTTGGGTTGCCACCTGCACCGATCCAACTTCTCCAACAGTTCTCGAGTCTGAAGGAGGGTCTCGACCTGAAATGTCACCCATTCCTTCCCTCCAAAGGTGCTGCCTGTCCCGCTGAGTTACTCCAGCTTTTTGTGTCCATCTACGGTTTAAACCAGCATCTGCAGTTCCTTCTTACACAATTCTCGAGCACCATTCTGTTTCCCAGCCAAACCCTTGATCTGTGTCCCCCATCCTTGATATCCCATCCAGCCCATTCCCACTTTTGCAGCCAATCCCAGACCTCACATCCCAAACTCCAGTAACCCCCAAACAAGTATCGTCCATTCCCACCTCTGGCAGTCTCAGGAAAGGGGATGAAATACAAAATACTGCAGATATCGTCAACCTGAATTTAAAAACAGAAAATGCCATAGTACTCAACAGATCAAACTGCTTCTGTGAATAGAGAAGAGGATTTGATGTTTCAGGTCAATGATTCTTCATCAGAACTTTAAATTTGATGAAGGTTCATCAATCTAAAATGGTAACTCAGTCACTCTTTCTACTGATGCTGACTGACCTGTTAAGTATATTCATTTTCCGTTTCTTAAAATAGGAGTGCTGGGAAGAACATTCCAGCTACAGAAATAGGCAAAGCCTGACCTAGGCCTCAGGGGCAAAGTTTTCAGCAGGGTGGGCACCCAAAGTAATCATTAGCACCCTAGAAAGCTTTAATGGCTTTGACAGGTAGATTATATATTTCGCGCATTTTTAAAAGCCATTATCTCTGGAATTGCCAATTTCCCAATGCAATACCTCAGCAAAATTGCACTCACATAACTTGCGTCACAATGCACATGCACATTTTGGGGTTTAAAAGATTTTTAGGTAGGCAGAAGAACATGCAGGGATTGGAGGGATATGGGTTATACACAGGCAGGGGAGATTATTTTAATTGGCATCGTGAGCTGAAGGGACTGTTCCTGTGCTGTACTGTTCTATATTCAACATATTTGACACCCATTCACCTTCAAAAAATATGTGCTCAGAAGTGCTTGTTGTGACCATGTAGCTCTTTTGGATCGCGCAGGGATTTGTTCATTACTTAATATCCAAAGTCAAAGGCTGTTCAGCAAGAACTCATTTTGAATTGAATGTTTTCCTGCATTGGTAATTGGCCATAAACCTAACCAACCAAGCACTTCTGCTCACCGAGTTTAAGTAATATTAGCCACAGGTTAAACATGATCTACTCAAATAATGAAATCATACAGATCAGAATAGCAAACTCCGTCAGCTAAATTGCAATACCCTACTTATTAATCGGAAATGTAAACTCTGTTTAAAGTACTGGTTTCTCCTGAACTATAAATCAATTATTTCCATACAGACTCTCGGCCAATTTGATGAGCTCCTATAAATTTGTCGTTTTACCGCTAAAATACAGACAAACAAATCAGTGGGTAATAAGCCTTCCATTTCCAATTTGCAGCGTGGCCTGTACATGTAGTTTGTGAATGTTGTACCAAGAAAGCAAAATTTTTTGTACCAAGAAAGTACAACAGATCTTGGAAATGTTCGAAGGTAGACAAAAAAGCTGGAGTGAGGCAGCATCTATGGAGCGAAGGAATAGGCGACGTTTCGGGTCGAGACCCTTCTTCAGACATGTTCTACATGAGCTCAAGGGTTCTACATGAGACGGGCACAAAGGTACAGTTGCTGTAGTTCTGCTGCCGCACAGATCCAGCTACCCAGTTTGATTCTGATCTCCAGTTCTATTTATGTGGAATTTACATAAATTTACATGTGGATGGGTTTCTCCCAGGTACTCCGCTCTCCTCCTGCACTCCAAAGACATACTGAGTGGTAATCAATTGGTTACTGTATTTTGCCCTTTGGTGGGTTATAGCAGAATCAGTGTGGAGTGATGGACACATGAGAGAGAATAGATTACTGCAATAGGATTAATGGGATTACCTTGAGAGATGGTATACACTCAAAGGGCTAAACAACCTTCTAGGTCCAAATCTGAAGCCACGAGGAGAGCACCTCACTTTGATATGACCATTTTCTATAGGTGTCAGAATCCCACATTGAATTTCTATGAAGATGCTCAATAGTCTTTGTGATGAATGTAATGAGGGTATGCACGTTAGAGGGGGGGGGGGGGGTGGTTGAAAGGCAACCAAAGCATACTCTCATAACAATGAAGCAGGGAAATCTAGAGAGAAAAACAAATTATTTCTATAATTAGTGCTGCACTTTTGAATAAGAATTAATTGTCCTCAGCCGCAAATATCATGACTTTTGCAGCTGTGCCTGAGAAAAGAGGAAAAATTTAGACATTTATAAATACTTTTAATTTCAAAAAGTGACTGAAGCGTACTGTAAGGATGCCAGCTACGAGGAAAATAAAGCCAAGGATCAAGAATATTTATGAAACATACTGTCAAAGAATATGCTGTATGATAAAAGAGGAAGTGTAGGGGTTAACAAAGGGAATTGCAAAAAGTAATTAATAGTATTCCTTTGTAGACAATGTATCTTATAAATGTTTGGCCATTGACAAAGTGTAATTCACAAGATTGAGATAAAACCTTGTCTCACTGATCAAACATATCTTATTGAAAATGAATAAGTGAAAGCAATAATATTTAGTGAATTACAAGATCAGAGACCTCCACGATCAATATTAACCGTTCCTTCAACTAACTATTAGACAGCCTTCAGACACCATAATATTCCAGTCGAAAACAACACCTTTAATGCAAATATGTTATTCTATTTAATCTGGGATCCATCAATATCCTTTCTCTATCACCATCACTAACGATTTGATCTGTATAGCTCATTTATGCAAATCCCTCAGTTCATTTGCTTCTGAAATCCTTGTTACCTCGCAATTCAACTAGTCAAACAGGGTTTTGGCATATCTACCAGCTTCCATCTTTCTTAAACTGCAACATTCAAAAACCTGTTCCTTGTATCTTAACTCCAACCAGGTTTCACTCATCCATGATCTCTGTGCTCACTATCCCACCTTGACTCCGAGTCCAGCGACATCTAGCACAGTGGCCCAAGTGGTGGAGCTGCTGCCTCACAGCTCCAGAGACCCGGGTTTAATGCTGACCTCGGATGCTGTCTGTGTGGAGTTTGCACATTCTGCCTGTGACTGCATGGGTTTCCTTTGGATGCTCCGAGTTTCTCCCACTTTCCAAAGACGTGTGGGTTTGCGGGTTAATTGACCTCTGTAAATTGCCCTTAGTTTGTTGGGAGTGGATGCAAAAGTGTGTGCAAAACATAAAATTAGTGAGAACTGGTGATCGATGGTCAGTATGGACTTGGTGAGCCAAAGGGTTTACTCCCATGCTGTCTCTTTCAATCAATCACTCAAATCCTTTCAACTTTCTCTATCAGTGCAACCTCTCTCAGAGCTATATTAGATTGGGTTGTGCAAAGTCCCTGCAGTTCTGCACTCCTGTTCACTTGGATTCACCAAATTTTGAGACGATGGATAAACAGAATTTCATGCAGGCAATGCATATATCTATAATGATTTCAGGAAAGCTTTTGACAAGGTCCAAGGGCAAGCAAGAGAAACAAAGTGAAAACCCCTGGAATCCAAAGGAGAGCGATAAATTTAAAGCAAAGATAGCTCAGACGTACGAAGCAAAATGGTTAATATTTTTATAATTGTAGGCTGTTACCAATAGGTTCGATAGGAGCCTATATTCTGCCTCTTGTTTTGTTTTAATATATACTAATGATTTAGACGAACAAAGGAGGCAAGATAAAATACATTTTCAGGTGACTGCTTGACAACAAAGAGGGAAACTTTGCATTGAAGGAAGATATAGATAGTCTTAGAGCCACAGAGTTCTGCAGCAGGCTCTTCGAAAGCAGGCCCTTTGGCCCAACTTGTCCATGCTGACCATGATGCCCCTTGTCATCACTAGTCCCATTTATGTACATATGGCCCATAACCCTCAAAATCATTCATTTCCATGTACCTGCCCAAATGTTTTTTTAAATGTTGTTATTGTATCAATCTTTAAAATAGCAAAAAGAGGAACTCAAAGATAGCTGGATACCTTTTTTTAAAGATAGCAGGATAGGTCTTCAACATGACATTGAACCAGGTAGTTGAAGATGAATAGAATCTTTTACCTGCATTTGTATATAAAACTACCTTGCATTATCTCTTATGATCTTACAAGCTTCCATGGATGAGATACAACAAAGTACAGAACAAAGTGCAGCCAATCAAGATTAAGGACGAATATTCACTAGTATTAAAGACAATCTTTGAATATTCAAGTCAAAGGTGTTCAGGCAGCCAGAAAACATTAAGCAAAACTCAAAGACCAAAAGGGTGCAATTACACAAGAAATTGTAAAATGATCAAATGATTGGGGATGCCAAGACATGGAGGCAACTTCCAAATTTTGTTTTGGTGAGCATTAGCTAATAATTTTGAAAGAACAATAGACTAGTGTATTAACGGCTAAGGGATGGCAGTGGAAGCAGATATGATAATGGTGTAAATGATGCTTTTGAATAGGTCCATGAATGTGCAGGGGAAGGAGGGAGATGGAGCACATGCAGGCAGCAGTGATTAGTTTAAGTAGCAATCATGTTCGACATACGACATCTTGGACTAAAGGGCATGTTCCTGCACTGAACTCCACCTGATGGTCTGTCTCTCTCCTGTACAATGACTCATCAACACCCATGATTACAGTGATACCATCAGCAAATTTGTAGGTGGCACTGGAGCTGTGCTTAGCCACAGTCTTGTAAAAAAAGTAGGGCAAGGAGCTACTTATGCAGCCTTGAACTCCACTTGTGCTGACATTTAATGAGGAGGAGATTGTTTCTGATTTGCATTGAATGAGGTCTGCCGATGAATGAGATAAGGATCCAGTTGCAAGGGGAGGTACAGAGGCTCAGCTCTTGGAGCTAGGTAATGCTTGGAGGAGATGATAGTGTTGAACACCAAACCATAGCCAATGGACAACAGCTTAATATATTTGTTTCTATTGTCCAGATAGACAGGAGGACAATAGATGGCTGTAAATTAACATTTGCTGTTGACCTGCTGTGGCGATAGGAAAATCAAAACTGACCCATTTTATTTCTAAGATTTGAGCCATAGCCAACCTTTCAAAGCACTTTGTTACAGTGGATGTAAGTGCTACAGAACAATAGTAATTGACACCGGTACAGAGATGTTCTTTTGAATAGTGGAAACCTCAGACCACAGAAGTGAGAGGTTGAACACGTCCTTGAATACTCCAGATAGTTGGTATACTCAGGACTTCAGCACTCAGCAAGTTATGCCTTTTGGACTAGACAATGAAGGCAAGTGTGCCATTTGCCATTGTCACTACCCTGGGAAATATGTGCTATACCCCCTAGTCTCCCTGTTCTACAGCACTCCCGGGGCCCTGACATTCATGGTGTATTCCATTCCATTGGACAATAGAATTAAGGAACATAGGACAAAATTGGTGGTCTGAAAGGTATTTGGCCTTGCTCCAGATCCTCCTGCTGACCTGGTGAATATAACCGAGGAAATATATGATACCAAAGAGAAATCGGGACAATGTAGGGAATAGGCATCAGGTGCACCACACATTTGGAATCAGGCTGGAAGGTTAAAAAAAAAGAGTTCATCTGAGCCATGACAAATAAGAAAATCATTGTCCGTCCAATTCCTTGACATTGCAGGTGTCGCATTGATTGTCATATAAAAATAAAAAATGCAGGAAATACTCGATAGGTAAAGCCACACCTGTGGAACAAAAACAGAGCTAACGATATACTGTCGTATGCCTCTCAGAGACCTTGTCATATAATCCGTCAGGCTAAGGCATTGTTACCAATAACGTTCTTTGGCGCTCATAATTCAAGACTTGCAATGTTAATGGAGAAGATCTGATCGGATGTAAAGTCCTTTAGAAATTCCGACAAAGGGACTTTGACATGAAACATTAACTCTGTTTCTCTTCCCAAATATGTGGCCTAAACTGCTGAGTATTTCTAGCATTTTTCGTTTCTATTTGAGATTACGTTTTAAAAAACAATTTAGACCAACTTGTGGCATTGATGACCCCACTGCAGATGTCAGCAATTTTCCCGCTACCGATGCCTCTCAGGGACACACTTACCTTTGACCTACACCCAGTAACCCCAGGCTGTGGCTCAAAAGTCTGAAACCCTCTTATGGAGGGCAACAGTTTCTTGTGACTGTCCAAACCAGAAGGAAAGGGAGAAGCCTTCTAGTAGCCTGATGCTGCCTCACAGGAATAGGGAAATGGATTGCGTTACCACTACATCTCAATACTAGTGCCTTCCAACCTTGAATGTACTCAAGTAGGGCAGGCACCAAGCAGATATTGTTATGGCGTTATATAATGTAACAATTAATTTGTTCACTGTAATGTTTTAATACCCTTTGAGCAGACTGGGAAAATTCTGATCTGATGAGTGGATGACTTGGTGCTGTACCTTCCTAGTAGGACATGCGTGTAATCGTTTCTGAGAAATGATTAATCCTTTGGAGAGGTTATATTGGATGGCACTGAAGCCATCCATGGTACAGCCATTTGATCATGATGAACGCTTGGTTGAGTGGAGATAACTTGCAGTAACTAATGCTGGGGACCAGCTTTGGGCCTAGTGGAGGATTCCAAAATAGTTTTTCTTAATATTTATTCTACACATTGGTTTTTGATGAAGAGTGTAAGGTCCACGGAATTCACCAACAGTTGTTTGGTTTAGTTTCAATAAGGATCTGCAATATTGAAACCGAGATGACATTTCCACTGCAGTAATATCAATCTGCTTGATGATCATAAAAATGTTCATCTGTCTCTTTGTCGAAGCACTATGATTTTGGATGCTTGGGGAAGATATAAGCGACTAATATTAAATACAACATACATTGTCAATATTAATATATCTTCTATTGCTTCCAGCTCACTCCTGTCTCATCTACTGGATAATTTTACTTTGAATATGAACATATTCTCAAAGCACTCTAAGGATTGTGAGTCAGCAGAATCCTTTCTTGAGGGGAAACAGACAGTGAATGAGGCTTTGTAACTATTATTACTGCTTTCTTCACAGGGGATAGATGGAGTACTATGGCTTCGAGTGTTCTGCATTGAGTCCATGAACCACAATGTCAAGGTCCAGAGCTGAGTTATTTCTCAAGGATCCTTGCCCAGTCCATTTGACTGGTGGGAAAATGAAAGCAATACTGTGAATGGATTTGACCCAGATCAGTGGTCAGTCATTCTTCCAGAGGCTGGTATCCATCAAAAATTAGTTTGAGGGCATCCTCATTGCTTCCCTGATTATAGTAAATATCTTGTGCCTGTTTTATATTAAATGTTTTCAAAGATTTGAACAGTCTATTGAGGAAATGGAGAGGAACCCATGATAACTGTTTTATTGTGATGCAAATTGCAACCATCAATTAATGCATCCATGAGTCACAGCTGGTGGGTGAATGACTATCACATACCTTTCATGTTCCTTATTATATGACCTTTCCGGCTAATGCATTTTTACCACGCACATTACTCTTTGGTGTTTATAATTCAAGGCTTGCAAAATTAATGGACAAGATCTGTGAAGATCCTTCAGGCATTGCTATACATAGGAAGACAAAATTCTTCACATGATCAACAATCCCTTGGACATTGACCAAGCAGCAGCCCAATTCAGATCTGAAGAGGAGCTTTGGTTGCCATTTGTTACCGTTAATTGTGATATGATCATCAATATAAATCCACATACCCGTTACTTAAATTCTAATTTCAGGTGTTGGTATTGGTTTATCATTGTCAGGTGTACCGACATACTGTGAAAAACATTGTTTACATGCTATCCAGTCAAATCATACCACTCATGAGTATAATCTAGCTATAGGCAAGTACAACAGATAGTACAAAGAGAAAAATACCAGAATGCAGAATCTAATGTTACAGCATTATAGCGTTACAATTACAGAGAAAGTGCAGACAAAATAAAATTAAAATTCGCAAAGAGAGTGCTAGACACCCTAGCCTAAGGGAGAACCATTTAGTCATCTGCAACAATGGGGAAGAAACTGTTCCTGAATCTGCAACCACATGCGTTCATGCCTTTGTATCTTCTTCCCAATGGGAGAGGGGAGAATAAGGAATGACTGGATTGGAAATGGTCCTTAATTATGTTGGCTGTTTTCCTGAGGCAGCCTGAAATGTAGATTAAGTTGATGGGGGGGGGGGGGGGCATCTGTATAAGTTACCATTTTTCTTGGAGTACAGAGTACTGGAGACCTCTCTAAAGCTGTGGTATAATAAATACTGTAAGGCTTGGAGTAGATCAGCCCACACCACATGGAATAATGGTAAGGCTAAGAACCTGAGATTAACTGTGACCTTTGCCTTCCAAAAGCAAAGATGCACGGGAATGTGTGTATCCGGTGATTATATCAAAATGCTGATTGATTTGGTAGAACTGAGTCACGGACACATGATTTTTAGAGATCAGGATGGAAGCACATGTCCCTATAGTCTGTTTGAACACAGGCACTTTTTGAACTTCCCCCCATAGAGCCTCCAGCTTTGCTTTAGGTATCTACAATGTCTGAACAAGGTCCCACTCAGAATGGGTTATTCTTGAGATAAACACAAGAGTACCCACGCTAAGTTACTGACAGTTTTTTTTATTTAAGTAGAGCTCAACAAATCTATGTGTTGGGACTGTGAATTACATTTGACTCTGCAAAACCAACCTCCGGAGAACTTTTCAAAGACTGGTTTCGATTGTGAAGTGAGTAATCTTTTAAATAGTGTTTCCACTCAGCATGCACCATTCTGAGGGTAATCTGACCCTAGTCTAAATGCAACTAAAATTTAGACGAGTGTGCATGTGCACATGTGTGATTGACAATTATTCAAGTTCTGGCTACTAATGGGAAGCCTTTCCAAACGGCCGCTTATATTGTGGATTTCTGGCTACGCAACCTACCATTTTCCATCCATTCATTTTAATTAGCAGAAAATGGTGGTGGTGTGCCACAATTTCCTGATAAATGGTCCCAGTGTGACTCAGGAGTGCTGAATTCCACCCCTACCCCCAACCGTTTAGTATTCTTTCCAATCCATTTGTCAAAGCATAATTAGTCTACATTGCTCTATTCAACGCATTCAAGATGCCAAAATGCCTCTTTTCCGATATTATTTCGTACTTTACAATAAATCTAGAGGCAGTAGCTCAGACTTAAAATTGTTGAAAAGATTGAATTGAACCAAGTTGTCCATAAATCTTTATACAATGCGTATAATTTTCAGTTAAACATGGAAACAAGAGTGGGCAATTTGTTCTATTGAGAGTACTTTGCCATTTTGTTAGCAAAAGCAGCTCATTCTTTTTAATTCAAATTCTCTGTTGTTTCTCTGTAGCCCTACAAAAGCTCATTTCCTGAGTATCTCTCTTTTAAAGAATTCTTTATCTTTAGCTTTCTGGTGGAAGTGCTCCACATCACACAAGTCTTTAATGGCAATGCCTATCCATACCCACAGACTCCCTCTCCCCATCAATCATCTGTGCACCTTCCCCTCACCCACCCCACTGGAATGGACTAGACAACCTGCTTTGCATTCTGACTCATTTTACCCTTCAGTGAATTCAACAAACAGTTTGATTAAAATTAGCCACAGAAATATTCATTTAAAAAATCATTAAAATCATTATTATCCTACCTCTCCTCGGAACATCACACTTCACACATCTGCATGTGAATTTCAGTCTATCATTGTACGATGATGAAAATACCCCCTATGATACTTAAGTGTGCATACTTAGGCAGGTGTGATGTGAGAAAGAATCTTTGTTGCTTTTTTGAAACCACTGTAAAATTCTGACACTGTATGCTTTTCGCAATCGCACATCAGAATTCCTGACTTCTTATGTTGGTGTTCTTTAAAACATAAATAAAGTTGAGCCTTTGTTTTCAGTATTACCCCAGTTATTTTTTTTTTGTAGATCAAGATTGGGGGGGAGATAATTGCTGAAGCGGAGTACAGTAGCTTGCTGAACAGATCTGATGATAGGAGAAGACTGTGATGGGATAGAAATGGTCAAATGACAGAGAAGACGGAGGGGAGGGTGCAATAGAGGTGGTAAGAGATGGAAAGTGAGTTAAAAATCTGTAGATGCCCTTACAGTGTGTGGTCATACAGAAGATGTAGGGTGATGAGGATGTCAAGAGAAAATTGGAAGCAACCTTAAGCATGAATTAATTAACAAAACACAGAGTGCTGGGGGAACGCAGCAGGCCAGGCAGCCACTGTGGAGATAAATTGATTTTCCCTTTACAAACTTTTTGTATCATACTCATAATTTACCCATCCTTCAGTAAACTTTGAAATAATGCCCATTATAGTCCCTTCACATCTGTCATTAATATAGATCATAAACTGCTAGACCTTGACACTGATCCCTATGGTGTTCTAACTTGCCATTCATCACACAGAGAAGCACAATGCTTCATTAGAACATAAAACTTAGAACAGTACAGCACAGGAACAGGCCCTTCAATGCTGAACATGATGCAACGTTAAAATGATCCTCTCTATCTGCACATGATCCATATACCTCCATATCCATATGCTGTCTACAATCATCTCAATACCACTATCATTATCTGTCTCCACCCCACACCAGCAGTGGGGCTCAGGCACCACACTGTGTAAAAATTTGCCTTGCACATTTCCTTTAAACTTTTCCCATCTCACGTTAAATCTATTCCCTCTGGTCTTTGACATTTTCACCCTAAGAAAAGGTCCTGACTGTTTACCCTATCTAAGTCTCACATAATTTTTTTATACCTCTATCAGGTCTCCCCTCAAAGTCTGACATTCCAGAGTAAACAATCCAAGTTTGTTCCAACCTCTATTTAAACTCTTCAAAACAATCAAAGGTATATATAAAACAAAAAGGTGTTTTGTTGCAATGCTGATGTTCACTTCAAAATCCTAATGTGCAGTTTTCACCTGAGTTTATTTCAATGGCTGCCCTTGTTGATGACGTCCAGCTCCAGGGCATCAAAGGTATTTCAAAAATATCGAAAATATCAATCTCACATGAAACTGGAAAGAAATCATCTAATATCGTTGAACAATAAATATCAGCACTGTTAACAGCTTACCTCTGGGCTGGAGTCCAGGGGTGTTTCTCTTCCAGTTTCTTTAACAGTGCCACAGTCAGCTGTGTATCATCCTCAGGGGATGCTCCAGATATTAATTGGACTTCTAAGGCCCTGCTAACTTGTTTGTGACTACCCTTCCCGGGACTATTTGCAGAGACCTGAGAATTAGCACAATTATTAAAACTTTTCATTAAATTGATACATGATTCCTTTTAATAAACTGTCATACTATTATCGTATTTGAGTCTCCATAAAGCACTGAAAAGACACCGGGATAATTACTTATCATCCTTACGGCTAAATGGCACAATTACTCACAATATTTCCTTCAGCTAATGAAAATAACTGAAGGCAGTGGGGGCAATTCAACAGTAATTAAAACATCTTCAATAAGAGCCATTTTATGGAAAGACGCTGATAAATTTGTCATTGTAAATCAAACTAACTAATCCCATCTATCTCCATTTCCAACTAATTGGCATTCTGGGGCATTATGATAAGAGCAGCCAAATTTCTTACAGCGGTGTTTGCTTAAACTTAAATTCCAACGGATGTATTTAATATTTAATGCCATCTGTTATTTTGTGTGGTTGCAGGAAACAAAAATTAATACTACAGTGTTAAATTATGATAAACAAGGAAAGTTTGGTTACAAATATAAAAATATTATCTTAAATAATGTGATTTTATCAAATGAATGCAGCACAAAATATTACAAAGGAGGTGAACACCCAAGAACAATGCACAAGACAACGTCAAATATATGAAATAAAAAACACAAATAGATCAGATAGCTCCTCAGGTCTACTCCAACTTCAATAAGATCGGCTAGCTCTTCCTCTCCCTGCACCTCTTTATACTGGCTACTTCCCCTCTATTCTTTCAGTCTAGATGAGGTTTCTCAATCATAAATGCTGACTGTCCATTTCCCTCGACATACACCAGCTGACCCGCTGAGTTCCTCCAACAACTCTGCCTTTTTCTTGCCACGGATTTCAGCATCTGTAATTGCTTGAGCTCTTCAACAAGATCATAACTGATTCAATCTTAGCCTCAATAGCAGCCGTCTCACTTGCTCCCATTATCACTCAATGCCTTTGTAATTGAAATATCTGACAATTTCTCCACCTAATGCAATCAATAACTTCACCACCATAGCTCTCTAGAGCAGAAAGTTGCAAACAATCACAACTCTGAGAAATGAAATTCCTTCCTATCTCTGTCTGAAATTATTGTGAAGTTAAGCCACCTACCTGTAGTTCAGGACACCTCCATTAGACAAAACATCCTTTCAGTATCCATCCTGTCAAACCTCCTCAGAAACCTATCTTTAAAGAGGACCACCCTTCATGCTTCTATACTATAATGAATGTCAGCCTGCTCTATTATACAGAATATGTAAACTCCCTTCATCTGAGAAATCAACCTAGTAAAACCTTCTGGCACTGCTTCCATTGCAAGCAAATCTTTCCACAGATATGGAAAACAAAACTGGATCAAGTATTCCGGGTGCAGTTTCACCAAGGCGCGCTGGATCTCCTGGTTATTAACTGTTTTAACTCCCCTTTCCATTCCCATACCGACCTTTCTGTTCTTTACTTCCTCCATTGCCAGAGATAGGCTACAAGCTGGAGGAGTAGCATCACTTGTCTAGCTTACAACCCTACAGTAGGGAGATATTTTTTCTCCAAATGGGTCTATAATACTGTGGCCATTATGGAAATATGGTTGCAAGAGGGATATGACTGGCAGCTCAATAGTCTGGGGTTTCACTGTTTCAGACATGATGGAGAGGGAGGCAAAAAGGTGGAGGAGATACACTAATAATCAGGGAAACAGTCACATTGGTACTCAGAGACGACATATTGGAGGGTTCATCTGTTGAGGTGATAAGGGTACAGCTTAGAAGTAAGAAAGGTGCAAGCACTTCAATTAAATTGTTTTACATACCCCCCAACAGCAAGAGGGAGAAAGAGAAACATATATATAGACAGATTATCAACAGATGCTAAAGCAACAGGGTTGTCTTACTGGGTGACTTTCACTTCCCCAATATCAACTAGGACTTGCTCAGTACCAAAACCTTAGATGGGACAGAATTTGTTAGGTGTATCCAAGAGGGCTTCTTGAAATAGTATGTGGATAGTCCAAACCCAAGAAGGAAACATACAGGATCTTGCGTTGGGAAAAGATCCTGGCCATGGGACTGCCGATACCATGGAAGAGAATTTTGGGAATAGTAATCACAATTCCGTAAGTTTTAAGATTGTTTGTAATAGGGTAAATCCTGGATCTTACAGGAAGGTCCTAAATTATCAAGGCAAACTACAACTTTGTTAGGCAGGATCTTCGGAGGGTACACTGGGAGCAGTTGTTATTGCGTAAGTCCACATCTGACATGTGGGAGTTGTTTAAAGGCCAATTGATCACAGGGTTCCTCCAACACTGCATTTTGCTCAAGATTTCAGCATCAGCAGTTTCTTGTGTCCCCTTACTTACATGCATTACTGAATTTCCTATCAGCAAGCCCAAAGCTGCAATACCGCTTTAAATGCATGAATGTATGTGTAATGCATTGTATCTTAACTGTAATTCTTGCTACAGATTTAAAATTTGCAATCGGCCACCACAGGACAAAAAACTAATGAAAATCTCCACAGCAAGATGATGTGCCTTTTTCACACATGCTGTAATCACCACCATAAAGGCTGATACTGCTGGAAATACTCAGCAGTGAAGCAGCATAAATGAGCGTACAGAATCAGATTCAATACTGCAGGTCGGTAGTCAAAAAAATGTTAAAAAATTACTGACCTTAAAAAAAAAAGATTTCCTTCTCCATGTTACCTAACCTGCTGAATGTTTTTTGAGATTTTTATCTTTATTTCACTTTTCTACAGAATATCTTTTATTTTCATTTTATCTTTCTATCTTTATTATATAAATATATTTTCTACAGAAAAGCTTTTATTCAAAATCATTGTACATTCATCTTCATTTCAGCTCCTGTTTATATTTTACAAAGTATTATTTTTCGTAACCCACAGCTGAATCCACAACATAGGATATACTTCACACAGCTGAATTTACAATAAAGAGCACTCGATCTTGTACTATGATCCTACATACAATTTGACTCTCTTTCCTAAAACTAATTTCTTCTTCAAAGTTCTGTGCCTGATTTGGCTGTTCATGGAGCAGGACTCAAAACATACCTGGTGCACCGACTGCCCCACTTCTGACCTCCTTCTCAGTTCACCAAGATATGTGAGGACCATTTCAGGATAAGCCTGCAGGGGAGCAAACAAAATAAGCTGAAAAGAGCAGCGGTAAATTTATCACATTTGTGGAATTAATGAATGATACAACATAGAAATGAATTTACTTGCACAAGACTGGATTTTAACGTTTTGTTTAAGCAAACCTTGGCTGCAGAATTTGCTTTTAGGATGAAATAACTGGTGTCTTTTTAACATCTTGCACAATTTCAGAAACTCCTTGGATAAAATTGGTTGAAAGGGATATGGACCAAACGCAGGCAGGCGACACTAATGTAGATGGGGCATGTTGGTTGGCCTGGACAAGTTGAGCCGAAGGACCTGTTTCCACATTGTATGACTCTGACTCTAAATGTTTAATTTCCAATTGAGCCATATAGCACTGAGACTGAGCTATTTGTACCATGCTCCATAAACAGTCAATGTGTTTTTGTGATGTTGATTGGTAGGTAAATGCTAGTCAAACAACCATGAAAACTCCCCTAATCGCTGATTATTGTTATGGGAACCTCATCTTCCAGTTTCAAGAGTAAACAAAGCATTGATTTAAAATCTCATTGTCATCTCCAGCAATGGAGCATTCCAAAGTATTGCACTGAAGTAATCAGCCAGGTATAAATCTAGCTGCAGAATTTGAACTAACCATACAAGGCAACAGGGCTACCAATGGGGCTCATTTTAACAAGAAATTGACTTTTATTCAGTGTATAATAGAACATTCTTTGCTTCACTTCATCTTTTACCATGAAGAGCAGCCAGCAGGTTTTGGGCTTTCATTTGTGTTAGAATCATGATCTCACCAGCACTTAGGCAGAGCGATGCTGGCAGCTCAACACTATTTGATGAAGGCAGCAAGCTTGCCCTGTGAGAAAATTTGGAAGCAAGCTCTACTATGGTGGTCAGATTATTCAATGATTTACTTCAATGCAACAAACAAAACACCAACCATTGAGTTAATGTTACCAGCTGGATTAAACTTCCACTGTTGTTGGGGACTCTGCTTCATTCTGTGGAGAGAAAAGAAAGAGAACGCAGGGATGAGAATCTGCTATGTAATGGTGTTCATCTGGCTTACAAGGCCCCGGAAGCGCTAGCAAACAAAATGTTAGGAGTAAAAATATAATAGCTATTTAGGAAATAGAAGGGCAAAAATGTATCTTGGGCAGTAATAGAGCAGATTCCTGATATACAATTCGATTAACCTTAATGGAACTGGATATTCCAATTATAGACAGAAAATGATGGAGTGTCTCAGTGGGTCAGGCATCTCTGGCGAAAAGGAATAGGTGACATTTCAATTTGAGACTCTTCATCTGGGGAGTGGGAAACTAGAGGCATGATAAGGTACAAAGAACAAAATATTTTGGAATAAATCATTTAGAATATTCCAAGTGTCTATTGGCTACCTCTCTTTAATGTTTTCCTTTTCCCAATAAATCTCAGAATTTGCTGCTGGAAGATATCACAACAGCTGTCTGACTCTTGTAAAAAGCCAACAAATTCCTCAATGTCTGATACGGAAAGGAACAAGGCAGCCCAAACCTGTTTAGTCAAGGTGCTACCCACTATAAAATTGATGATATAGAGCAACAAGCCATTGCCTCGAATGGCACATGGAGAAGAAGGCTGGCCACTAATCATGGCTTCTCAGGCCAATTAAGGATTGGTTAAGTGTGTGGCTTTTTATCAACATCGCCACAGCTCAAGAATAAACGAGAAAATAAATCACGGCCAACTACACAGTAGAAAATCATGTGGCAGTGATTTCATGTAAACACTCTTCAATCACACCAGATTCCTTTTAGTATTTTAAGCTACAATTTTAAGAGTTATTACCTGATTTATTTGAACATACTTAAAAATGAATGAGCTAACAACGTCTCCATTAAAGTGTTATATGTTAAGAACATTTTTGTGACATTGTCAAAATCAATTTCCACATTATGAATCTAAACCTATTGGACTGAAACTGCATTATGCAATCTTCACAACAAACATAATAATGGAGAGGGAGGGAAAGAAAATCTCCATGGCACTTATGTCAAGTTGGACTCCGGAGCTACCCAAGAGCTGTATTAACAGTAGAGTAGCAGCAGGCTATTGGCAAATAGCAACAATGTGGCTTGTACATTCTGTCGCATATACTAGTTAAAATATGCTCATTCATTTCCAGATTATATATATTTAAAATAATATTCAGCCTAAGGTGCAATTGTAAAACAGATCTTGTTGCTTTTTATTATGTGAACTCATATAGCTGGAGAAGATTGCTAAGAAACCCGATGTTTACAAATGAGGAAATACAGCACTAAAAGGTTGAGAAATGCTTCAAAGCATACGACCTATGTGTTTGGTGTAAGTGGATGTTAACCCAATGATGTTATGTGAAGGTAGACAAAGTGCTGGAGAAACTCAGCAGGTGCGGCAGCATCTATGGAGCGAAGGAAATAGGCAACGTTTCGGGCCGAAACCCTTCTTCAGACAGATGTAGGGTGGGGGGGGGGGGGGGGGGGGGGGGGGGGGGGGGGGGGGGGGGGGAGGAGAAAGGAAGAGGAGGAGCCAGAGGGTTGAGGGAGAGCTGAGAAAGGAGGAGACAATAAGGGCTACCGGAAATTGGAGAAGTCAATACCGCTGGGGTGTAAACTGCCCAAGCGGAATATGAGGTGCTGCTCCTCCAACTTCCGGTGGTGCTCACTCTGGCCATGGAGGAGGCCCAGGCCAGAAAGGTCGGATTCGGAATGGGGGAGGGGTGTTGAAGTGCTGAGCCACCGGGAGATCAGATTGATTATTGCGGACCGAGCCGAGCGGAGGTGTTCGGCGAGCCTACACTTGGTCTCACCGATGTAGATCAGCTGACATCTAGAGTAGCGGATGCAATAGATGAGGTTGGAGGGGGTGCAGGTGAACCTCTGTCACACCTGGAACGACTGCTTGGGTCCTTGAATGGAGTCGAGGGGGGAGATACCTCCAACGTGATCCCACCACTTGCCACATCTTCCCATCTCCCCCCCTGTGTGCTTTCCGCAAAGACCGTTCCCTCCGTAACTCCCTGGTCAATTCTCCCCTTCCCACCCTTCCCACCCCTTTTCCCTTGCAACCGCAAGAGATGCTACACTTGTCACTTTACCTTCCCCTCGACTCCATTCAAGGACCCAAGCAGTCGTTCCAGGTGCGACAGAGGTTCACCTGCACCTCCGCCAACCTCATCTATTGCATCCGCTCCCCCCCCCCCCCCACCGGAAATTGGAGGAGCAGCACCTCATATTCCGCTTGGGCAGTTTACACCCCAGCGGCATGAACATTGACTTCTCCAAGTTCCGGTAGCCTTATTGTCTCCTCCCCTCCTCAGCTCTCCCTCAAACATCTGGCTCCTCTTCTTCCTTTCTTCTTCCCACCTCCCCCCACTCTACATCAGTCTGAAGAAGGGTTTCGGCCCGAAACGTTTCCTATTTTCTTCGCTCCATAAATGCTGCAGCACCCGCTGAGTTTCTCCAGCACTTCCAGCATAAATGAGAAAGTTATAGATACATGTAATCAGATTACTGTAATAATCATGGGAACTTATCTAGATATAGATTGGACATATTAAATTGGTATTAATAATATTAACAATGTATTGTTGAAACACAAATGAGACTGATTTCTAAATCACTATGCTGAGGGTCTGCCTAGGGAAGAGAATATTTAAAATCTAGTATCGTGAAACAGGAAAGAGCTAATTAATAATCCAGTTACAAATTGGTGCCTAGGAAGGATGACCACAATGTTAAGAATATTAATATTAATAGCATGGAATGAGCTGCCGGAGGAGGTAGTTGTGGCAGGTGCTATCGCAATGTTTAAGAAACATTTAGCAGGTACACAGGCAGGGTAGGTTTAAAGGGATGTTGGCGAAAAACAGGCAGATGGGATAAGTTGGTCAACATGGGAATGTTGGGCCAAAGGGCCTGTTTCCACGCTGTAAGTCTCTATGACCTTATTACATTAATTTCAAAAGAGGCGTGTTTCAATCTGACATCAATCTTGTCAATTCATTATGTATCAAAATTGTTCAATTCAATTCAATTAAAATTCAATGTGTATCAAAAAAGCAAGATTTCCGGCAAGATTCTAGAAACCTGAAATATGTCCAATATGCTAAGTAATTGACCTAAAGGGTCTCGACCCGAAACATCACCCATTCATTCTCTCCAGAGATGCTGCCTGTCCCACTGAGTTACTCCAGCTTTTTGTGTCTATCTTTGGTTTAAACCAGCATCTGCAGTTCATTCCTACACAACTGACCTAAAACTCAGATTTTTTTTACCATAGTTACTACCTGGCCTGTTGAATTATTCAAGCATATTCTATTTTTATTACCATGAATCACCAAAATGAATTTCTAAATAGTTAATGCGATGAGGGTCATTTCACTGTTTCCAGATTGATCGAAAATAAAACTGAAAATGCAATATAAACTAATGTTAAAAAATAACGTGCTGTATTACCTCCTTAATGAAGGTCAGATAAATGAGTCTGCATTAGATTTAGAGTCATGGAGTCATACTGCATGGAAACAGGCCCTATGGTCCAATTCATCCTTGCCGATCAAGATGCCCTATCTAATGCCCGTCTCACTGTGCGAGTTGACCCACGAGGTACCCCGAGAGTGATAGACTCGTGGCTGCCACGAGACTGCAAGTGTATGATCAAGTGTGTGGCCGAGTTCCCACGGGTATGTAATTGCTGCGATGTTGCAAGTTCCTCTCCCGAGTTAGCAAGTTCCTCTCCCGAGTTAGCAAGTTCCTCTCCCGTTACTCTTGAGCCAACCGTGAATGAAGGTATGGTTTAATAAAGCAACAATGTTAAAATACATCTCCATCCTGTGGTTTTGAGTTATTTCAGCGCGGGCCCGCATCTATTGATATGACTACAATGGGGAAAATGCGCATTCTACCATGCATTTCTTGTTTTTTTATGTTTTTAAATACTTTTTTGCAATGGATCTCTATTTTAAATAATTTTAAAAAAGGAAGCAGCCCGGGTGACTGAATTGAGCGGCCGTTGGGACCCGACAGCAGACACACACACACACACACACACACACACCAGAGAGAGAGAGAGATACACACACAGACAGCAGCTGGCCACCACTTCAGAGGAATTAAGCATGATGAGCGGCCGCCAGGGACCGACAGTACACACACACACAGAGATAGACAGAGAGGGAGAGAGAGAGACACACACACACACACACACACACACACAGAGAGAGATACACACAGACAGCAGCTGGCCACCACATCAGAGGAATTAAGCAGCGCGGGTGACTGAGCGGCCGCCAGGACCCGACAGTACACACACACACACACACACACACACACACACACAGATAGACAGAGAGGGAGAGAGAGACAACACACACACACACACAGACACACACAGAGATAGACAGAGAGGGAGAGAGAGAGACACACACACACACACACACACACACACACACACACACACACAGACACACACACACACACACACACAGAGATAGACAGAGAGGGAGAGAGAGACACACACACACACACACACAGACAGCAGCTGGCCACCACTTCAGAGGAATCAAGCAGCTCGGGTGACTTTGAGCGGCCACCGGGACCCGACATCAGACACACACACAGATACACACAGATAGACAGAGAGGGAGAGAGACACACACACACCTCAGCGGACATGGCAGCATTCTGGATCTCTGGAGAAGGAATAGAGTCGAGACCCTTCTTCAGACTTACCCGAAATGCCACCCATTCCTTCGCTCCAGAGATGCTGCCTGTCCCGCCGAGTTACTCCAGCATTTGTGTGTGTCTATCTCCGGTGTGAACCAGTATCTGCAGTTCCTTCCCAATCCCACACTCTCGGCCCGGGGGGGTGGATGGAGCATCACACGTGGACACATCCCACCCACACCCCAGACTTGCCCTTCGGTAGGTCTTTAAGCCGTTCATTGAGACAGAGTGAAGCCACGGGGACAAGTGGCAGAAAGGCCGAAGATAGACACGAAATGCTGGAGTAACTCTGCGGGACAGGCTGCATCTCTGGAGCGAAGGAAAGTCTGAAGAAGGGTCTCGACTCTATTCCTTCTCTCCAGAGATGCTGCCTGGTCCGCTGAGTTATAAACTCCAGCATTTTGTGTCTATCTTTGGTTCAGTCTTACGAGCAAAAGAACAGATTTATTAAAGTTCCCACGGTACACTCACGAGACACTAAGATAAACGCACGGGGCCACTACGTTATTGCAACGAGTTAAAATGTTTCCATTTTACACTTGAACAGTTAATTTGACTCGTGGAAAAAATCAAACATGTTTGATTTTTTTCACGAGTTAACAAGTTTCCCGAGTACCTGCCGTTAGCGCCACGAGTCGATAAGTTGCTCGTGCGAGTTCCGACGTTCCCGCTACGTGATCACCACGAGTGAAAACTCGGGGTCACTCGTGGGCCAACTCGCACAGTGAGACAGGGGCCCTATCTAAGCCTGTCCTGATTGTCTGCATTTGGTCCACACCCTTCTAAACCTTTCATATACATGTATCTGTCCAAGTGTTTGTTATTGTATCTGTTTCAACTGTATGTAAACAAAAAGTATTTCACTGTACATCTGATAATAAAGAACTATTGACCTAATTCCATAACTAGAATAAACTGAATAACCAGATAGCCAGTATATTTGGTTGAGGGAAACAGCAAGAATGAGCCCATTGAACAGGGATGATATTCGTAGTGATGACATTAGTTTAGCCTTTTTATCATAGAATCCTGGATAATTTAGGACACACAAGAAAACTATTTAACCCAATGTGCTTGCCTGTCCAAACAAAATGATCCAGCAATATTCCACCTTCTAGATTAAAACCTCAGTTACGTGCTCAGACAGTGAGTTCCAAACCATGATCACCATCTGAGTGAAAAAAATGTTTTCACCATCCAGCTCTAATCTCTTTACTAACTGCTTTAAATCTATGCATCCTGATTTCCTTCCCCAAAACCTCTGGAATGGGTTTTGTGTATGGGAGAGTACAAGGAAATTGACTGGATAAGCCTTGAGGAAAATAAGGAACTACAGATGCTGGTTTGCAAAAAAAAGACACAAAGTGCTGGAGTAATTCTGTGGGTCAAGCAGCATCCCTGTTGAGCATGGATATGTAACGTTTCAGGACCTTTCTTCAGAATCAAGTGCCGTTTCCGGTCGAGACCCTTCCTCAGCGAAGTTGGTATACACAAAAGAACACAAAGTGCTGGACTAACTCAGCAGGTCAGTCAGCATCTCTGGAAAACATGGATAGGTGCCATTTCGGGTCATGCCTGAAACATCACCTATCAATGTTCTCCATAGATGCTGCCTGACCCACTGAGATACTTTAGCACTTTGTGTCCTTTTTTGGATAAGCCATGTTCTTGCTGAGTTGCAAAAATGGCTTGAGGGGCTGATTGACCTGTTCTTGCCTCGGTTTGTTATGGTCTTTAAGTTCTTCCTATAGAATCCATCCATGCACTAATAATTTTTCACCTCATTTAAGTAACCCACCCGCCTCCTCTGTTACAGAGAAAATAACATTAGCCTGTTCAATCGTTCCCCCAAGTTAAACTTTCCCTGACCCGACCTTCATACAAGTGAATTAAAAACTAAGACTTGTACCTTGAAGACACAAAAGCTCCACAGGAAGAGTGAAGCAACTGTGGCTAACAAGAAAAAATAAAGGTTGTATTACATCAAAGTGGAAGGCTTATAATGTTGTTAAAAAAGGCCTGAGGTTTTGGAAGGTTTCATAATTTCAAAAAGGGACCAACAAAGGGAATACAGAATACCGGAATAAAGAAGGGTTTCGGCCCGAAACGTTGCCTATCTCCTTCGCTCCATAGATGCTGCTGCACCCGCTGAGTTTCTCCAGCATTTTGTGTACACCAGAATAAGATAGTAAGGAAAAGTAAAAACCTGCAAATATGTAAAAAAAAGAAGAATATCAAACGTTTTGGTGGCTGCTTGAAACATGCTGCTAGGGAGGATGGTGGTGGCCGATATAAGGCTTTTAGACAGGTACTTGACTATGCAGGGAATGGAGGGATATGGATCACGTGCAGACAGATTAAAATAGTTTATCTTGACATCATGTTCGGCAAGGACATTGTGAGCCAAAGGGCCTGTTCCTGTGCTGTGCTATGCTATTGTAGGAAGGCACTGCAGATGCTGGTTTAAACCAAAGATAGACACAAAAATGCTAGAGTAACTCGGTGGAACAGGCAGCATGTCTGCATAGGAGGAATGGGTGACATTTCGGGTCGAGACCCTTCTTCACCCGAAACGTCACCCATTCCTTCCATCCAGAGATGCTGCCTGTTCCGCTGAGTTACTCCAGCATTTTGTGTCTATCCGTGCTATTCTACGTTCTATTGTAATTATACTGAATGCGTGTCTATCACAAATTTTCAAACAAATCATTGTAAACGTTCTGTACCTTTTCTGCACAACTAATTTGT
This sequence comes from Okamejei kenojei, assembly GCA_035221665.1. NCBI lineage: Eukaryota > Metazoa > Chordata > Chondrichthyes > Rajiformes > Rajidae > Okamejei > Okamejei kenojei. The sequence goes on along the minus strand of CM069148.1, from coordinate 11,787,196 downwards.
ATCCTTTCAAATTCAGACGGTCGTCGTTCTTCAATATGATCTGTTGGTCACTAACAGCGAGGCAAAGTTGAGGGTGTGCACGACACAAGATCATTCCAGCCTTGGTATCCATTCCGTAAAAGGGAAGAAGCACATGAGACAAAAGAAGAAAATGTTTTGGTGTGGTTAATACATTTGAATAAGTGAGAGCATGGCCATTCACAACAATGAAACACCAAATTCCATTAAAGAGATCTTGTGTCCCCTTTGTAGCCAGTGACCTTCGGTATAGTGATGCAACATGTGTCTGTCCCTTGAAGTCAGAGGGCAAACTGCCAAAGTAAAACACAAAAACACAATGTGCTAGGGGAATTCAGTGGGTCAAGCAGCATCTGTGGAAGGAGTGAACAGGCGACGTTTCGGATTGGGACTCTTCTTCAGTCCTGTCCCGAAACATTGTCTGTCCATTCCCTCCACAGATGTGAGCTCCTCCAGTACTTTGTATTTTGCTAAAAAATCCAGCATCTGCAGTTCCTTGTGTCTCAAGGTTAAACACAAAGTGCTTTCCCATCTGATCCTATTTCAGCTACTCAAGATTTACTTTATTAATACACTTATGTTACAAAATAAAGCTGCAGCAAGTAAGAGTTTCATTGTTCCAATCCGGTGTATCTGACAATTAAATACGCTTGACTCTTGAAAAATACAGTACCCATAATTTTTTGAGTTTCGTTTAGTTTATTGTCATGTGTACCAAGGTACAGTGAAAAGCTTTTCGTTGCATGCTAATCAGTCTGTGGAAGGTTGTACATAATTACAATTGAAATGTCCACAGTGTACAGATACACGATAAAGAGAATAATGTTTAATGCAAGATAAAGTCCAGTAAAGTCACATTAAAGATAGTCCAAGGATTTCTAACGAGATAGATGGTAGCTCAGGACCACTCTTTAGTTGTTGATAGGAAGGTTCAGTTGCCTAATAACAGCAGGGAAGAAACTGTCTCTGAATCTGTATCCCAATACCTCATCTACCACATATTTCAGCAATGGCTTTAAATGATTCTTCCACCTAAACTAATATAAGTAACTAGATAGTAGATCATACGGTGCTGTGTACTTCAGTGTTTAATAATTGAAGATGCACACACTTTCAAATGGCACCAAACCTGGTGCCTCTTGCATGCAGTCTCAGTGGACTATTTCTGTACACTTTGCTAATTAAGGATTGTGCTTACATACAGTATGGCAATACTATACTGTTTGCAAAAACAGAATTTCACTGTGTGCTTGCACATTGATAATAAAGCTCCACTGAAACATTGAACACACCATGTAGTAAAACGCAGCAATTACTATTTCCAGACCATTTTGTATCTCTGTATAAATTCATCTAGATGTGAATTATGATGCTATGTTTTACATGATTTTTCCATCTGATGCTCATCAAAATTACATTACTCCTGACACAATACTTTTAAAGCATTGATGAGGGATTAAATGAGGCTAAGAGTGATCATATATATATTTCATGCAGTAAAACACAATAATTACCATTTCTAGGTCATTTTGTTTAACAATGTAAAATTAACCTGTTCTCCTGCAACCCAGTTATCCAACTGGGACCCTATTAAGATAAGTCTTATATTTATTTCTTTACCTTTCATTTCCGACCATACCCAAAGTGCCTCCACCGTTCAGCCGCCAATAGTTGCAGCTTCATTGTTGCTGCAACCCTCCAGCACACAAAGGACAAAGGACAAAGGACGTTTATTGTCCCATACACCAATTGGTGTAGTGAGATTTGAGTTGCCATTGCAGCACACCAATAAAATAAACACAACATTATAGAATTTAACATTAAACATAAAAACATCCCCCCACAGCGGGATCAACGTTTCGCACTGTGAGGGAAGGCAGCAAAGTTCAGTCCACTTCCTCTATGTTCACCCGTGGTCGGGGCCTATTGAGGCCTCCACAGTCCGCCTCTATGGCAGCCCAATGTTTCAGGCCCTCTCGTCGGGATGATGGAACTCCGGCGTCGGAAGAACGCTCTCAGCAGCTTGGAGTTCCGAAACGGCCGCTTGCTAACAGAGACCGCGGCTCATGAAGTCCACAGGCCGCGCTGGTCGGAGCTCCAACATTGGCGATTTCGGCGAAAGATCCCAGGCTCCGCGGTGTTTAAACTCAGCGCCGCTGCGGCTGGAACCTCCGCAGACCACAGCTCCACGATGTTAAAGTCGGCAGTCCCAGCACTCCGGAGCTCCACACGGCGACCCGGGTAAGGCATCGCCCTGCTCCGCGATGGTACCTCAGTGCTGCGCTGCCGCTGAAGCTGCAGCTCGAAGCTCTGGGCGGTCTCCGGCAGGAAAGACTGCGCCAATCCAGGTGGTAGGCCACGAGGATGGGGTGAAGATGTGGCTCGGAAGAAGGACGCATCTTCGCCCAGGTAGGGATTGGAAAAAACGGTTTCCCCCTTCCCCCACGTAAAAGATTAAAAGGCCTCCAGAACAAAACTTTTAACACACTAAACATACAAAAAGGGTGAAAAACAAACAGCTGCAGGCGAGGCTGCCACACTCTATGGTGCCACAACTCGATTACAACACAATAGAATTCCTAGGCTTCATTCTTTAAATGAGAAACTTTTCATTTTTCCACATCTTTTAATCACTATGACCTCTGGTGAAATATGATACCTTAAGCCTTTGGAGTTTACTGTTTATTGGGGCAGTTGCAGTCTTGGCCTTGGTTATCAGCTGGCTGTTTAGACGTAAACAAACAAAAGGATGGTACAGTGATGCAACCTCAGTTCCACCCTGACCTTGGGGGTCTTGTCTGTGTGGAGTTTTCACGTTCTCTCTGAGACTGTATGAGTTTCCTCTGGATGCTCTGGTTTCCTCACCAATCCAGTAGATATGCAAGTTTGAAAATTAATTGGCCTCTTTAAATTGCCCCTTGTGTGCAGGGAGTAGATGCTAGCATGGGATATAACTAGTGTGAACAAGTTGGCGGGGACTAGGTAGGCCAAAGGCCTGTTTCTCAGCCCTATCTTTCAATCGATCAATCAAACTCATCACATTATACTCCAAATTCGTAAGAACAGCCAAATAAGTGATTTTTCCCTATTTGAAATATAAAATAATAATAATCTTTATTTATATAGCACCTTTCATACGATTGAATGCAACCCAAAGTGGTTTCCACAAAAAACACAGGTCTAACCAAAAATACAATTTAAAACAGTAAGGACATAGGCAGTTAATAGAGTACAGATTTATATAAATGCACTGATTTATATAAAAATATAAAATATAAAATTGAGAGTGTAAAAGGACAAAGGAAGTAAAGTCAGTTAAAAGCTTGATTAAAAAGGTAAATTTTTAGCTGCCGTTTAAAAATGTTAACTGAGGGGGCATCTCTCATAGCCCTGGCTAGGGTATTCCGCAGCTAGGGAGCGTAATTGAAAAAGGCTGCTACACCAATTTTCTTATTGCTGCAGCATTGAGTGGCTAACAGGCCGGCATCAGAAGAACTGAGCACTCGAGTAGGGGCATAGGGAAGGAGGGACTCTGTAAAATATGCTGCTCCATTTAGGGCTTTATAGACAAGGACTTTATAGTCTATCCTGGATCTCACAGGGATCCAATGAGGGGAGTATAATACTGGGGTGATATGTTGCTTTTTTCCTGGTATTTGTTAAAAACCGGTCTGTAGCATTTTGAATGAGCTGTAACTTGTTGGTGGATTTTGAAGGCAGACCGGTGAAATAAGGCATTACAGTAATCAAGTCTGCTTGACATGAAATCATGTACGATTTTTTTACAGTCATGTTGAGTTAAGAAAGGCTGTACTTTATAATTATCTGGATCTTTTCTAAAATAAATATTTCTATGATGTGATATTTACTCTATATTTTATCAAGGACATAGTCATTCATCCCATCAAGTTTATACCAGTTCTCAAGGCAATCCCATCAATCCCCACTTATTTTCTGTACCCTATTCTCTCTCACACGTCCATTGTCCATCCCGATTCTTTTACCACTCAACAACAATTCAAAGAACATAGAAAATTAGAACAGTACAGCAGAAGAATCGTCCTTCCATATCCCAATGTTTCCTGCATATCAATGTGCCTATTCAAAAGCATCTTAAAAACTAAATTGTATTTGTACTTCACTACCACCCCTGGCAGTGTAATCCAGTCACCCTTCGTTCTCTGTGTAAAAAGCTTGGCGCACACAACTCGTCTAAACTTTATCCCTTTCACCCTAAAATGATGCCATCTAGTCTTTGACATTTCCACCCTAGAAAGGTTCTGACTGTCCTTTCATCTGACTGCCTCTCATAATTGCCACTTCTACCATCATCCTCTAATGCTCCTGAGAAACCAATCCAAGTATGTCGAACCGCTGATTATAGCTAAACTCTATAATCAAGGGAGTATGCTAAAGTTCTTCTACACCCTCTCCCAAGTCTCCGTATCTTTCCTGTAATGGGGCGACCAAAACCGCACACAACACTCCCAAATCAGAATTTATTTGATAGATCACAATCAGTGAACTATGTATTCTTAACATTTCTTTCATGACAATCTTCAACTGAATCATGATCTGTTTCCATCCTTCCCGTCACCTGAAGAAATGTTTGCTAATATTGTGACAAGTGTCAAGTTTTTTTCAACTTGGACCTAATTAATCCGATATCAAGTATTTGATTAGTTCAGTACCTTTGCAATAACCCAAATGTGGGATGAAAACCATCTTGACACTCCCATTGAAGTCTTGGATTTCTTCTCTTCCATTGTAATAGAAGCAGTATTCTCATTCCTGTTTTCCACAGTGATCGAAGGATGTATGACTAGTTGGGTATCTTTCTATTTGCAAAGCATAAAAGAAAAAATTAACCTGACGGTTGTTATAATAAGTTGTTATAATATTCATCCTGTTTTTACTAGTTTAGTTTAGTTTAGAGATATAGCTTGGAAACAGGCCCTTCGGCCCACCGAGTACACGCCGACCAGCGACCACCCATACACTAATTCTATCCTACATGCTAGGGATAATTTACAGAAGCTAATTAACCTACAAACCTGCACATCTTTGGAAATGGGAGAGGAAACTGGAGCACCCGGGGAAAACCCACGCGGCCCCAGGGAGAACGTGCAAACTCCATAAACAGCACCTGTAGTCAGGTTCAAACCCGGTTCTCTTGCACTGTAAGACAGCAACTCTACCACTGTGCCACCCTGTGTTAGTACTCCCTACCTCACCCTACATGAATAAACACAGCATCCGAATCTCCGCTTGGCTATCGTTCTTTCTTAAATTCCATTCAAAATAATGGGCTGCACCTCGTTCAACCAAACCCCCAACTCACTCTCAGCCCCAATGCAATCTCCAACACTAACATTTTATGGGAGCACCGGTCCAGTTACACTCGAGATCTGGCTGCTGTGCCTTCCAATGAATATAAATGACCACGTGGCGATTGGGCCTGAAATGGTGAATCCTGAGGCCATGCCTCCAGAATACATTAATGGCCTTTTGTTAGCTTGCAGTATTAAAGCCATGTAGAAACAATGAATTGCCAATGCTGGTTTACACAAAAGGACCTAAGGTGCGGAATAACTCAGCAGGTCAGGCAGCATCTCTGGAAAACATGGATAAGTGCCATTTTGGGTCGGTCCTGATACATCGGGTGAGACCACATCTGGAGTATTGTGCACAGTTTTGGTCTCCTAATTTGAGGAAGGGCATCCTTGTGATTGAGGCAGTGCAGCGTAGGTTCACGAGATTGATCCCTGGGATGGCAGGACTGTCATATGAGGAAAGAATGAAAAGACTAGGCTTGTATTCACTGGAGTTTAGAAGGATGAGGGGGTGTCTTATAGAAACATATAAAATGATAAAAGGACTAGACAAGCTAGATGCAGGAAATTTTTTCCCAATGTTGTGTGAGTTCAGAACCAGTCTTAGAATAAAGGGGAGGTCATTTAAGACTGAGGTGAGAAAGAACATTTTCACCCAGAGAATTGTGAATTTATGGACTTCCCTGCCACAGAGGGCAGTGGAGGCCAAGTCACTGGATGGATTTAAGAGAGAGTTAGATAGAGCTCTAGAGGCTAGTGGAGTCAAGGGATATGGGGAGAAGGCAGGCATGGGTTATTGATAGGGGACGATCAGCCATGATCACAATGAATGGCGGTGCTGGCTCGAAGGGCCGAATGGCCTCCTTCTGCACTTATTTTCTATGTTTCTATGTCTCTATCACCCATTCATGTTCTCCAGAGATGCTGCCTGACCCATTGAATTACTCCAGCACTTTGTGTCCTTCTAGTATTAAAGGCATAATTGTATCAGGTCTTAAAGGCATGTTCGGCTCTTTCTAAATGCCACTAATAATAAAAAATGTGCTAAAACAATTGAAACTGATTTAAATATTTCTGAATTAAAAGTAGTATGTTTATAAAGAAAGCATGTGAGCAAAAACATTAGAGTGAATCAAAGCAAACATCCAAGCCATTTACCATCGCTTATCTGTATACCCAGATAAAGCAACATCATTTAAATGAATGGAGCCAAAATTAGTGTGATGAGGGGCCAGATATAAAGAATATACAGCTTCTCAGTTCAGCATGTTATTGTTGCGTTCAGTGGTAAAATGGAAGATCAGTGGCACAGGCGTTTTAGCTCCACTGCGTTTCATACATCTGTGTTGCTATGTGCAGGCGTAGAAATCGGAAAGATGCTAACCCATCCTACATATGGTGGCATCCCTCATAACTACAAGCTGAAGAGTATCACAGCCTAACCTATATTTGACAGTATCTATGAAGAAAGATCCACCATGCAATGCTGTTTGCAACACAGTGGATGCCAAACAGCAGGTCAAATCGCAAACTGCTGGAGATTGATAATGCAACAAACAATTGGAGCAAGCAGCATCACACTCTATGGCAGGTCAGACTAATTATACGTTTATTTTTAAAGAAGGAGGGAGAAAAAACACTGAATTATTTGTTAAATACGTAAAAGGGGAATCAAATCCTGTTGACATAGTCATGAAGAGCATAATTGTATCAGCAGGCATTTTGTTACTGCCAGTGATATTTAAAAGATAATTTCTTCTGATATGATTAAGTATTAACCATTTGAAGCAAGGAAAGAAAATAAATGCAATCATTAGAACAAGAATTGCACCCATATTTTAGTTTGAATACATTTGTAAAAATGTCATTAATTTGAGGATCAAATTTAGCTGTAAAACTTTTCCCCTTTAGAATGTTTGTGGTATCTCTTGAGTATACTGTCACCTACTTTAGACCGAGTGGTTAACCCTTACTGGATTCTGCAGTTATACATCCCTCAAATGACAATCTACCTCTATATCATTCTGTCAGATAGTGTCTGAAGCAATTGATGTATGGAACTGAAACAAAATGTAGTGAATTGAACGGATTGGAGAGATTTTGAGGAGTATGGGCCAAACACAGGTAAATGGGACTAGTAATCATGTATTGTCTTTCTGCTGACTGGATAGCATGCAACAATAGTTTTTCACTATACCTCGGAAGATGTGACAATAAACTAAACTGAGTTTAGAAGGGGCACCTTGGTCAGCATTATATAACTCTATGACTCCAACAAGCCAAATACTCATCGTTGTATTTTTTTTAAAGAAGGAACTGCAGATGCTGGAGAATCGAGGGTACACAAAAAGCTGGAGAAACTCAGCGGGTGCAGCAGCATCTAAGGAGCGAAGGAGATAGGCGACGTTTCGGGTCGCCTATCCCCGAAACGTTGCCTATCTCCTTCGCTCCTTAGATGCTGCTGCACCCGCTGAGTTTCTCCAGCTTTTTGTGTACCCTACTCATCGTTGTATATCACCTAACAAGTGAGTTTGTGAACTGGGCTAACCCAACATAGAGAGTCAGTGAGTTGAGGTAGGGTTTTGTGACATTTAAAAGAAAGTATAAGGGATAGGGTTCAATAGAGAAAAAGTCTCAGCCTTGAAGAATAGCCAAGGTTGAACAGTGTACCGCAAGGAATCGGGGCAATAATTCCTGTTCCCAAAATTGTTGTGATGCTCTAAATGAATTCATTGAGCTGAGCAGTTTCCTTAAGACCACTGATAAAAGCTATGGGGAGAAAGCTAAAGAATAACGTTTTTTTTTTAGAAAACCAGCAAAGACATAATGGTCTTGTTGTAAATCTATGATTCTATATCTTGGGAGTAATCTGAAAACATGAACTAAGCCATATTGCTTCTTACAAACTTCAGAAGCTAATCAATGATGTATTAATGATGTAATTGTAATATCGATCCCAAGGTCAGAATAAACCATCAGTAAATGTCAAATTTTCTTTTCTTATTTTTAAAGTTACTTTTCACTCTGTGACATACTGCAGGAAGAAGAAATCGGAAATGTGAAACACACTCTTGATGCAAGATTTTTGCATAATAAGTCAAGGAATTCAATTCCATGATGTAATTAAAAAATTGACTATCCCAACATCTACCCCAATATTTTGCTCTGATTTCACAAGGCCCAAGCTCAATCTTTCAATCTCACAATGTTCTCTCTTCACCAATGCTTCAGATCCCTCAACTCTCTGATATCCCCTAGTCTCCCAATGTCAAGGCCCCTATAACCCTCCACTCTCTCAATATTCTCTTCCACTCCATTAGCTCAGATCCACAAATTCCAGGTCATACAACTTCTTACTAACTCAACCTCAAGGTTCTCCCCATTGACCCATCTCTCCCAAACTCTGAGACTTGGCTTCAGTCCCATCCAATAAAACTTTCATCGAAGATAGGTTCCGTGCCCTTTCAGTAGAAGCCCTGTGCATTACAATGGGCCCACAACAAAAACAATCCTAGGAGTTCTGCAACACTGGTTTGTATGCTCAAGAATTGCCATCAAATTGATAGATTGGGGTTTATCAACAGAAATAAGATAATCCTTCTGTTCACTCATTCTTTCTTGGGGTGGGAGATTGCAACCTTCACGTGGTCCACCCTGTTTCGACGAATGCAATCAACCTGGCGTGCACAAACAGAAGATCAAACAGAACAGGTTGTCTTACAACTTTAGGCTGTGCACACCATATGCAAGAAGAATAATAATTCTCTCCGAAGTGTCTAATGAAAAATAAACAAGATACGCTGCTCTTTTACCCATCTCTTCACAAAGGAATGTCTTGATGTAGATTCATCAAAGATAGTATAATTTAAATGAGAGTAGTGTGGTCACATCATCACATCACAACGCAACCTCATATTATGTTTTATGCAATCTGCCAAAAATCTGTGATAAAGGTCCAATCGACATAGGTGTTAAAGTATCCTTACAATATCTTTAAACTACTAAAGAAGTGCATTCAGATGGCACTGAAGAACTTCCCTAGATAGTATCGAATGAACCACAGCCCTGTGGTTCAGTTATTAAACTGTCTAACAAAGTTTTGATTATTATCAAAGTGACACAAAGTGTTAGTGTAACTCAGTGGGACAGGCCTCCCTGGAGAACATGGAGAACGTTTTGGGTCGACACCCTTAGTCTTAGGCATATAGTTTGGAAACGGGCTATTCGACCCAACTTGCCCGCACCGGCCAACATGTCCCTCCTCCAGTCAATGCCCAAGAACTGCCTACATTGGGGAATAGGCATTTAAATGACGTGAGGTGTGTGACCAACACCATAATCTATAACCTGCCATGCTTTGTCCTGCCTCTCCTCTTTTCCAGCTTTCTTCCTCCCTCCCCCCACAGTGTGAAGAAGAGGTATAGAGAGGAGTAAAGGGATATGAAAACATTCCAGAGGAATATGAGAGGAATAGATTGGGTAGACGCACAAAGTCTCTTGCCCAGAGTATGGGAATCGATGGCTGGATGACATAGGTTTAAGGTGGGGGGGGGGGGGGGGGGGGGAGATTTAATAGGAACCTAAGGAGTAACTTTTTCACACAAAAGGTGGAACGAGTTGCTGGAAGAGGTAGTTAAGGCAGGTATCATTGCAATGTTTCAGAAACATTTAGACAGGTACATGGATAGGTTAGATTTGGAGAAATAAGGGCCAAATGCAGGCAGGTGGGACAAGTGTAGGTGGGACATGTTGGCCGGTGCGGGCAAGTTGGGTCGAATAGCCCGTTTGCAAACTATATGCCTAAGACTAAGGGTGTCGACCCAAAACGTTCTCCATGTTCTCCAGGGAGGCCTGTCCCACTGAGTTACACTAGCACTTTGTGTCACTTTGATAATAATCAAAACTTTGTTAGACAGTTTAATAACTGAATTTAAGTAGTACTCACCTTTAATTGAAGAAAGTGATGTTTATTTATCATGTTCACTTTTTCATGCGTGGGTTGATTCATTTGTATCCAGTTATAATCTTCAGGGAACCCCGCGCACACTTCCCAAGCCTCCCACCTACAAAGTTAGTTGAGACCATCAACATTCTTGTGAGTGTGTTCAATTAATACATTTCCTTATTTAACCTAATATTTTAAGTTTGCTTTAAAAAAAACAAGGATTTGTCATTTAACCCGAGGCTATATATTAAACTAATATCATAACATTAAGCAGACACAGAAACATCCTCAGGTGCAGAGATGCATCAAATAGTACAAAAGGAAAATCTACAATAAAATCTGTTTTCATAAAACTTCTACTGCCTCCATATTCTGTTGACCAAAATCGTAATACAAATCGTAAATTTCTGTTTCTTTGTGGTGGTGGCCTTGCAGCCAGTGAAAACAATTTCCATGAAGGTTAAATTACATGAAATTGAAAATAATAATAGCTGGGTAAAGACCTGTCTAGTCAGCATGTTGGGATTTTGAATGGATTTATTTGTGTGGAGGTGATTTTCTTAATACTAAATTAAAAAGGCAATTGATCACAACTCAAAAAACAATTTTCAGTGAATGCCGACACGAGAGACCATAGATCTGTAATCATGAGCAAAGCACAAATTGCTGGTGGAACTCAGCGGGTCAGGTTAGCATCTGTGGAAGGAATGGACAGGCAATGTTCCAGGTTGGGGCCTTCTTCAGACTGCTTGGACCAAAGGAGAGAGAGCAAGCTGGAAAGAGAGGTGGAGGCAACTGGAGTTTCTTTGAGCCTAATGCCCCTGTCCCACTTAGGAAACCTGAATGGAAACCTCTGGAGACTTTGCGCCCCACCCAAGGTTTCCGTGTGGTTCCTGGAGGTTTTTATCAGTCTCCCTAAGAGGTTTCCGCTTCTTCTAAGTTCCGGCGATTATTTAAAAAAATTCAAAACCGGCCGCGACTAAAAATAGGTTGCCCTTTTAAAAATCGGTGATGTTTTAGTCGAAACCGGTTGCGATGCTAGTTGAAGGTGGTCGCCGGAGGTTGCAGGTAGTGGAAGGTAAGACCTTTTTTTCACCCAGTTTTATCCCACCAGGAAGACCTCCCACTACCTGTAACCTCCGGCAACCACATTCAACTAGCATCGCAACCGGCTTCGACTAACAAATTACCAATTTTTTTAAACGGCAACCTATTTTTAGTCGCGGCCGGTTAAAACATTTTTGAAATAATCACCGGAACATAGAAGAAGCGGAAACCACTTTCGATCTGACAAAAACCTCCGGGAACCGCACAGAAACCTTGGGTCTCCAGAGGTTTCCGTTCAGGTTTCCTAAGTGGGTCAGGGGCATTAAGGTGAACCACTTCTTTTCACCACTGATCTCAAAACCAAGTCCATTCATACTTTGTTATTCCTTTGCTCCTGGGTTTCGACATTACTGCACTCAAACAAAGTGCAGATATAGTGTTGAGATATTTAGAATGGTAGTGTAACAGAATAATATAAGTGATGTGTATCTTCCCAATTAAATTATTTTAGTCAAATGTTTTTTAAATTGTTTTAAGTTATTCACTAGAGCAGATTTTTATTGTTAAAAGAGCAGGCTAAGATATTACTATTTATTTAAAGCAGCATACTTTTCCAAACCAGTTAAGGGCCCATCATATTCCAAAGGAGTTTTGTAAACTATCTTCTGATCCTGGTCCATAATTCCTCGCACCCGGTCAAACTTCACACACAGAAATGGTTTGCTGATGGTCCTGTAAAATATTTACTACAAATAGTTCTTTCTCTTATGGAGTAGAGTCACACAAGAATCAAATCAATCAACTCAGTGATTCACATATGAATGCTTTCCATATAAAGCGATTCAACGACATTATCTTTCAGCGTCCTTAATTCCAATTATTTACATGTTTAAAGCAATCTATATAATTAAGGAATTCAAAAACAAAGAAAAATGAGAATTGGAGCAATAATTGAAATAATTACTTTTAACATTTCCAGTGACATCTAGGTTTATAGTACCACAGGACTCTGCCTGAGGATTTTCTTTAGGATGCTGCCTGTCTTTTCCTTGACTACTTTACACTCCTTATATTATAATTGTATATTAATGCTTCATATAATGCATATGGCATGGTTAATTGGAATAAAAAGATTGTTTGACAAAATAATTTGGATTCCAGTTCAATTCCTCATAGGAAATGTACATATTGCACAAAAATAAATCCTTATATAATGCAAACTCTTTTCACTCACCAAACAAAGTTCTGCTGTCTCCAAAAAAAAGCAATCAGTCTGCAGTTGATTTTAGGATTTAACTTGAATCATGTAACCTAATTGGCTTAGAGATTAAGTTACTGCACTAGTACGCAGAGACCTGAACCTATCCCAGCATCCGTGGAACTTGTGGAATACAAATCTTGATTCTGCAATGATGTCAATGAAACAAACAGATTTGTCTTTAAAATCCATCCCATTTATTAATTTCCATCTGGAAAGGAAAGCTCGTCGTGGCCATAATTTCTCTATGTGCAAGGTCCAGGCTTGCCCTTTTTTACCAATAGTTAATAAACAAAGTACGGGCCAATCTTAATGATGAAGCTGTGACTGGAATGTACTAAAACTGTACATTGCCATCCCACAATTTTTTTTCTTATTTTCTTATTTTAGTTTAACCAAGTTTCTCTTAAAAATGTCGCATTTGCAATATTTTTTGGTTAGTGCTTGTCAAGCTACTGAGATTTGATTCGAGCTCTGGTATTTAATGTGAAGAACGAATGTAACACATAGTACTGCTTCTTGCCTCCTCGCAGTGTGGAAAGCACCCATGGTGAACGCATCCCATATATTTGTCATTCCATTTATTATCACACATGCATAATAGGTTAAGACGTTATTGGGAGCAACACAAAAACAATGGGGACTGTGTTGTCAGAGAGTTTGATAAAATTCACTTGATACTTTTCAATTACTGTCTGATTCGCCTTAAAAATGGACAAACTATAAATGCCACGGGACAGGTCAAAGCAGTCCAAGATAACAACAGGATGATGGGCTGTGCCCCCTGTAGTGTTTCCATCTGCCATCATTGAGGTGACTATTCAAACATGAAAAATTTCCTCTCGCTGTGCTGTCGGGCTGACACTGGGAACTATGACAGTGCTCCATGGATAAGCCTGGATAGAAAGAGATGGTAAGTTTCTCCAAAATGTGAACGCAGCAATCCCATGTAATAGCTGGCTTATTACTTCTTTGGAAGTTTTGTCAGCTCAGTGCAAGCTGAAAAAATAAATGCGCATTGCTTATTTTATTACCTGTATTCCTCTCCGTAAGATACCCAAACCTTCTGACCATTTTCAAGGGAGTGTGGATTTTTAATCTCTTGTCCATTTTCATCAAACAACTTGGTAGGACAAAGGTTGAGCCCTGAAGTATGGTGCCCTGGTGAGTACTGGAGCCTTTGGCGAATCATTTGAAGAAACTGAGGTGGGACCACAGAGAAAAAAAGACTGATTTGAAAAACTGTTTCATTTCCTGTGCAATTGTAATTCTAACACACATTAATTAAGTACAAAAGAACACATGGGGAGTGTGAAATGATTGAATTGTTTAGCTGTTGTCAGAAACCAAAGAGAACACAGGAGTATTACCAGCAGGGGGTGCAACTGTATTACCACTGGCTTTGACCCCTGCTCCTGTGCTGCTTGTAGACACTGAATTGTTCAGTGTAATCGCTGGTTGCCTGCTCTTCTGTTGTTTCTTGAAGTATGAGTTCATGTTGTTGACCCTATCCAGCACAGCTTATGTATTAGATTTCCTCCAAAACCAGCAGGCATATGCATAATGATATTGAGAAACTGAAATTGCCGACTGCCCAAATAACGGATGGACGATAATTGATTATCCGGGGGAGAAACCACCATTGACACTCTAAGTTTGCCTGCTGCAGTAATTGCACAGTTCTTAAATGCACTAGAATCTACATATATGTATGGAAATATGGCTTCTGTACAGGTTATTTAAAAAATCTATTGCAATTTTTTAAATACAAAAGATCCAAAATGGCCATGGTTCCAACCTTCTTTGGGGAGTTGGACATGGGGAAGATTGCTCGGGATAAATTCGGTCAAAGCTGCAAAATTGCCCAATAATCAGAGGCTATTGTCAAGTCATCCTTAATTCCCAGCATCCAAAATAGTGAACATATTTGATTCAAGAAATGCTTGTCGTAAAATACAACTTCTGTAAGGACTCAAAATGGGTTGTGCATTCCATCTGACTTTAGTATCCAATGTTGATGTACGCCAATTTTGTGCTCATGCCAAAGTTAACCAGAGGAGGAATTTCTTTAGTCTGAGGGTGGTGAATCTGTGGAATTCATTGCCACGGACGGCTGTGGAGGCCATCGATGGATATTTTTAAGGTTGACAGATTCTTGATTAGTACAGGTGTCAGGGGTTATGGGGAGAAAACAGCATTGAGAGGGAAAGATAGATCAGCCATGATTGAATGGTGGAGTAGATTTGATGGGCTGAATGGCCATATTCTGCTACAAGAACTTATGAACCAAACTCGCCAGAATACCAGTCAAGATGGTGAGATTTCACTATCCTTTTCTTGCTGATATTAAGGAAAAAAACATAATTGACCTATTCTAAGCAGGTTTTACGCAAATTTTAACCTGGTGTAAAAGTTATTATGCAACATTTCTGAAAAGCTATTCAGTTATTTGGTGTTATATAGTGGTGATGAGACAAACTGCCCAAGGAAGGAACTAAGCAGAATAACTTCCAAAAGTAAATTTGCACATATTAGCAACTACATAACACAAAGTAACAACCAAAAGTCTTTTCTCCACATTAAAATATTAATACATATTAGATTTAAGAAGCATTTGTATGGTTCCACTAAAGGTATCTAAATAAATCAGGTCTTAAAATTGCTTTTCCATTTACTCATTGTTCAACTTTAAGTGACTGCTATATATATATATCATAATAGAACTTCAACAATAATTGAATACTCTGGAATTATTTATAAAGATAGTATTTCTGGTTGATGTCACATAATAGTAATTTAAATATGATGACATTATGAGAGCAGATAGGGTGTGTTCCCTGTTATCAAGAGTCAAGAGTCAAGAGTGTTTTATTGTCATATGTCCCGGATGAGACAATGAAATTCTTACTTGCTGCAGCACAACAGAATATGTGACTATGTAAACATAGTACATAACAGGGGAACAGGAAAAAAAAAAAAGAAAAAGTTCAATAAATAACAAATATAGTGCAATAATAAAATAGTATTTTGTAGTTCAGAGCTCAGAGCTTATTCGTTGCTGTCTTTAATAGCCTGATGGCTGTAGGGAAGAAGCTGTTCCTGAATCTGGACGTTACAATTTTCAGACTCTTGTACCTTCTTCGTGATGGCAATGGTGAGATGAGTGTGTGCCCAGGATGGTGTGGGTGCTTGATGATTTTGGCTGCCTTTTTGATGCAGCAACTACGATAGATCCCTTCGACGGTGGGGAGATCAAAGCCGGTGATGGACTGGGCAGTGGTCACAACTTTTTGTAGTCTTTTTCGCTCCTGGATGTTCAAGTTGCCGAACAAGGCCACGATGCAACTAGTCAGAATGCTCTCTACTGTGCACCCGTAGAAGTTTAGGAGAATCCTCTTCGATATGCCGAATCTCCATAATCTTCTCAGGAAGTAGAGTCGCTGATGTGCCTTCTTTATAATTGCATCGGTGTGCTGGGTCCAGGAAAGATGTTCGGAAATATGCACGCCCAGGAATTTGAAGTTATTGAACCTGTCCACCATTGTCCCATTGATATGAACATTATTTTGGGTCCTCATCCTTCCCCTACCAAAGTCCACAATTAGTTCCTTGGTCTTACTGATGTTGAGAGCCAGGTTGTTGTATTGGCACCATTTGGTCAGTCGATCAATCTCACTTCTATACTCTGACTCGTTCCCATCTGTGATTCGTCCAATCACAGTGGTGTTGTTGGCGAACTTGATGATGGAGTTTGCATTATGTCCGGCTACGCAGTCATGGGTATAGAGTGAGTATGCCATCTCTGTGGCTCTTCACACTGTCCTGACCCACCTGGAAAGACAGGGCACCTACGTGAGGATGCTCTTCATTGATTATAGCTCTGCCTTCAATACAGTCATCCCCACCAAGCTCACCACCAAACTCCACCAGCTAGGCCTCAGCTCAATGAAATGCGATTGGATCCTGAATTTTCTGACGGAGCGACCGTAGGCAGCGAGACTGGGGCCACACCTGTCCTGCACTATCACCCTGAGCACCGGCACACCACAGGGCTGTGTACTGAGCCCCATGCTCTACTCCCTCTTCACTCACGACTGTGTTCCTGCATTCGACAACAACACCATTGTCAAGTTTGCAGACGACACAACGGTGATCGGGCTGATCACCAACGGTGATGAAACAAACTACAGAGTGGAGGTGCAGAACCTGGCGGACTGGTGCTCACGGAACAACTTGTCGCTAAACACCTCCAAGACCAAGGAGCTGATTATCGACTTCAGGAGGTCACAGAATGAGGAATATGCCCCAATCTCCATCTACGGGGACAGTGTGGAGAGAGTGTCCAGCTTTAAGTTTCTGGGCACTCACATCTCAGAGGACCTCACATGGCCCACCAACACCACTGTGCTGGTCAAAAAGGCACAGCAACGACTGTTCTTCCTAAGAACATTGAAACGGACTGGTCTGCCCCAACAGCTGCTGACGACCTTCTACCGCTGCACGACAGAGAGCATACTAACGTGTGGCATCTCTGTGTGGTATCTCAGCTGCACGGAGGCGGAGAGGAGAGCTCTTCAGCGCGTCGTCCACAGAGCGCAAAAGATTATTGGGACACCGCTACCAGCCTTGGAGGGCATCTACCTCACACGGTGCTTCAGGAAGGCCGTCAGCATCCATAAAAACTCCTCTCACCCTTGTAATGGACTGTTCGAACTACTCCCTTCTGCACCCGCACCTCCAGACTCAGGAACAGCTTCATTCCCAGAGCTACAGTGGCTCTGAACCGGCCCTGCTGTGTGCCCCCCAACCCCATGGACTGTCTTCCTCGGATGGTCACGTCGCACAGACACATCTGCACTTTAGTCTGTTCTGACTTTACTGGTCTAATGTTCGTTTTACAACCTTGTTCTCGGGGTATCTAAACCTAAATTTTATTTGTCGATTAAATTATGACATCGGATGGAAGTTGCAAACCAAATCTCGTTGCACTTATGAGTAATGACAATAAAATATATTATTATTATTATTATTATTATTATTATTATTAGTAAAGCAGGGAGCTGAGCACGCAGCCTTGAGGTGCTCCCATACTAATTGTTACTGAGGATGAAGTGATTCCTTCAATTCGAACAGATTGTGGTCTGTGGATGAGGAAGTCGAGGGTCCAATTGCAGTGGGACCAAAGCCTGGTAACCAGCTGGGAAGGGATGATGGTATTAAAGGCCGAGCTGTAGTCTATAAACAACAGCCTGACGTAAGTATTTTTATTGTCCAAGTGGTCTAATGCATCCTCCGTTGACCTGTTGTGGCGGTATGCGAACTGTAGTGGGTCGAGGTTCTTGTCGAGGTAGTTGATGTGCACCAGAACCAACCTCTCAAAGCACTTCATCACCACAGACGTTAGTGCCACTGGTCGATAGTCATTGAGGCACGTCACCTTACTCTTCTTGGGCACCGGTATTATTGATGCCCTCTTAAGCCAGGCGGGAACCTCAGACCTCAGAAGTGGGAGGTTGAAAATGTCCGCAAATACTTCGGCCAGTTGGTCTATACAGGTCTTAAGAAGTCGACCAGGTATACCATCAGGTCCAGGCGCTTTCCGAGGGTTCACCCCCCTGAAGGATCTTCTGATGCCGACCTCAGGGATACTGGCAGGGTGAATGGGGGCTCGGGAAGGCACATTAGTGTTCTCCCTATCGAACCGTGCGTAGAACACATGGAGTGATGCTTCACTGTCGTTCGAGCTGCCTCCTGATTTCGCCTTGTAGGAGGTGATGGCATTCAAGCCCTGCCACAGTTGCCGAACATCATATGAGCTCCTGACCAGTGTAAACTCCTGGAACTTTTTGTTGAATATTGTGAAGCAAACAAACAGTATTTGTGGACAATATCTGGTAAATGTGGTTAAAAGATTATTTGTAAAGAGAGTGAGTTTACAGTAGCTCCTCTTGTGGGAAATTCAAAGTGGAACCCATTGCCCTCAATGGAGAGTAGAAATTGTACCATATGTAAACAAACATTGTTCAATTACCATTGATTTCCTGAATTATGAGTTAGATTAAAATCTGTGCTCTTGGCTTTGTCTGATTTTATTTAACCAACATCATTATCATTTTTGCAACTTTTAATTTAGATAATGAAACCTTACCTTATCCATCATAAATTTGTCATTGCCAGTTTCTTTTTCTATGGCCTTCATGTTAATATACATGACAACCTCTCCTGTATCCAGGCCATTTCGATACACCTAATCAACAAGTCAAACAACAGAGTTTATTGTTTGCAACTGTGTTAATAGACTACTTCAGAGTGATGTTCTGTGGAATGCTTTTTTATAATGAATGGTCGGCATCTGGGGAGTGTTGTAGGTGCAGGTGCATGGTTCCTTGAAGGTCGAGTTGCAGGTAGATAAGGTGGTCAAAAAGGCCTTTGGCACATTGTTTCATCAATCAGAGTATTGAGTTGGGAGGTCATATTGCAGTTGTGTAAGACGTTGATGAGACGGCATTTACTTTATTGTGTTCAGTTCTGGGCACCATGTTATATTGTAGGAAAGATATTGTCAAGCTTGAAAAGGTTCGGAAAAGATTTACGAGGATGTTGCCAGGACTAGAGGGTGTGAGCTAGAGGGAGAGGTTGAGTAGGCTGGGTCTCTATTCCTTTGAGCACAGGAGGATGAGAGGTAATCTCATAGAGCTATACAAAATCATGAGAGGAATAGATCGGGTAAATGCTGAGTATTTTGCCCAGATATGGAGAATCGAGTCTTGAGGACATAAGTTCAAGGTGAAGGGGAAATTATTTAACATGAATCTTAGGGGTACCTTTTTCACACAAATGGTGGTGGGTGTATGGAACAAGCTGTCAGATGAGGTAGTTGAGGCTGGGACTACCCCAACATTTAAGAAACAGTTAGACAGATACATGGATAGCACAGGTTTGGAGAGATGGACCAAGTACAGGCAGGTGGGACTAGTGTTGGCCGGTGTGGGCAAGTTGGGTCATAGGGGCCTGTTTCCACACTGTATCACTCTATGACTCTATTATGATGCCCCGTTTGAATTTAAATGATTTATTTCCCACTAACATGATAAAATTCAGTTAAGGTACATTTTTCATACACGTAGCCTTCATGCCAAAGTGTAACACAGCCAAAGAGGTTCCTTCTGAAAATATATTTGCTTTAATAGGGAAAAGCAGCAGCCAAATTATTCGTAACAAGCTCCTAGAAACATCAATGTCTGCAGATAATCTGTTTTTAGAGATGTTGGTTGAAGATTGAACTTTGAGAGCGGAGACAAGATATCATTTTAACACTCAACATTTAAGAATAAATCTACATCAAATATAGAACTGACTGGTAATGCATTTTGTAAGTAGGTAACTTATTAGCTTGGAGTTCTCTGCTCTTTATCAGTAAATATTCAATGAATGAGCAATATTTTTATTTGTTCAGGATATCGAGACAATCAGGTGGACGAGTAGAACAGATCCAGGTCCATTTCAAGGTTTACTGAAAAAATGGACATAAATCCATCGCTGTAAAAATAGATTCAGTACTTGTGGGTACAAGTTTGTTGCTGTTAACGGGATATAATACCTGAGAGCATAGATGTAGAAAAGTGGTAAAGTGTGCCAAAGATACATTAAATAAAACAACATGGGGGCAGCGATGAGATTGATGAGGAGACAGAAAGTGTAGCAGTCAAGGAGAAATGAGCAGATACAAGGAACTGCAGAAGCTGGAGTCTTGCGTAAGACACAAAGTGCTGGAATAACTCAACAAGTCAGGCAGCATCTGCTAAAGAAATAGATAAGCAACGTTTTGGGTCGGGACTCTTCTTCAAAGAAATGAGAAGGCAACAAAGTAGGAATGAGCAGGCAGTTGAGCAACAGTGAATGCAGCATGGAGGTAATAAAAAAGCAAAGCCAAACTGTCTTTGAGTTGATTTAAATCATTAGTATCGAGCTATGCATGGTTAACATAAACCATATTGTGAGTGTAACACTTGGAAGTGATTTGGATTGTAAATCTTGCCTTATCTCCACCGAATAATTGTGCATAACTGATCTACATCTACCCAAGCAGGTGTCTGTGGAATAATGCCTCAGAGAATGCTGAAGTATCTTCTTTCTGCATTGAAATGCCTTCCTATATTGAAGAGACAAATGTGCAATGGGGCTTGAACCCATGACCTTAAGACAGAGACAAGCACCACCAACTAGGTCAAGCTGCTGCTTGTAGATAGATAGATGAATTACTTTATGCAGCTCAGTGATTATTTATCCTCAGAACTCAATGGACAATAGGTTGATAACTCGTTAACCTATGTTAAATCAGCTATAACTCAGTTAACTAACAAAGACACTAGTAATGATAGGGTTCAACAGCAACTAAATTGCAAGTATGGGAGTGTCAGAAATTGAAAAATAATGCGGCATTTCATGGATTCCCAGGAATCGAGTACAATTAATTTTCAATTGTGTTCAAACTTTGAAAAAGGAATACCGTACATTGTCATGGTTGCAATACAATCAGGGTTACTGTAGCAAAATTACTCTTTTCAGGCACTGCACTGGTTTTCTGTCCTGAAGGCCTTATTTCATACCCAGCCTCAGTGAATAATTACACTGGCAGGCCAAAACTGCCCATTCAAGCCAAGAGATGATACTAAGTGCTGGAGTAACTCAGCTGGTCAGACAGCATCCTTGTAGAAAAAGGAAATGACGTTTCAGGTCGGAATCCTTCTTCCGACCCAAAACGTCACCCATCCTTTTTCTTCAGAGATGCTGCCTGACCCACTGAGTTACTCCAGTACTTTGTGTTTAGCTTTGGTATAAACCAGCATCCGCAGTTCCTTTCTACACAAGAGATGATGCTATTGAATTTGTGCTGCAGACCATTCATGCACCCAAAGTCTAAATCAGTGGGAGGCAGTCGAAAGAATCATTGACAATTCACAACAGCAATTCAAGATAATGTAATTTTACACCAAGCAGTAACACATTTCCATACCCATTCCATTTTGCAACATAGTTAGCTTAGGTCTTCCTGAAATTAGCCAAACAGCAACTAGTTCAGGTTATGTACACCTCAGTTCAATGCTTATCTTCAATACCAAGTCTTTCAAACCACTGAATATTTCAATGCTGTAAACATTGTTCCACACTTCAAAAGACACACAACCCCAGCAATGCACTTTGGACCAAACGTGTGTTCTGAGTGTGGATTCCATGCAGCGTGGTCCAAGGCACCGAGCACATTCGTATCAGCCTTGCATGCTTTCCTGTGCCAGTTCTGTAATTGGGGTTAGTTGGGGTGGGGAAATCAGAAGTCAGAACACCAACTGAGAGAAGTTATTGGGACCCTCTAGTTAAGTTGAGGCAATTTCTGATGATGGGAGGGATTGAAATTGGCCGGGGTACACAGAAGATTGAACAGTACGGCACAGGAACAGGCCTCTCGGCCCACACGTCCATGGTGAACATAATGCGAAGATAAACAAATCTCCTCTGCCTGCACATATATTTACGTTTCCTTCATATCCCAGTGTCTATCTAAAAGCCTCCTACATGCTACTATTGTATCTACCACTAATACTACCCCTGGCACCTGGTTCCAGGCAGCCACCGTCCTCTGTGTAACAATGTGCCCTGCGCATCTCCTTTAATCTTGACCTTTATAGTTACTTTCATATTTGGATGCTCAGAGTTGCAGTGGGGCTACAGTCTGAAGAGATTGGCCCAAGGGAGC
Source organism: Okamejei kenojei (assembly GCA_035221665.1). Lineage (NCBI taxonomy): Eukaryota > Metazoa > Chordata > Chondrichthyes > Rajiformes > Rajidae > Okamejei > Okamejei kenojei. The sequence continues at coordinate 11,764,841 of CM069148.1, read as the reverse complement.
CCTCAGTAAAGAGACTGTGGTGAGTCTCTGGAACTCTCTGCCACTTGAGGGTAGTTGAGGCCAGTTCATTGGCTATATTTAAGAGTGAGTTGGATGTGGCCCTTGTGGCTAAGGGGATCAGAGGGTATGGAGAGAAGGCAGGTACGGGTTACTGAGTTGGATGATCAGCCATGATCATATTGAATGGCGGTGCAGGCTCGAAGGGCTGAATGGCCTACTCCTGCACCTAATTTCTATGTTTCTATGTTTCTATGTATTGTGGGTAGAAAGGAGTGTTGAAGTGAAAGTTTTGTAAAATACTTAAACTGGGCTACTTCTTGGGACTTATTGTTCATGTTGGATTTTCTGCCTCATCCAACAGCAGTACTAACCTGACTGTCCTCCCTGACCCCCCCCCCCCCCTTATCCGCTCAACCAATCGTCCAGTTTCCTGGCAGCTTTCCCAACTTAGTTCTTTGGGTTAGAACCAATCTTCGTTGGCCATGATCTTGATTGTCCAGGTTTTATCATCACTGGGTTTCATGGCTTTGATCAGTTTTGGATCTCCTTGATATATGATTTCACCATCTGTTCAATATCTGGTTATTAAACTTCAATGCACCATTTGCAGACTCAAATGGTGCATTTTGTACTTTTCGTACACCTTCCTCCCTATTGGGGAAATTGTATTTTTAGATTTGTTATATTGGAGTATCCCTCACCCATTAAAGGCATCCATGTTCCAATTCATCATGAGACCCAATCTACACTTCACGCTGCCTCAACAAGGCCACAACCATAATCAAGGATCAGTCTCACCCTAGCTGCAACATGCATATCTTGGGATGTGAAAGAAAACCGGTGCACAACTGGAGCCCAAACAGTCACTAGGAAAGCCTGCAAACTCCACACAGATAAAGGCACAGAATGCTGGAGTAACACAGCACATGAGTTGGAGCATGGGGGTACACAAAAAGCTGGAGAAACTCAGCGGGTGCAGCAGCATCTAAGGAGCGAAGGAGATAGGCGACGTTTCGGGTCGAGACCCTTCTTCAGACTGGTCAGGGATCAGGGAAACGAGAGATATAGACGGTGATGTGGAGAGATAAGGAACAATGAGTGAAAGATATGCAAAAAAGTATCGGTGATAAAGGGAACAAGCCATTGTAAGCTGTTTGTGGTGTGAAAATGCGAAGCTGGTGCGACTGGGGTGGGGGAGGGAGATAGAGATAGAGGGAATGCCAGGGCCCGAGGGCTGAGGGAGAGGTGGGAAGGGGAGGAGACAGCAAGGGTTAACAGAATTGAGAAAATTCAATATTCAAGCCCAAAGGATGCAGACTCCCCAAGCGGAATATGAGGTGCTGTTCCTCCAGCTTGCGGTGTTGCTCACTCTGGCCGTGGAGGAGGCCCAGGACCGAGAGGTCGGATGTAGAATGGGAGGGGAAGTTGAAGTGCTGAGCCACCGGGAGGTCGGGTTGGTTATTGCGGACCGAGCGGAGGTGTTCGGTGAAGCGATCGCCAAGCCTCCGCTTGGTTCTCACCGATATAGATCATCTGGCATCTGGAGCAGCGGATGCAGTAGATGAGGTTTGGAGGAGGTGCAGGTGAACCTCTGTCGGACCTGGAAGGACTGCTTGGGTCCCTGAAAAGGAGTGGAGGGGGGAGGTGAAGGGACAAGTGTTGCATTTCTTGCGGTTGCAAGGGAAAGTGCCCGGGGAAGGGGTAGAGTGGGAGGGGAGGGAAGAATTGATAAGGGAGTTGCGGAGGGAGCGGTCTTTGCGGAAGGCAGACGGGGGGGAGATGGGAAGATGTGGCGGGTGGAGGGGTCACGTTGGAGGTGGCGAAACTGGCGGAGGACTATATGTTGTATTTGCCGGCTGGTGGGGTGAAAGGTGAGGACCAGGGGGACTCTGCCCTGTTTGCGAGTGGGGGAATGGGGAGCTAGGGCAGTGTTGCGGGGTATGGAGGAGACCCTGGTGCGAGCCTCATCAATAGTGGGGGAGGGGAATCCCCGTTCTCTGAAGAATGAGGCCATTTGTGATGACCTGGTGTGGAACACCTCATCCTGGGAGCAGATGCGGCGTAGACGGAGGAATTGGGAATAGGGGATGGAGTCCTTACAGGAAGCAGGGTGGGAGGAAGAGTAGTCCAGGTAGCTGTGGGAGTCAGTAGGTTTGTAGTGGATGTCGGTCAGGAGCGTATCACCTGCAATAGAGATGGTGAGGTCAAGGAATGGTAGGAAGTGTCGGAAATGGTCCAAGTGTATTTGAGTGCCGGATGGAAGTTGGTGGTGAAATTGAATGAAGTCAGTCAGTTGTGTGTGGGTGCAGGAGGTGACACCAAAGCAGTCGTCGATGTAACGGAGGTAGAGGTCGGGATGGGGCCCTGGTACGCCGAGAACAAGGATTGTTCGACGTACCCAACAAAGAGGCAAGCGTAGCTGGGGCCTATGCGTGTGCCCATAGCTACGCCTTGTGTTTGGAGGAAAATGGGAGGAATCAAAAGAGAAGTTATTGAGGGTGAGGACCAACTCTGCTAGGCGGAGGAGGGTGTCAGTGGACGGGTATGGGTTGCTCCTCTGGTCGAGGAAGAAACCGGAGGGCTTTGAGACCGTCCTGGTGGGGGATGGAGGTGTAGAGTGACTGGACGTCCATGGTGATGATGAGTGGATGGGGGCCTGGAGAATGGAATGCACGGAGCCGACGGAGAGTGTCTGAGGTGTCTTGAACATAGGTGGGGAGGGATTTAACAAAGTGGGATAGGATGGCGTCAAGGTATGTGGAAATGTGTTCGGTGGGGCACGAACAGGCAGAGACAATGGGTCTGCCAGGGCAGTCGGGTTTGTGGATTTTGGGGAGAAGGTAAAATCGGGCCGTGCGGGGCTGGGAAACGATGAGGTCGGAGGCTCGGGGGGGTAGGGAGCCGGAGCTGACGAAGTCGGTTATGGTGCTCGAGATGGTGGCCTGGTGTTCGTCAGTGGGGTCATGGTCCAGGGGTAAGTAGGAGGAGGTGTCCGAGAGATGGCGCGCGGCCTCCGCTTTGTAGAGATCGACGCGCCAGACTACCACGGCACCTCCCTTGTCGGCGGGTTTGATAACCCAGTCTGGGTTGTTACGGAGTGAGTCGATGGCAGTACGTTCAGGGCTGGAGAGATTGGAGTGAGACAGGGGGGTGGAGAAGTCGAGGCGGTTGATGTCCCGACGGCAGTTCTGGATCTCCAGTTCCTTGTTCCTCCACACAAATAGCATTGGAGTAAAGGATCAAACTTGTTCGCTGGAGCTTTGAGGAGGCAGCTGTACTATCTCTCTTTCCAAATCCTGACAGTTTTTCATTTGGAACATTAACTCTGTTTCACTCTCTGGCTTTATTATCTTTTAATACTTAGTTTTAATACCAAGCTTAGGATTTAAACAGTAAGCAGTGGCATTCCAATTTTGGCAAAATCTTAATATACACCGAAAATAAAAAGCAGCATAATAAAAAACAAAACACACTAAAAACATGGTGATCCTGTTTAGATTTCATACTTTCACCAATCAAAGTGTATTTTGTTTAAACTATGCACTTTATGCTTTGCTAGATGTTTTTATAACACCGCTTTCAACCAATCTGCACAAACAAACTGCTGATGTGAATAAACTTTTTGTACTTTGAATCAAAAATAATTGCAATGAATGATTAAAGCAAGCATATCAAACACTCTAAGACAAGTCACAAACTGGGAAATAAAAACAAATTAAGCAAAGGGGCAATGTGTTCTTCTAAGGCATGCCCACATACTTTAGGTTGAATGCATATGTTTGAACCATGTATGTAGGAAGGAACTACAGGTGCTGTTTTACACCAAAGATAGACACAAAATGCTGGAGTATTCAGTCTGAAGAAGGGTCTCGACCCGAAATTTCTCCAGAGATGCTGCCTGTCCCGCTGACGCATTTTGTGTCTATCTGTATTTCAACCATGTGTATGTCCACAGAGATAACAGTATATCTGAACTTCTGCTGCCACTTCTTAGGACAAAGAGAGGCAAATGGGCCTGTCCCACTAACGCAACTTTTTTGGTGACTGCCGGCACCCGTCATAGGTCCTCGCAGGTCACCGAAAATTTTCAACATGTTGAAAATCCAGCGGCGACCAGAACAAGGTACGACTCTTTAAGCGACTACTCATGATCATACAGGCTTCACCCCGCGACATGTTGCCAGGGTGTCGCCTGTATGGTCGTGAGTAGTCTCCTCAGTCACCCAAAGAGTCGTAGCATCTTTCTGGTCGCCGTTGAATTTTCAACATGTTGAAAATTTTCGCTGACCTGCAACAACCTATGACAGGTGCCAGCAGTCGCCGAAAAAGTCGAGTAAGCGGGACAGGCGCATAACACTTACCAGAAACATCGCAGTACTTTGGGGATGTGCCATTTTCTATTTTATTTTCCAAAAACGCGTTATTTGTAAATACAGTTGGGACATGTCTTGTTCTAATATACTGTACAATGAATTCAATAACTCCCTTTCAATGGATCAAAGCCACTCAAGTTTCCTCCTTGCAGAACAAATCCACGAAGCATTTGAGAGCCCATGACACATGCCTCAGCCACTCAGCGTCCAGTGGCAGGAGGAACCTAGGCTGTGGTAAGTCCCCACAAAGCCTTTGCAATTGCTACACTGAGCTTCAGTACTTCCCTCAGCATGTACAGCTGAACCTTGGGATGTGTCAGTTGACAGCATTCACTAATGGACACCTTTTTACACTGGAAGACCAACAAGTTTCAGGAAGACTAAAGTGCATTTTTCACCAAATCAATGATCTTCTAGCGGCAGTTGATGTTTGTCTCGGTACGTGGCCCTGGGAGCAGCCTGCATTGCTCAGTGTCTTGTGTAATGGATGTGGAGGAACTGCAGATGCTGGTTTAAACCGAAGACAGACACAAAAGGCTGGAGTAACTCAATGGGTCAGACAGAATCTCAGGAGAAAGGGAATATGTGACGTTGAAGAAGGGTTTCGACCTAAAACATCCCGTATTCGATTTCTCCGGAGATGCTGCCTGGCCCGCTGAGTTACTCCAGTCTTTTGTGTCTGTCTTGCGTAATGTAGCTGCTTGTGAAAACTTTGACAACAGTCACTGTATACTCTCCACATTTTGGTGGCAAATAAATAAATTCAAAGCATAATTTTAACCACAGTGGATAAGTAATGTATTCTTTTTCACTGGTTGTATGTAGAGAAGAAGGAAACATAATCTTAGACTGGCAGTAACCACTATTTTTATATTTATTTTACATTCATACAATAAACTTCTGAATAAGTATTTACAAATCCAAAGGACACAGAGATTTTAATCCTCAGCAATTGGCAGCTGGAAGACAATTAACTACAAGGGAACTAAAAGACTATAACGACCAGGAGACTTTGTTTTCTCTGGACTGTTGGAGGTTGAGGGGGGACCAGATAGAAGTATATAAAATCATGAGCGTCATTGATAGGGTAGATAGTCAGAACCTTTTTCCCAGGGTGGAAATGTCGATGACTAGATGGTATCACTTTCAGTAGAGGGGCAACGTTTAAAGGAGATCTGCAAGACAGGTTTTTTGTTTGACTGGTTGCCTGGAACAAACTGCCTGGGGTTGTGGCAGAGGTAGATATGATGGTGATGTTTAAGAAACCGTTAGGTAGGCACATGGATGGAACACTGGGAATGGAGTGATACGGATTGTGTATAGGCAGAGGAGATTAGTTTAACTTGGCATCATGATTGGCACAAACATTGTAGGCCTAAGGGCCTGTTCCTGTGCTGTACCATTCTGTTCTATGTTAAATAACCTGTGTAGTGAGATCAAAACTGTGTCATATCATTAGGAAATCAAGAAACTGTTCAAAGTTAATTAATGGAAAGAAAATGTAATCAGCATAAGGATGCAATGGGTACAGTTAGTAAACAGAATTTAATTGTTTTTATGCATTAGAGATATTCGAACTTGACAAAATTCTGCCAAGTAAGCAGCAACAGAATACAATATATTAAAGATGATATTATGTAACTCATTGCACAACAAAAGCAGATCAATTTATTGTGAACATTGTTCACTGATTAATTGATGACGGATTATCCAATACCTTATTTGTGTCATCACGAAGGCTGCATCAATAGGCAAGGATTTGTACATACGGGCTATGCCCTCTTCTCGCTGCTACCATCGGGCAGGAGATACAATAGTCTGAAGTCCCACATTGCCAGGTTCAGGAACACAACTTTCCTGCAGCCATCAGGTTCTTGAAATGACATGCCCAACCCTAACCGTACCTCAGCAATGGAACACTTTGGTGGGAGTGTCTGGGACCAGAGGTCACAGCCTCAGAATTAAAGCGCACTCTTTTCGAAAGAAGATGAGGAGGAATTTCTTTAGTCAGAGGTTAGTTAATCTGTGGACCTAATTGTCACAGAGGTCTGTGGTGGCAAAGTCTGTGGATATTTTTAAGGCAGAGATAGACAAATTCTTGATTAGAATGGGTGTCAAGGGTTATGGGGAGAAGGCAGGAAAATGGGATTCGAAGGCAGAGATCAGCCATGATTGAATGGCGGAGTGGAGTCGATGGGTCGAATGGTCTAATTCTATTCCTATAACTTGTGAATTTGTGAACTTTGAGCACCTCTTGTACTACCAGAGACTTGTTTTCTAATAGTGTATTTTTTGAACTAATGTCTTGTTTATTTCCAGTGTCTTGTAGAATTTATGTGTAATTTATACATAATCTATGTTTTTGTGTGTTGATTGCGTATATGTGCATGTGACACTGCTTCAAGCAAAATATTCATTGCACCTGAACCTCACCGTGCTTGTACATATGACAATAAACTTGATTTAATTTGAATCTTGCTGTGTTCCAAAATATTTGCTGCATTTGCATGCATGATGTTACCCCAATTATCAATCTTTTTAAACCATTTAAAAAGCTAATAGATGTTTGCAGAGATATAATAAGTTAACTTCTAAACACGAATCCGCAGCAGTGGCAATGATAGAGATAAACACATGAATGAGACTTCAAATAATTGCAGAGATATATGCTCCGACATAAGTTAAAAGTTCAACCTCAAGCGTTCCAAAGAAAACAATCCTCATTCATCCGACCTCCCCATAAAGTTATCTAATCCAGTCAGCATCCTGGTAAATCGCTTTGGTAACCACTCCAAAGCTTCCACACCCTTCCTTTAACGGAGCGACCAGAACTGTATGTAAAACTTCAAATGCCTAACCAAAGTCTAACAAAGACCGACTTCTTCGCTCTTTATACTCATTGCTCCATCATGATCATCACAGACATTATGTTGTCATGTTCAGCACAGGCATTGTGGGCCTAAAGGCCTGTTCTTATGCTGTACTTTTCTATGTGCCGGAAGGAACTGCAGATGCTGGTTTATACCAATGATAGACACAAAAAACTGGAGTAACAGTGAGTCAGGCAGCATCTCTGGAGAAAAAGAATAGGTGACGTGTCAGGTCAAAGAAGGTTCTCGACCTGAAACGTCACTAATTTATTTTCTCCAGAGATGTCTGACCCACTGAGTTACTCCAGTTATTTATGTCTCTTCTGTACTTTTCTATGTCCCATGAAACAGACACTTTCTCAACATATATATGTATAAATAAAACAAGATGAATGGTACCCACCTTTATCTGCAGACCTTTTGAGAGAGTGCTGTTTGTTGGAAGCTTTTTAATGTGCTGGGTCACAAAGCCACTGCAATGTCCCTTTTCCGCTTGTAATTGTGGGCTGAGTTTGCTGAGCTGACTATTATACTTCTTGATAGTAGCTCGCAGTTCATCAATCAAGCTGTCCAGCTAAAGGGGTTCAAAATGTTAGATGCATTCACAAAGGGGTAATTATTGAAGTCACATCTATTGCATTATTTAGATGCTATTTTGTTGAGAAAGTTTTAAAAAACTTGAACCTGACAATCTTTTGACATTGGTCCAAGGTTCACATGGGCTCCAGGGAATGATATATACTTCAGATTCAGTCTGAAGAAGGGTCCCGACCAGAACCACCTATCCATGTTCTCCAGAGATGCTGCCTGACCCGCTAAATTACTCCAGCATTTTGTGCCTTTTTTTACGTTATATAGCTGTGTCCCTTACGTTGACTCCTTTTGATTCCATCTCTTATTAATTTGTGATATATCAGTCACAAAAATGTTCTATGGATTCATATTTTAATGCCTGCTACATACAATATGAGCAGTCCAAATTGATTTCATTAAATCCTAAAAGAAAAATAGCTAATTAAATATATTTTCATATTCTGCAGTTTGGAATTATTTGTAAAATGTAATTTCAGAACAGTCATTGGTGTACATATTGCAGAGTTCAACATTTGAGTCTAGAAGTGATTTTTATTCTATAAAATGTAATGAGTTAATTGGTATTTTGTTGTTCTACCTTTAGAGATATTAACACAATTAAAATATATTGGTGTCATATAATCCATTCATTCTGTAGTTGTCATAAGACTGCTCTAAGAAGCATTTTGGATAAACGTCAAGATCATTGCGACCATTTTCACAAAGATAACGACAGACTTGTGGATCCTTGGCTTTCCCCTATTTCTATATGTCTCCCATTAGACCACTAAGTAGAAACTTTACTCCGAGATGCATCGCATCAAGGAAGAAAATATATTTCAAGAATTTGGAAAATAGATGCAGGAATAGAGCATTTGATACAATCATTGGGGTTTACTTTTCAATAACCTGTTCACCACTGCCAAATTTGGCTTTTTCCAGGACCACTCAATTCCAGAACTCATTATAAACACGATCCAAACACAGACCAAAGAATTTAGTTCCAGAGGTGCCTGAAGAATGACTGCCCTTGACAGCAAGGCAATCCTGATGAAACTAAAGTCAATGGGCATCAACACTCCATTGGTTTGGATTGCATCTTAAACAACAAATGATGGTTGTGGTTGTTGGAAGTCAAACATCTCTGCAGGAGTTTCTCAGGACAGTGTCACAAGATGATTCATCTGATTCATTAATAACATTCCTTCCATTTTAAAGATGAATGAGAAGATGTTTAGTGATTTTCATTTCCATTCCCAAATTGAAGCTGTGCATGCCTGCATGTAATATTTAGACATCAGATAATAGATGGCAAGTAACGATCAAATAACAGAAGTGCCAGGCAATGATATTCTCCACAAACGGACACAAAATACTAGAGCAACTCAACAGGTCAGCCAGCATCTCTGGAGAACCCGGACAGGTGACATTTCAGTCACCTTAACCTTAATTATCATGAGTTCCCCACCATTTACATAATTGATGTCCCCACTGACTAGATACTTAAATGGGCCACATAAATCTATGGCACCAAGAGTCAGTCAGGCTGAATATCTTGCAGTGAATTTTCACTTCCGGATACCCCAAAGCCTTTCCACTATCTACGTGACATAGGTGTGGAGTGTGGAATGTATGTTTGGAAACGACCTGGCTAAAAATCAAGGAATGTGAAACATTCTTCTTCTTCACCACAGAGTCTTGGAATCGTATAACACGGAAACAAGCCCTTCGGCCCAATTCGTCCATGCCGACCAGAATGCCCAGCTACACCAGTGCCCGCATTTGATCCATATCCTTCTAATCTTTTCCTACCCATGCACCTATCAAAATATTTTTCAAATGTTTTATAGTACCTGCCACAACCACTCCCTCCGGCAGCTCATTCCATATTCCCCCTCGCCCTGTGTGTGGAAAAAGTTGCCTCTCAGGTTCCTATTAAATCTTTCCCCTCTTACCTTAAACCTGTGCCCTCTAGTTTGTGATTCCATTACCCTAGAAAAAAAAACGTGCATTCACCCTATCTATGCCCCTTGTGACCTTAAACAGCTCTGTAAGATCACCCCTCAGTCTCTTACATTCCACGGAATAAAGTCCCAGCCTGTCCAACTCTCCCTGCAACTTCGTCCATCAAGTCCTGGCACCATAACTTCAAGTGATTATTGTACGAGTTCCAATTTTAGTTTGAAACTTCACAAGAAAACATTAGATTTTTCTTGGCAAAGGCTCACTCACTCAAGTACTCATATCACCTCCAGTGTCCCTACATACATGTGAGCAAATATTCCTAACATCCTTCCCTGTGATCTCCCACCCTTGACATCAAATTATTTCACTCTCCTGACAGCCAGGGAGCTTTGTACAAGAATTGTGGTGTTTACCCAGGTGATGAATATCCTTAATATTCGTGTATTGACCAACCATCTGTGCTTCCCTTTCCCACTCTGCTCCCCACACCTACATAATTGGGGTTAACCATTCTGGGTGTGTATTCCACCATTCATATGTTTGGTGTGCAGCTCAAGCCTCTAAAAATCAATTCTGTGGCCAGCCTTTTCAAGCACAATATTCTTGGTTCAAATCTAGCTCATGCTAGCTGCAAATGTCCAGAGAGCTTGGAAACATTTAATCCAGTTCCCTGTGGGCCTGACCCTACAACCACCATCCTTTCATTTACACTAATCTCACTTAGGAATGCACAGTATGGAAAATGATGTGGAAACACAAATCACATCTGTACTGTTGTGAGCACCATTGGGTCTGAAGCATTTTGTTCATAGTTTTGCTTTGTTCCAGGTTTTTCACTATGTGATCTAAGGAGCATCTAAAGGACATTTGTATGGATACATGGACAGGAAATGTTTAGAGGAATATGGGCCAAATGCAGGCAGGTGGGACTAACATGGATGGGTGATCTTGGCTGGCATGGATATTGGGGTCAGGGCCTGGTTCCATACAGTATGAATCTGTGATTCAAATGCATGGTTGAAATCAGATCTATTCACAACTTTGCACTTTGTACCATGCATCATCAGTCACAGCACTAGTATTTAAATTGCTATGTTTAAGATTGTCAGTTCATTAAAAAAAACTCATAATACCTTGACAATACATCTTTAGTAAAATGGATCATTTTACGAAATAAGATTATAGCATCAGAACTCAGAAAGTAAACCAAATATTTCATTGCATGATATCACTCTATTTTTCTCTGTTTACAAAATATTAAAACATATTTAAATGAAACATATTGTAACTGTTATAATTGATGATGCATGATATGAATTTTAAACAGAATTTTAGATTGTTAATTTTGAGTTTAAAATATTAATCATGAGAATGTTTTACTACTTTTATTGCAGGCAATGGAAGGTTAAGTTTATCAAAAAGATATGCAAGTGCACTAACTACATACAGACATTTAATAATTCAGATCATCACTTTTTAGATGAATTTTAAAAAAACATCAAATTTTCAATATTGTTTGTCTCTCCTTGAGGTAAAAGGTTATGTCATGCAAAACAGTGTAAATCAGATCACGAACCTCCACAAACTATTAAGTTTAGGTTTATTATTGACATGCACCCCACCTGGACTTGCACCTGCTTCTCTCCTCTTCTCACCCCCCCCCCCCCTCCCCTTCCACCTATATTCCATTCTCTAGCTTCACAATTCACAACTCCTCAATCCTTACCTTTTCATCTCTGACCTTTGTCCAACCATCAGCCTATCAAATAATCCCCCTCACTTGTATCCACCCATCACTTATAAGGCTTTGTCCTGCCCATGCTCTCTAGCTTTCCTTCCCCTACCCCAAGCACAATCAGTCTCAAGAAGGGTAGCAACTCAAGACATCATGTATCCATGTTCTCCGGAGATGCTGCCTGAAATGCTGTTACTCTAGCACTTTGTGCCTTTTTTGGTAAACCAGTATCTGAAGTAATTGCTTCCAGATAGAGAAAGGGGTTAGAAACAGAGTGCAGAATGTAGTTCTGTCCAATGTCCACAATGGAGTGGAGGTGAAGAAGACAGTACCCTAGATTATGAAAGAATTGTTCAGAAGTCTGACCTTTATTACCTGTTTAATACATGACCAAAATTCTGTTGAATATTTCTAAAAACCCTTAAATTAAAGCCCAGGAAGTAAATTGCTTTGTTTGTTTGGTTATCTTTGTTTTAATTTACTTATATGATTGAGTCATTAAATTAAATTGCAAATACATGAAGTGCTCGGTCCTTAATGCTACAGTGTGATATCAGTACACAAGCCCAGAATGTCTGGAGGTGCCATAAGTTCATTAAATGGTCTAACAAGTCTGCTAAGTTAGTTTTGAGCAGAATTTCAGATCCACGCATTAAGTATTTCTATCCATTGTTTCATAGACATCATTTTATATTTCTCATGATTGTGCCACATACTATTCAGAATAAATCCCCAATAACATAAAAATGCTCATGTTACTTGCTCAATCCTTTCTCGTGTTTCATTTTATAACATTTAAACATGTTACGGTTCAAACTTCACATACTCTTTTTAAGAAGCCCTTGAATATCATTTTAACAAACTGTAAGACTCCAAATAATGTCATTCTGGGTTGCTGAGAAGCTTGCTAGTAAAACCAAAACCAATATAAAACACAAACAAGTGAGGATTTTTAAAGGAGAATTCATAGTTCCTGTACTCCAATTTTATAAATATGTGATCATGTAAATTATGAAATATTCAATTAATTATTGATGCAATTGACTTAATGTTGCACCTGGTTATTGTTTTTGTGTGAGATGGTATTCCTTCCTTCCTGGTAAAATGCTGCGATTAGCTCAGCTGAATGGCTATAAACTACAATATCAAGATTTCTCTTCCTGGCTGAAACTTCCCCACCCCCACCAGCCTCCACAAACTGAAGCTATCTGAATAGAGTTAAAGACAAAACTTGGCCTTTCATGACCCCACAAAACTAGCTCTGTTCATATTTCAATCTGTTTGTGTGCAAAGGCAGCCAGCCACATGAAAAGCTCAGCTCAGATCCAGCCACCTCCCCCCCCAACTCTCTTGCAAATAACCTCGAGTTAACCACAAGCCCAGCCCCATGTTCTTCGTGGTTTCATGTGCCATACGATTTCTTCGGAATTAGGAAAGATGCACAACAAAAATCAGATTCTCCTTTGTGCGACAAAGCTACATTTTTTTTCAGATATTTCCTTCTTTGCCCCTTCCCCACGCGATCACTTTCTACTTTGTTTAATAGAAGAGCAATAAAACAAAGTTCTCACATTTTCACTTATTTTATACAGTTCTCCTGTAGTCATAGAGAGGAGGCTTTTGTGTGTGACCTTTCCTGTGCATCCATTCAAGGCATGATATACCTAAAAAGAAAAGAATATGTTAACATTTTATATTGAGCTATTTTCCTGAAAATTAGATACATTCTCTTTGTCATATTTATTTCAGTTACCTTTGGTAAGTTTACCTATTTTGTCACACTGCATAAATTCTGGTGATATCCCTTGAAATATTCAGAAATAATTTATCTTTTTTCTATAAATTTGCCACTGTGGCAATTATCTTCAAATACAAAATGATCAGTGTCCAGGTGATTGTCTTTGATTATTCTTACAGTCTGTTCCAAAGGATTTGGTCATGATGAGCATGCTATTATTTTTAACCTTTAAAGCCCATGATAAAAAAAAGACTTTTAAATTCCCGACAATGTATAAATATTGAAATAAATAGCAAAATAAATATTTGCACAATCTTTGCGTGATTACAAGTTCAACCTTTAATTGAGTGGGACTGAAGAATGGAGGGTAATTGAAATCATAAACCTAACAAATTCTCAAAATCTAAAAAGCTCCTAAAATGCTATTCTATTTCCTTCATTAAAAAGTAAATTATTTATACAACAGGTTTCTGCTCTAAAAATTACCTTCCTATAAGGTGAATTGTATTTGCCACGCACAGATCTATATAGCTGCAAGGACTAGCCAGAGTCATTCTTATTTATTTAGAAACCAAACAGTTTTTATGCTACACCAAACCATAATAGTATTTTGTGTTCAATGGATGATGCTCTGATACGGTTTATGTTGCTGGAACTCATTCATCGGTGTGAGCATGAAATTCAATGGATTTGCCTCTTGATACACAATTTGGCAGAGGAATTCATTTTCTTTCGGTTAGGTAATATGAATGTAATTGTTTGAAAAAGAACTTCATATCATGTATACATTTACATTAACAGCCACAATTGAATGAAAGACTGATTATGCTAGTATTCATATCTACCCACATGAAACTCCAATGCCCTCTTGCCATACAAAAGACTGGGACAAATTACTTATTTATATATACAGAACACACTCATAATGGCCAGCTGCAGGTATTTTTGGAAAGTGCATTTTAATAAGCTTCTATTCACTGTGTACAAATGGGGAAGAAACAGTTTACACTATAGAGTTAAACGCATAGGGCTTCCCATTCTACCGGCGAAATCAATCATTTGTCCAGACTGTGGGAGTCAGATTTAGTTAGTGAAAAGAGACCCATATATAAACAAGTCAATAACTCATTGTGTGCTATTGTTTGTCTGAAGCAGTGCGCTTACAAAAAACTGCCCCACTCTTCTTAGAATGAGTGTCACTATATTCAGGCAGTGGGAGAGGTCCTTTTGTTTCTATCGGGTACTGGCTGGAGTTTATGTATGGGAAAGAGAAATGACCGATTAGAGATCCCCCCACCCAAAAAAAACCTTGCCACCATCATACACAGTGCTTAACCATTTTTTTTAAATTATTTACACGGAACATATTCTGTTAAATGTGAACAAGTGACTAGATGTGCCATTACAACTACTTACCGCTAACACTACGCTCCCTTCCTGAGGTTGAAATCTACATTTCATCATCAAAATAACCAGATATGTTTATAATAGCAAGAAATTCACTTAAAAGAAATATACCGCATGCTCATGTAATAAAATACTTCATTGAAATACTTTATAAACAGCATTAATGTCCCAAACTTTGGTATGTGATGTCAACAATAAGAGAGCCTAATGGAGAAGTTTGACAGTTCACTTTCAATAGTTGCTGGCTGAATCGATTACCGTTCAGAATATAAATGCACAATGTCTGTTGGGCTGTTTGAAAGTTTCAAATATAAGTGTATGTCCCACTGCAGCAACAAGGCAGAGTCATCTTTGACGTTCTTGCTTATGATTTTCAGCAATACTAATCATAGGGCCACTGCTCATCTATTTACAGACTGGAGAGTAATTCCCGCAAACTGCTGAGATAATAAGAAAATTATCTACGCTGAAGAAGAGGCTTTTAAAGTTAAATGTTCCATACTTTACAACAAAAAGCAGAGCCTACATATGGTTAATCTTACAGAATTATTCAACTTGCTTAATAACCTAGTAGGACAAATTCCTTATTAAACACAAGAGAGTAACCCAACTCAATTTTAATTCTCGGAGTAATGATTCCTCTCTTTCTACTTTAGAACAGTCTGTTTTTTAACGTTGCTACCACTCCTCCAGCCTCAAGCTGGAGGGTACAATCAGCCAGATGCGCTAAAGGAAAATAGAAGAGAAACGGAATGATGCCTCTCTTGAGGCTGACTATTTTGCTGTTACATAGTCATCCTAAAACCCAATATGCAAACATTTTCAACAATGGTGTCAAGAAATCAAGACTAGGAAGCAATTTGATCGAATTGAAATAATTTTTATTTTGTTTCACATTATTAGCATTATTGTTGTAATTATTGACGTATATTTTTTGCAAAACTGGGAAAGAAAGTTTAATTTATTTCTCAGAAAATAACAAACAAAAAGAATGGTAGATTTTCACATAGCTGAATAAACCCCAAGAATACATTTGAATGGAAGTTATGCAAGTGAAATTAAGGAGAAATTAATTAAAAAGATTACATAACAGATTTTCATTTAACGATGTATAGTCTGGTGATTTCTGTTCCTAAAACGATAATTCTGAATTAAACCCAATTCCTCTCCTTTCTGTCTTATCTGTCGGTCTTGTTTTTTCCCTCTGTAGTATAAAGTCTGACCTAGCTTGTGAAGCTTAGAGTTGGCAGCTGTGATTGCAGTGCAGATTTCACACAGTGTAATTACTGCAGTGACACTAGGACTGAGAGGTAGAGAGAAAAAAGACCCTACAGGTTATTAGTACTAAACACTGGGAGAAATCAACGAGAGTCAATGCGTAATTTTGAGGACTATCAAGCCTCATCAGGAACAGCAGGGAGGAAAGTGCTGTACTTCATCATCTCACTCTCCTACTTTTGTTGAAAATTACAGTAATTAAAAAAGAGCTAAGTACTTCTCAGGCAAGGGGTCTTTTTCTTTATCCATCACCTTCTAGTTCACTGCTGATTTTGCCTGACCTTTTCTGGTGAAGTCTATCAGAGTCACCACAGATCTTTGTTGAGTGCTTCTCTAAAAGCTAATTACTACCCAGTGGATGATTTGGTATTGATCAGAAAAGGTAGCACAGCAAATGAGAGGACCAACACCCAGGCACTGGCAATCGAAAAGTAATTCCTGCCCCACAGAAACCAGCCCTTCTCCTTCACTTATGAGAAGCAGCTGTGATGTTTTCAATCGATAGGCAGCAATGGATTGATTCTTTTGACTAAAATCTTTCTTCAGTGATGGGTACAATCAGCAGCCTGGGACATCAAAGGCTCCGATCCAAATACAGTACCCCGAGTCCCTCAGCTTTCTGTTGGCACACAGCCATATTGTAAGAAGCAGCCCAGGACTTTAATTCTGCATTGAGGTATTACCATTTACTTCAACAATTGCAGCATTAGATTTTTTTTGTTTATATATGCTCTGCCAATTGTTTCTTTCCATATGATATTCTCATGTAGAATACCAAAACTATATTTTAAATACTACAATTCATATGTTATAAATGATCAATTAGATTCTTAATCTTCTGCTTACCAAAAGACCAATTCAAAATCCTTTCACTTAAGTATGACATCTTAAACAGTCTGTAATCCCCAGCCTTAGGAATATTATTAAATTCATATTGGCAAATTTACATATTTCACTCAAAACATAATGTTAATTTAATTAATTAACTGAACCTAGAATATCAGCTCAGGTGCAGAAGAATGCTTAATGTCCATACTAATGTTTTTTTTTAAACCAGCTCAACAGAGGGACTAATTTTTCTAAAATATGTTGCAAAGCAGAAAAGAATGCTGTAAAAAATCATTATCAATTATTTTGTTGAGAAGAGACTGTTGGTAAAAATATTCTCTGCGGCTTGAAGAGCAATGAATTAGCAATTGTAAGTGTCTATTGATGTCTACCTGCAGAGTTTAACTTTGAAGTCTGTACCTGGAAAGCAAAATGCTCAGAAAAGGGAAACTTCAGAGCTTAAAATCAACTTCCTGCCACCGAAGTGAAGGTATCAAAGCCGACTGAAGTCTCATATAGAAAGAAGCAAGTGGCAAGCATATATTGAAGAATCATAAAGCAAAATGACTAATGGACATGAACAAAGCCTAACTCCTGCAGAACACCAGGTGTAATTTTGGTCTGCCAGTGCATATTTTGATGAACTCTGCTTTATAATAGCAATTCTCCCTTTAAATTCTGACTGCTAGCAGCATGAAAACCTGCACCCCTTCATCAGCTTCTTCTGCTTGGTGTGATTTCAGTTCACAGCCTCTCTATTGACACCATGGCAGGTGTTCACTAAACAACTTTATTTCCCTCTAACAGAATACAGTCTGCACTGAAGTGTAATCTCCTTGATGCCTCGTGATGTTTTATTTCATAAGAATCTATACAACTGAGAGAGATAAAGAGAGAAAAAGGGAGAGAGGGAGAGAGAGAGAGAGAGAGAGAGAGAGAGAGAGATGAAATAAGCTTCTACAGAACAGTCATGCATGTGTTTTTCCACAGGCAATAACAGAGGCTTTCTGATTTCTATTATTGCATTTCCTGGTTTTCATTTAAAACCTTCCAAAGACGTATTTGACATTAATCTTGCATTCTCAGCAACCCAACAATAACTCAGGGAAGGATATAATCCAAGTTATACTAAGCAAAGTTTTATCCTTTAGTGTTACATTTGGAACACCTTTATTTCAAAGGCCTCACAAGATGCCCATGTTACTTTGTACCAATTCTTTCATCCCATGTTAAAAAACATTTAATTAGAATTATACTTTAATATAACTTTTGCTTTATTATACCAAATTAATTGTTTGCAAGGCATAAAAAATATTCTGTAAGATTATTACTACTTAGAATTTTTATATATCCATAACTAGCTTGGACCTAATTAGTTCAAGTGCTGTCATGCTAGCATAATGGTTTAATTTCGGGCCTTTTCATATTATTAATCTCACTTGGTTATTTATTTTCTAGCAATTTTACCTTTCATACATCAATTCAATACTCCACTTGGCAGGTTGGTAAATGTCAGCTGCACCTGCCTTTGAACTTTAAGAATAGGTTTTCTTTAGTACTAATGTTAAATTGTTGCAGTGGACAGCGTAATGTAATCCCAAGGTCCATTGGCTCTGATTCTCCTTTACTGAGACCGAAGGAACATCCTCTGCCTAGATTTGTGTGGTTGAGAGGCAAATGTCTTATTATCATCACCTTATTTTGCCATGTACCATTAACAATGTTCTCACCATCCTTAAAAACACTGATGTCTCCCTTCTCTTTGGTTCTCTACCCACTGAAAAGATGCTCATGCAGAAACAAGGAACTGCAGATGTTGGTTTACACAAAAGAACGCAAAGTGCTGGAGTAACTCAGCGGGTCAGGCAGCATCATTGGAAAATATGGATGTGACCTTTCGGGTTGGGCTGTCTAAAGAAGTGTCCTGACCCAAAACGTTACCTATCCATGTTCTTCAGAGATGCTGCCTGACCCTCTGAGTTACTCCAGCACTTTGTGTCTTTACTTTAGCCTTTAAACTTTAGAGATACAATGCGGAATCAGGCCTTTCGGCCCACTGAGCCAACCAGGGATCACCCTGTACACTAGCACTATCCTACATACATAGGACAATTTACAATTTTACAGAAGCCAATTAACCTACAAATCTGTGCATCTTTGGAATGCGGGTGAAAACCAGAGCACCCAGAGAAAACCCACGCGATCACAAGGAGAAAGTACAAACTCCCTACAGGCAGCCCCCGCAATCAGGATCGAACCTGGGTTTCTGGCACTGTAAGGCAGTAACTCTACCACTTTACCTCTCTGCCGCCCTAAAAGCCGCTCGTGTCTTACTGCTTCTGATTCTGCTGAAAGGTTATTAGTTTGAAATATGAACTCTGTTTTCCTCTGCACTGAGCTCCTTAATATTTCCAGCATTTTTTCTTGTTTTTTAATTTCAAATAGACAAATCCCGGCTTCTGTTGTTTTACGCAGCTGCTTTATTATTCAGTCAGAGCTGTCTTAGGTACTGCAGCCATACCAACTGAAATGAAAAGTGCTGCTATCCAAGCATCTTTTGATGCTTAACTGCAATTTTCTTCTTAAGTAGTGAACTTACCTTCAAGAAACATTAATGTTAAAAGCATTGACGCCAACATTTGCTAATAATATGTAGCTGTTATCACTCGTATACAATTAATTAGAACACTCATGCTTGATGTATACAGTTACTGTACCTGTTTTTAAGGTAAATTGAGGATGACACATTGGTGCAGCTGGTAGTGCTGCTGCCTCAAAGTGCCAGAGATCTGGGTTAGATCCTGACCATTCTCTGACCTTTGCACATTTAATCCGGTGACTGCGTGGGTTTTCTCGGAGTGCTCTGGTTTCCTCCCACATCCCAAATACAGGCAGATTTGTAGGTTAATTAGCCTCTGTGAATTGCCCTTAGTGTGTCGGGAGTGGATGAGAAAATTGAATAACATAGAACTACTGTGAATGGGCGATCGTAGGTTGGTGTGGACAAAGGGCCTATTTCCATGATGTATTTTTAAACTAAACGATACTTAGTGTATCTGGACTTTCAGAAATCCTTTGATAAGGTCCCACAGGAGATTAGTGGGCAAAATTAGGGCACATGGTATTGGGGGTAGGGTATTGACATGGATAGAGAATTGGTTGGCAGACAGGAAACAAAGAGTAGGAATAAATGGTCGCTATCAGAATGGCAGGCAGTAGCAAGTGGAGTGCCGCAAAGCTCAGTGCTGGGGCTGCAACTATTGACAATATACATTAATGATTTAGATAATGGGATTAAAAGTAACCCAAGCAAATTTGCAGATGACACAAAGCTGGGTGGCAGTGTGAACTGCGAAGAGGATGCTAGTAGGTTGCAGGGTGACTTGGATAGTTTGAATGAGTGGGCAGATGCATGGCAGATGCAATATAATGTAGATACATGTGAGGTTATCCACTTTGAAGGTAAGAACAAGGTGGTAGATTATTATCTCAATGGTGTCAGATTTGGAAAAAGGGAAGTACAACAAGACCTGGATGTCCTTGTACACTAGTCACAAGTAAACATGTAGGTACAATAGGCAGTGAAGAAAGCTAATGGCATGTTGGCCTTCATAACAAGAGGATTTGAGTATAGATTCTTCTGCAGTTTTACAGGGTCCTGGTGAGACCACATCTGGAGTATTGTGTGCAGTTTTGGTCTCCTAATTTGAGGAAGGAGATCCTTGCTATTGAGGCAGTGCAGCATAGGTTCACAGGGTTAACCCTGGGATGGCGGGTTTGTCATATGAGGAAAGATTGGAAAGACTTGGCTTGTATTCACTGGAATTGAGAAGGATGAGAGGGGATCTTATAGAAACATATAAAATTATAAAAGGACTGGACAAGCTAGATGCAGGAAAAATGTTCCCAGTGTTGGGTGAGTCCAGAACCAGGTGCCACAGCTTAACAATAAAGGGGAGGCCATTTAAAACTGAGATGAGAAAAAATGTTTTCACCCAGAGAGTTGTGAATTTGTGGAATTCTCTGCCACAGAAGGCAGTAGATGCCAATTCACTGGATGAATTAAAAAGAGAGTTAAGAGCTCTAAGGGCTAAGAGCTCTAAGGACTAGTGGAATCAAGGGATATGGATAGAAGGCAGGCACGGGTTACTGATTGTGGATGATCAGCCATGATCATAATGAATGGCAGTGCTGGCTCGAAAGGCCAAATGGCCTCCTCCTGCACCTATTTTCTATGTTTCCATGTTTCTGTCATTTTCAGCATCTTGACGGAAGGTCTCGACCGAATTTTTAAAAAAAAATTTTAAAAATGGATTTAATGCATGTTATTATCAAATTTTGTTATGATGCTCAGAATCCAATGGAAAATCTGGAAAGAAAACTCTTTCAGGTGATACAATGTATGTATGGACAATGGTATGATGGATTTCTGTCTGAAGATATATATCTCATTTACGTTTACCACTGGGAATAGTGAAGAAAAGATGAATTCACTGTAGGATATCAGTAACAACAAGCCTTAGCCAGAGATCATTAAGGATCGCCACATGTCATATAAAAAACTTAACATTTTGTAAAATTTTTAAAAGAGAAATAGTAATTGAATTTCTCAAAATATATTTTAAGAAGATTGCCTTGAAGTATGTTTGAATCAAATTTAAAACGGAGCAAACATATTGAACCCAAGTTTGATTAGTTTTAATACATTGATTATTCAATCTGTTTAATACAATACAAGTTAAACTAAACAAACTGACCAGCTCCCACAAAATAATCCATTTGGGCTAATGCACTATGCAAAGTTTAACTAACAAATCAAGATTGTCAGAGAAAGGTCGAGGCTTCATTTCCAGCCACTGCCTCCATACTCTGGTTTAGAAATTACCGAAATAACTTATACCTCTCTAAAAATAAACATGCACACCACCAAAACCAGGGCATATGGAAAAATACGACAGGAATTCAGAACTGTAGTCACCCATTGGATGAACTGGTAAAGGTGTGAAGCAGAAACAATAAGATATAAATAGTTAAGACTCTACTTCTTTAACAACTTTGAACTTGATGTTGCCGAAAACATGGTGACTCTAATGTACTGCCTCAGTGGAATCCACTATCCTTAATGGCCTGTTCCACTTAGGCTATGTTTTAGGCGACAACAGGCGACTACGCTGAAAGCACATGGTCGCCGGGTGTCGCCTGTATGGTCGTGAGTAGTCTCCTCAGTCGCCCAAACAGTCGTAGCATCTTTCTGGTTGCCGCTGGATTTTCAACATGTTGAACAATTTTCAGGGACAGTCGGCGACAGTGGATTTGACGCCATTGAGCGAAGCTTGACCTCTCCTGACGCAGGTGGTGTCGTAGTTGTCGCCAGGTTAATATAGTTTGTCGCCAGGTTAATGTAGGTTGTCGCCAGGTGACGTAGGTTGTCGCCGGTGCTGACTTCATTTTTTGTTGTTGTTAAAGTAGTGATTCTATTTCAAATTTTATGTCGAAGGGGGGTCCAGTTGCTGGTTTTTCGGCAACCTGCTACAACTATGACAGTCCCCTAAAAATAGCCTAAGTGCGTCAGGCCCTTTACACTCTTGTACTTAAGAATGATTGTGCCTTTGTATAGGAAGATTATGCTGAACTGTATGCAAAAAAAGAATTTCACGGTACCTAGGTGCATGTGACAATAAAGTACCATTGAACACAGTGGTGCAGTGGCAGAGGGTGGCACAGTGCTGCAGCGATAGAGTAGCTGCCTTACATCGCAAGAGTCCCGGGTTCAATCCTGACCACTGGTGCTTGTCTGCATGGCGTTTGTACATTCTCTCTATGACCTGCGTGGGTTTTCTCCAAGAGCTACGGTTGCCTCCCACATGCCAAAGACAAACAGGTTTGTAGGCTAATTGGCTTGGTAAAATTGTAAATTGTCCCTAATGTGTTTAGGATAGTGTTAGCGTATGGGGAGCACTGGTCCGTGTGGACTCGGTGGGCCGAAGGGCCTGGTTCCACGCTGTATCTCTAAACTAAAGTAAAAACAGTGGTGGGAAAAGCTTTCAGAAACATTGATCTTTGGTAGGATTTAAGATCACCTGGAGGAAAGTGGATTACCCCCAAGGACACCAGGATTTATCAAGGCAGATTGTTTAATCAATTTGTTTAATCAATTTGATAGAATTTTGATGAGGATAATACAGATAATGGGGTGTATATGGAGCTTCAATAGGCTTTTGATATGATGCCACATAACAGACCTGCCAGTAATATTTAATAACATGGCACAAAAGAACATTGAATATATAAATATGAAGTTAGCTAAGTAATATACAACTCAAGATCATGGTGAATGGTAGCAGTGAGATGAGAGCGCGGCCCAAGGTGGTGTGGGTCTTTGATATTATATTAGAAAACATAATTTTCACATAGACGGTGGAACAAGCTTCCAGAGGAAGTGGTAGAGGTGGGTACAATTACAATATTTAAAAGATACATGGATACGAAAGGTTTGGAGGGATATGGGCCTGAAGCAGACAAGTGGGACTAGCTCAATTAGATAAGTTCCAGGTATAAAATGGAGGGGAAGAAAAGCAATTTTATGCAGCAGTGTTGCAATCTGGAAACAGCATCCTTATAAAAATCAATACATATATTTTGGAAAAAAATTAGAAGGCTATGGAGAAAGAAGCAATGGGTGAAATTAGTGAGTTGTCCCAGTAGAGAGCATGGATATGATAGGCCAAACATTATTTCTGTATGCTGAAATCATTCTGTGGATCAATACAGTCCAGTACATTAAAATTCATAAACACATCCTCTCAAAAGAAAGACAAGGGAATGACCAAACTGTGTTAACAATGCTTGCTGCTATTGTTGACAACAATTTCAAAAGTAATTGTCCATCTCTCATAATTAAAGATTAACAAACAATCTATTTTTAAAATCTGCCTGCATTAATTTTTATTCAAATAGTACAGTACAAAGGAATTATGTTTCAGAATGTGTGCAAGCCTGTTATTTGAGCCATCGCACAGGACTTCTGTTGTATCATTGCAAAGATAGTTTCTATCTCCTGATGTACTAATGTTAGAAAGTTATCGGCTCATATTCTCAAATTAGAGAGACACATGGTTCACTGAAGCAAGATTCATTGATATTGATATCATATCACTGGGACATTAAAGAGACGACCCAATAATGATCAGATTAATATTACCAGAGGGATGAAAATGTATAATTTTAATAAGGTTTGCATTCCACTTATTGAGGATTTCCCTTTCAAAAAGATATATTAGATCAGATGTACAGGGTCAGACATTTAATTATTTTGTTGTTAATCGTAGTAAACCCCCCAATAATTGAAATCCATAACATTTGACTGTTGGTTTTTGACTCATGTGTATGGATAGGGGTATGCAGTAACCTTCCCTTGTCCATAAAAGTTCAGAAATAATGGTAAATATGGATTGAATTTTCACAGCAAGCTTTCTGCATCCCGCTTCAAGACTATAATGAGCTTCACAATAGGATTGTTCATTCCTGATGCGTTTCATGGTTAGATATTAATAGTGAATCACACCATTAAGAGATTACATGGAATATCCCTGATTAAACCAGTTTGCTGTGTAACTCTCTAATTCAACACTCCAGGCTGTGTTTGATATTAACAGATACTCCTCCATGTAGTAAGGTTATTCTGATAAAAGATATTATTGCATCTAGTACATTGTGATTGCAAAGAGTTGTCTGCTCTTGCTGATTCAAATCACTCGTTAAAAATCTGGTTATCCAACAACTTGAGTAGACAATGTACAAATAGAAACTAAAAACTGTGCGAATAGAAATCAAATTGTTTGGCATGTTGAGAATAATAGGTCGTTCAGAAAATGCTGGAAACATCCAAGAGGTCAGGTAGACTCCAAGGAAAGAGTTAATGTTTCAGATCAAAGACACCACAAGAGTTTATTTACCCACAAAGCAACTCTGGCCTCTCCGTTTCAGAGTTCTTCCTTTGGTTCTATCCATCCCTCATCCACCCTCTCTGCAACTATCCTGCAACTTAAAACTAACTTTTTTCTTTCTTTCTCAGGGACTTTGCAGGTCCCTTCTGCTCCTCAGTGCTCACCTGGGCCCAACTCATCATTATGCTTTCCCTTTACTTTTCTTCCCTCCCAAAGTGCATCATCTCACACCTGTCAGGATTAAATTCCATCTGTCTTTGCACTGCTCATGTTACCAACTTATCAATATCATCCTGCACCCTAAGACTATCAACAACACCAATATGGCACTAATAGCAAACTTACTGATCATACCTAATCCATTCACATTCACATTGATAGTGTAGATACAAATCAGTAAAGGTACCCATACCAATCCCTGTGACACACCACTGATCACACACAACTAATCACAAAAATAACCCAACCTGCAAGACCTTCTTGCCTTCTACTACCAAGCCAATTTTGCATGCAATATACTGAGCCATGCTAATCATCTTTGATTAATCCCTCATTATTCAGTGTACAATAATCTTCTGCTCGTAATTTTTGTTCTGATTATGAGTTACAGTGTATCCCTCCATTCCCTGCAAATTCGTGCACCTGTCTAAAAGATTCTTAAACTATCATAACTGCATCCTCCACTAGTCGTAGTTCCAGGCACCTACCACTGTTCAACTTAAATCTATACCCTCTGAACTTTTACATTTCCATCTCACGCTATCGATGCCTCTCATAGTTTTATAAACATCTATCTTTTTAGCCGCACGGTCATCTGACTAATCGTCAAATTATTTTTTTCCCTCCACTTCTAAAACTCACTTGCAACTGGTAATTTAGAGGTAACAAACTTTACTGTTATATATATATTTATGTTTACCGCTATTTATATCTGTCATGAGTAGCAATGTAACCCACAACCTTTGCCTGCTTACACTCTTCTCTTTAGAATGCCTTGCACTTGATTTGTGAGATTCTTGATCCAAGCATGAGAAAGGCAAGCCAACATCCTGGATTCATGTTTGCAGCTACAGACCTGCCTATCCATTCCTGTCTTTATTGAGTTTCATAAGTTTATGTGACAGGAGCAGAATTAGGCCATTTGGCCCGTCAAGCCTACTCTACCATTCAATCATTGCTGATCTATCTTTCCCTCTTAACCCTTTCTCCTGCCTTCTCCCCATAACCACATATGTACTAATCAAGAATCTATCTATCTCTCCCTTAAAAATATCCATTGGCGGCCTCCACAGCTTCTGTGGCAATGAATTCCACAGATTCACCACCCACTGACTAAACATATTCCTCCTCATCTCCTTCCTAAAGGAATGTCCTTTAATTCTGAGGTGATGACCTCTGGGTAGGGGAGGGGTAGGGGAGGGGGGGTGTAGGAGAGGGGGGTGTAGGGGTAGGGGGTGTAGGAGAGGGGGGTTGTAGGGGAGGGGGGGCGTAGGGGAGGGGGGCCGTAGGAGGGTGTAGAGGTGCGTGTGGGCTCACCGGTTCCCGGCCCGACTCCGACCGCATTCCTGGCTCCAGGAACCGGCTCCGGACTCACTCACCTGCACCCGTCCCCAGTACCTGTCGTGCTCACAGCCCGCCCCCTCTCGCGGAACACAGCCCACACTCCGCTGCTTCAGCTATATTCTTGGCGGCTTGTGGACGGACGGCTTGTGGACAGGCGACTTGTGGACGTGCTCACAGACTCAGCCCCGCCTCCGGGGTTTATTCTCCAGCGGGTGCCGGAAGGGGCGTTGCCTTCATGCTGACTGACAGACAAGAAGACCAATCTGCTGATCTCACAATTTTTTAAACCTTCGTAACTTTTGTATTCTTCCACCGATCGGAACAATCTTGGTGCGCTTGGAGGAGAGGGGAACGGTGAGTAAGGTGGCGAGTAATCCTAGCGATATATGGTACCATTTTTGCGCAAATTTAAAAACAACACAGACCGGAAGTGGTAAAAGATGAGAGTTTCAGTAATAGTATAGATAGATATTATTGTCACTTATACTGAGGTACAGTGAAAAGAAATTGTATGCGTGCTATCCAGTCAAAGACATATGGTCCAATCAAAGGCTAAATATCCAGATTCCCTTCGTATCTTATAATCTAACATTTGAATACATTCAACCATTAAGAGACTCCACACAAAATCAATCTGTTCCTCACAGTTTTTGAACAGTAAAGTTGAAAATAAGTCACATGATACCTCTCTAGCTGACACCAATGTCACATTGTCCAACCTGTTTCCATGCTTAGAATGACTTACATAGGTATAAACATGTGGGTGAGGATCAGGAGATACAGTCAAAATCCATCAGGATTTTACATGTCCCAATCATCTCCCCTCACACTTTTAAAGCCCAGTAGAAACAAGCCTAGCCCATCCGATCATTACACAGAAGACAACCTGCCCATCCTGGGTATTGAAAAGGCACACACCCTTTTCAGATTATTTTAAAAATAATTGTTGATCACAGTAAATAATTATAGTTTCAGCAAAGACACCATTTCAACCATAGTCTTAGACACTGAAAAAGCATATTGCAAATAGCTTTACTAAAATCCACTGAGGAAAGATTGTAAATGGAAAAAGTTACAACAAGAGGTTTACACTAAAACTGAGTGGATTCAAGACAGAATTTGCTCTTGTTTTTCATGGGTTCTTGTGCCAATATTACTGAACACTTTTTAACTACACACTTCATTTCTCATAAGACTGGGAACTGTAGCTCATCTTGTATGAACTTTACTGAACAAAATCATACTCTTAATGCAAAAGTACTTATACTATTATAGAATATTCAGGATCTTTTTTTAAGTTTAGAGATACAGCGCGGAAACAGGCCCTTTCGGCCTGCTGGGGCCGCGTCGACCAGCGATCTCTCATATTGACACTATCCTATACACACGTCTCTGGGAAAGGCCGCACCAATCCTTGATGTTAGGCCGCGAGGGAGGCAACATGGAAAAAGTCGCCTCTCCGTGGAGGAGGTGACCGAAAGTGGTTCTCTCCTTACCCCCCCCCCCCCCCCCTCACCACCCCCCACACAAGACACACCAAGAGACATTAAAACCAACATTTGGACATACTAAAAGAAAACAAAAAAAGTAGAATTGACTCACACGCTGCTGGCAGGGCAGCCGTCTCGCAGCACTCCCACCACCATTAAGTATCACAATAATACTTCATTAGCCAAATATGTTTTGCAACATACGAGGAATTGTATTTGCCAAGTCAGTCATACAAATAAAAAGCAACAGAACAGACAAAACACATTTTAACATAATCATCCAGCACAGTGACTCCTCCACATTCCTCACTGTGATGAAAGGCGAAAAAAGTTCAATCTCTTCCCTTGCTCTCCCGCGGTCAGGGGTCTCGAGCCCTCCGTTGACGGGACGATCTTGACTCCTTGACTCCCGTAGCTGGTGCCGTTTTGTGCCTTCCGCGTCGGGGCAATCCAGATTCTGCATCGGGGGGATGTCAGCTCCTCCGCACTGGCGATCGAACCCCGCGTCAGGGCTGGTCGAGCCTCTGCGTTCACTGGAGCTCCCGACTAATCTCTCCCGACTGCGAGGTCTTGATGGTAAGTCCGCAGGTCACGGTTGGAGCGATCCCAGGCAAGGGATCGGCTCCGATGCTAAGTCCGCGCAAGGCCGAAGGTCAGTCCGAGGAGTCCTCCAGCTCCATCGATGATTGGCCGCAGAATGACCGGAGACGTGACCGGAAAACATCGCGTCTCCAGCAAGGTAAGAAACTGAAAAAACAGTTTCCCCCGACCCTCCCCCACACACACATAAAACAAACCGGAGAACATTTACATGGATTTATAAAATGCACTAAAAAGACAAAAAAACAAACAGACTGTTGGCAGGGCTGCCAATCATTCGCCTCCCCTGGTGGTGACGGTTCCTAGTATATAAGTATATATTGGTGTGTGTGTGTGTGTGTCCATACATCTCATACTTGTGTTTTATTAATGTTATGTGAGTGTGTATCTCATATTTAAATGTTTTATTAATTGTGTATATATATATCACACACACTCATATGGCAAATTATCCCTGGTTTGCAACTATAGTTATATCCTTTATAGTCATATCATCATATTTTGAGGGACAAAGTAGAAGGAATTAAACAATATATCTTCCTAAAGAATTGGAGGACAAAATGCTGTTCATCCTGCCTGGCTTTATCCTGCCGAATGCATTGTACCACAAGTGTATCAATCAACCTATTAAATGCTAAGAGGTCCTTAGTCATGACTGAAGGGTCCCTGTAACTGTTGTGCCACAAGCTCTTTCACTGAGGAATCTTAAGAGCCTTTAAGGCAATTCAACTCATGTCACCTAGCAGCAATCAATGGAACTTGTTTCCCCACTGATTCAAACTGTTTTATTTTTATTAATGAATTCCTCAACAAAATAACTGCTAAAGATAAATTTAGCATGTGGTGCTAAACAAAATGAACATAGTATTTTACCTGAATTTGCAATTAAATACTTGTCGACTTGGCCTTTAATTTGGTTTCCTTTTGGAAGTGTGGTTTACGGCCATTTAACTATCTAAAATTAAAAATGCTCTGAAACTTACGCTTGTTCATTTTAAATTTGCAGTTATATTTTGGAGTAAAAAAAAGTTGTGCTCCATGAGATTAAAATGCAACATTAATCAACGATAATCCAAAGGGAGAAATCAATAATATGTATCTTTGAAAACTCCAAAGAAAGGTATATTCTTGGCATTTGTATCAAAGCGAATGCTAATATCTGAAAATGGTCTTCCATCAAAAACCATGCGGCAGAGAGTTACATATTTGTGAGTTGATAAAATTATTACTTATTTTGAACTACTGTATATCTCAGACAGAGACTTCATATCTGGAAGGTTAAAGTGAGAACTGGAACTGCACTGCAGAGGATTCATTTAATGACATGCTGCTTGTGAATTTAGATATGTTACGCACTATCTGATCTCCTGTGGTGTTGTTCACAGGTAGCCTCTGGTCTATCACATGGCCGCAATGTTCAGCTGTTAACCTGCCTTGTCTCTTTAAGGCCACTTATGAGGTACTTCCTGTGGGAAAGTGCTTGGAGGTCAATGAGAGGCTAATTATTGTTGCTCCACTGGAATGGCAGCAAATTAGCTCTTCTTGTTAACCCAACAATATCTCCAGGTTAACACAAGGTCAGAAAAAAAAAACATTTGGCAGGAAAAACCAGGTCTCCCCATTTTTAGCTGTGATTTTTGCTAAGACTTTCTATGACAGGTACGCACATTCCAAAAAGTTAAATAAAGACAGGTAAAATACTTGAAAATGAAAAACTTCATCAGCACATCACTGTTCATAACAATGACAGTAAAAACGTCCACATGGGTTTCCTGAAATTAGTGTTTTGATTGATTTTATATAGCATAAAAAAGATTCTGCTCTAAGAAGAATAGTCCATACACCAGTCCAGGATACTTCCTTAGAACAGCGGGTAAATCAATCTCCTAGACAACAGCATGAGACACCTTGCATCAATGCCCAACAGCACTCTTCCGCTGCCGAATATTGCCTCTCCCATGTCACATCCTTGTGTCAAGCATTAATAAAAGTATGCCCTCCTCCCCAATAATTATGCTTTGTAAAAATAAATCTACATATACTAACTAATGAACTGCTCATGCTACCTAGTGAACATCGCACTCCAACTAATGGACAGGTTACACAACACAAAAAAACCCACAAAATGTGCTGGAGTAACTTAGGCAGCATCTCTGGAGAGTGTGAATAGATTACATTTTGGGCCAGGCCACTTCTTCAGACAGGGTTCTGGTACAGGGTAGGGGAAAGATGGAAGGGAGGAGGAATAAGGACAAAATCTGGCAAGTGATAGATGGATACAAGTGAGGGGGGTTTTGAAAGACGGATGGTTGGACAAAGGCCTTAAATAAAGGATATTCATGCGAAATAAGGATAAGTGCGAACTGTTAAGCCAGAGGAAGGAATGTACGTGGAAGGGGAGGGGTAGGCGATTAGTGGCTGCATATCTAGGTGGGGCACAGGAAAGAGCATGGGGAAAAGGGGGAGGGTGTTTGAGGTTAGTTACCTAAAATTGGAAAATTCAATGATCATACCGTTAGGTTGCAAGCTACCCAAGCAAAATATGAGGTGTTGTTCCTCTAGATTGTGTGTGGTTTCACTCTGGCAATGGAGGTGGTCCTGGACAGAAAGGTCAGAATGAGAATGGGAAGGGCAGTTGAAATGGTTAGTAACCAAGAGATCCAGTAGGCCTTTGCGGACTGAGCGCAAGTGTTTGGCGAAAAGGTAGCTGAGTCTACACTTGGTGTCGCCGATGTAAATGGGAAAAGAACACCGGATGCAATACATGAACCTTTGTCTTACACAGCACTGATGGGTTGAGCTTTAACTGATTCGACCAAGCATATTTGACATTATATTTCAACCATATTCATATTTATAGAAGTCTGTGTCTTAATTTTTAATTCAAATTATATAAACAGCAAATGTGATAATATTTAAGATTTAAGTTTATTTTGGGGGAAAAAAATGTCAGTGCCATGAAACCATTTGTCAACGATGCTGATTGTTGGAGAGGTTAAACCAAGTGCTTGTCTTCCTGTTTAAATGAATCCAAATGTGCCCACTGTTTACATTGGAAAATAAAATTCCTTGATAAACTTAAGGGCCTGTCCCACTGTACGAGCTAATTCAAGATTTTCTCCTGAGTTTCCCCTCATTCAAACTCGGAGAATTACGGTAATAGCCGCTCGTAGGTACTCGGGGCTATCGTGGACATTTTTCAACATGTTGAAAAATCTTCACGAGTCTTCACGAGCTTACCGCGTTTCCCGAGTACCTGCCGTTAACGTTACGAGCTGCTAAGAGATGTCCCGAGCTCCGACGTACCCGCTACGTACATTCTATGTGCTTACCACGAGTTTGATTTTATTTTAAACTCAGGAGAGCTCTTGAATGACCTCGTACAGTGGGACAGGCCCTTAAGTCAACTAAGATCCATCAATGAATAGTTCTCATTGCTTACTAAATGACTTACAAAATGCAAAGAGGTTACCATATTTACCTAGGAAACGACTTACATTTTGTGGCCCAATTTCTGAGATACAGTTTGAGATAATGATTATAAAAATATAAGATCTTTCTTTAGAACTATTGATAGCATCACCATATTCCTTGATTATAATTGCACAGTTCCCTGTTTATAAGCATTAAGCCACCACAAAAAGTAAGTTGTGTAGATTCTATTTTGTCAACCTAAAATAGAGGAGAAAGCTATTTACTTCCAGTCACAGACCAAAACTTCAACACTGGATGTGTAGGAAAGAACTGCAGATGCTGGTTTAAATCGAAGATAGACACAAAATGCTGGAGTAACTCAGCGGGACAGGCAGCATCTCTGGAGAGAAGGAATGGGTGATGTTTCGGGTTGAGACCCTTCTTCAGACCAACACTAGAGATAGCAACAAAGCCTATCAACCCTAGTGAAAGAGTATGGGTAAAATTGATCTGTAATAAATTCTACTTCAGCATGCTTCATCAGGAAGTATTACTGCATTGAAACGTTTTATTTATTTTACCGTTAAACATGGAAATAAAAATGTGTTCAGTATATACTTTATATATAAGGAAGGATTTCCATTTTCATTTGACAAGGATGATCAAAAAGCTTATAAAATTATGAAATTGACAGGTAGGAAAAGACACAGCTGGACCAGTTGGTCTGAAGAAGGGTTTCGACTCAAAACGTTGCCTATTTCCTTTGCTCCATAGACGCTGCCTCGCGCGCTGAATTTCTCCAGCATTTTTGTCTCCTTGGCCCATTAAGCCATTAAATCACAATGAGTTTTCCCATCTCTATTCTGTCATGGAATTATCCTGGGAGAGGAAAACAATGAGATCATGGTCATTATTTAAAGTTACATAAGAGTTCCTTATGGAAAAAAAAATGAAAACAAAAAATACGCGAATGACCATGAAGAAACTCGCTCACGAATGGATGAATGGTTGTTTAGACATGTTTAGAGATACAGCATGGAAACAGGCCCTTAAACCCACCAAGTCCGCACCGACCACCGATCACCCATTCACACCAATTCTATGCTATCCCATGTTCACATCCACTCCCGGCACTTTTAGGAACATTTTGTTTTACAGAGGCCAATTAACCTACAAACTTTTGGGATGTGGAAGGAATGATATGCGGTCACAGGAAGAACCTACAAACACTACATGACAGCACCGAGGTCAGGATTGAACCTGGATGGCTGGCACTGGGAGGCAGTAGCTCCACCAGTTGTGCCACTCTGCCTCTCTTTATACTGTCATGTCATGACTGCAGGAATGAAATTTCGTTCAAATCTTGTCTGTTTGAATGACAATAAGAGGCATTCTATTCTGCTGCTTCTAGTGGATTTACACTGTGGGAAATGAAATAATAAATGTTTTACTGAATTTGTACTTAGTTACACAAAAACATTTTCTTTTCTGAGCAGAGAGCGACATTACCAGCTACAGATAAAATGCATGCTGAACCTAGAACTTAAATATGATAGGTATCACCTTCATTTATCTGACTCCCCATAACTCAGCCTGAAATCCTTATTGAGCTTGACCTAACAATTATAAAACAATAAACAAACCTTGGGTGCTGATGACATCTTCAAAGCATAAGCAATTAGTCGATTTTAATATTTACTAGACTAAGTGAGACCGGTTGGGTTTGCTCCCCCAACGCAATATTCCACCACTCACCCATTCCCCCATCACAATATTCCACCACTCATGCATAGCCCCCAACTGCGCAGGTGCGGCTCATTTCCCCTCATCCCCAGCAGCCCTTCCCCTTCACCCCCCCTCTTCTTTCCCCTTTCCTCCTCCTCTCCCCCACTTCTCATAGAAACATAGAAATTAGGTGCAGGAGTAGGCCATTCGGCCCTTCGAGCCTGCACCGCCATTCAATATGATCATGGCTGATCATCCAACTCAGTATCCCATACCTGCCTTCTCTCCATACCCTCTGATCCCCTTAGCCACAAGGGCCACATCTAACTCCCTCTTAAATATAGCCAATGAACTAGTCTCAACTACCCTCTGTGGCAGAGAGTTCCAGAGACTCACCACTCTCTGTGTGAAAAAAGTCTTTCTCATCTCGGTCTTAAAGGATTTCCCCCTTATCCTTAATCCTTGTTCTGGACTTCCCCAACATCGGGAACAATCTTCCTGCATCTAGCCTGTCCAACCCCTTAAGAATTTTGTAAGTTTCTATAAGATTCCCTCTCAATCTCCTAAATTCTAGAGAGTATAAACCGAGTCTATCCAGTCTTTCTTCATAAGACAGTCCTGACATCCCAGGAATCAGTCTGGTGAACCTTCTCTGCACTCCCTCTATGGCAATAATGTCCTTCCTCAGATTTGGAGACCAAAACTGCACGCAATACTCCAAGACCCTGTACAACTGAAGTAGAACCTCCTGCTCCTATACTCGAATCCTTTTGCTATGAAAGCTAACATACCATTCGTTTTCTTCACTGCC
Organism: Okamejei kenojei; assembly: GCA_035221665.1. Classification (NCBI taxonomy): domain Eukaryota; kingdom Metazoa; phylum Chordata; class Chondrichthyes; order Rajiformes; family Rajidae; genus Okamejei; species Okamejei kenojei. Next base: position 11,730,525 of record CM069148.1, on the reverse strand, counting down.
TGCTGCACCTGCATGCCTACTTTCAATGACTGGTGTACCATGACACCCAAGTCTCGCTGCATCTCCCCTTTTCCTAATTGGACACCATTTAGATAATAGTCTGCTTTCCTGTTTTTGCCGCCAAAGTGGATAACCTCCCATTTATCCACATAATACTGCATCTGCCAAACATTTGCCCACTCACCCAGCCTATCCAAGTCACCTTGCAGTCTCCTAGCATCCTCCTCACAGCTAACACTGCCCCCCAGCTTAGTGTCATCCGCAAACCTGGAGATATTGCCTTCAATTCCCTCATCCAGATCATTAATATATATTGTAAATAGCTGGGGTCCCAGCACTGAGCCCTGCGGTACCCCACTAGTCACTGCCTGCCATTGTGAAAAGGACCCGTTTACTCCTACTCTTTGCTTCCTTGTTTGCCAGCCAGTTCTCTATCCACATCAATACTGAACCCCCAATGCCGTATGCTTTAAGTTTGTATACTAATCTCTTATGTGGGACCTTGTCGAAAGCCTTCTGGAAGTCCAGATACACCTTTTCCACTGGTTCTCCCTTATCCACGCTACTAGTTACATCCTCGAAAAATTCCACAAGATTCGTCAGACGTGATTTACCTTTCGTAAATCCATGCTGACTTTGTCCAATGATTTCACCACTTTCCAAATGTGCTGCTATCCCATCTTTAATAACTGACTCTAGCAGTTTCCCCACTACTGATGTTAGACTAACTGGTCTGTAATTCCCCGTTTTCTCTCTCCCTCCCTTCTTAAAGAGAGGGGTTATGTTTGCTACCTGCCAATCCTCAGGAACTACTCCAGAATCTAAAGAGTTTTGGAAGATTATCACTAATGCATCCACTATTTCCGGAGCTACTTCCTTAAGTACTCTGGGATGCAGCCTATCTGGCCCTGGGGATTTATTGGCCTATAGTCCATTCAATTTACCCAACACTACTTCCCGACTAACCTGGATTTCACTCAATTCCTTCTTTGACCCGCGGTCCCCTGCTATTTCCGGCAGATTATTTATGTCTTCCTTAGTGAAGACGGAACCAAAGTAGTTATTCAATTGGTCCGCCATATCCTTGTTCCCCATGATCAACTCACCTGTTTCTGACTGCAAGGGACCTACATTTGTTTTAACTAATCTCTTTCTCTTCACATATCTATAAAAACTTTTGTAGTCAGTTTTTATGTTCCCTGCCAGTTTTCTTTCATAATTTATTTTTCCTTTCCTAATTAAGCCCTTTGTCCTCCTCTGCTGGTCTCTGAATTTCTCCCAGTCCTCTGGTATGCTGCTTTTTCTGGCTACTTTGTACGCATCATCCTTTGCTTTGATACTATCCCTGATTTCCCTTGTTATCCACGGATGCACTACCTTCCCTGATTTATTCTTTTGCCAAACTGGGATGAACAATTTTTGTAGTTCATCCATGCAGTCTTTAAATGTCTTCCATTGCATATCCACCGTCAACCCTTTTAGAATTAATTGCCAGTCAATCTTGGCCAATTCACGTCTCATACCCTCAAAGTTACCTTTCTTTAAGTTCAGAAACATTGTTTCTGAATTAACAATGTCACTCTCCATCCTAATGAAGAACTCAACCATATTATGGTCACTCTTGCCCAAGGGGGCACGTATAACAAGACTGCTAACTACCCCTTCCTCATTACTCAAAACCCAGTCTAAAATAGCCTGCTCTCTCGTTGGTTCCTCTACATGTTGATTTAGATAACTATCCCGCATACATTCCAAAAAATCCTCTTCCTCAGCACCCCTGCCAATTTGATTCACCCAATCTATATGTAGATTGAAGTCACCCATTATAACTGTTTTGCCTATGTCGCATGCATTTCTCCCTCCCTCTTCTTTCCCCTACCCTCAGTCACTCCCTCCATCCCTCCATAACTACTCTCCCCTCTATCCCCCACTCCTCATCTCCCCTATTCCCCCCACTATCCCTCCTGACCTGTCCCACTGCCCTCCTCTCCCTATTCCCCCCTCCCCCTCCTCTATTCCCCCTCCTCCCCCACTCTCTCTCCTCACCTCCCCACTTTCCCCCTTCCCTCTCCCTACCCCCTCCGCTCCCTCAATACCCCCACTCTCCCTACTCACCTCCCAAGGATCTTTTCCCTTTCTCCCCTCCCCCAATCCTTCCCTTTTCCCCTACCCCCAGTCACTCCCTCCTTCCATCCACAAAAAGCAGCACCTGCAGTTCCTTCCTTGTTACCTGTGGTTTGTGTGTGTGTGTGTGTCAAACTCCCCGACTCTCCCTCCCTCTGCCGCTCGACCCGTCCCAGCCTACCTGCCTGCTCGCTGTCGCCGCCGGGCTGCGGGGAGGCGATGGAGTCAGTGTTCGTCATGGTGGGCACCACAAATTTCAAATAGCTGGTGGTGAAGATCTCCTCCGAGAAGGCTGTGAGGGTGAGGTACCGCAACGGCGGTGGGAGAGGAGACAGGCCTGGGGCCGGGTAGACGGGAGCCGCCATTGCTGCAGATGGCGTGCAGGGGAGAGAGGTGAGTGATGAGGATGAAAGAGACAGGACCAGGGCCTCCACTGGGCCTACACTGAACCCCCCCCTCCGCGGCCGCCGCCGGTGGTGGGGGAGACGATAGACAAGTTACTGTGAGGAGGGGCGAGAGGAGTTTATGATTGGGGCGGGAGAGACTTTCACCGGCGGGGCAGGAAGGGGGCATCGCTGTCCCGGCCATGGCATTGATTGACAGGAGAAGAGACCAATCTGCGTGGCGCTGACTGAAGGAATCTGCGCATGCACGTTTTTTAAGATGTTTAAACCTCGATAACTTTTACAATTTACCACCAATCGGAACTAAACGTGTTGCACTCGCAGCACATGAGAACGGTAGTAACCTGGCGAAAAATTGTAGCCCTATCGCGTACCGTTTTTACGCAAATAGAAAAATCGCGCAAACCAGAAGAGCACAAGATCAGAGTTTTAGTTATGTATAGATTAAGGGATAATGGGACAAATTGTGCCAATCAATTAAAAAAATGTCAGTACTTTATTAACAACGTACTTCCAGGTGGTTTATAGCATGGGTCCGTTACTTTTGTGTTAGCACAACTCTTATTGTTAATAGAAAACTATCGCCTCACTCTCTTATGTCTGGATCGTAATCCTCCCCCTATTATTTTTGGATTCAATCCTTATAACGTGCCCAAAAACAAGACCAGCAATCAAACGAAAGACTATGGATCTTTCTTTCACAAATGGATCTGTATCTATTCTGAAATGATTTCTAGAATCATTTTGTAATGCTATTCTAGTACCAATAGCATGGAGCACCATCAATTCAATAGTCTGAGATAGAATTGAATTCCGTTCCTGCGGATTATTTAATTGAATCAACACCCTGGAGTCTAAAATAACTTTTACAATACTCTCATAAACATTGTTAATGTGTTTATGGAGAAAGTGATAACCAGTGAAATCTTTTCATGTCACTTTCAACACTTAAGTTGCTCATGGTCCATTCATTTAACTTGGGTCCTTTAATGCATGAGTTTAGAACTGGTATTCTGAGGAGTATCCATACATAAAAACATACTACGCAAATGTTGATATTAAAAGAAACAGAGGAGAAAACCCAAAAGGAAATTTTTCACTTGTATTGTGCTTCTAGGTGTACATATAGCAAATCTCACCTGAAAAAAAAGAACTTTTTTTTGCAACAAAGTAGCATATACAAAAAAAATATCATAGTTTGTTTGAGTTTAGTATTTTTAGTTGCATGAAGATTAGCATATGATTGTAAAGGTGGATATGATTGCAAAGAAAATCATGAAGAATTGGGAGATGTTGCCAAATCATTTTGAACCTGTAATGGTTTCAGATATTACCGTAACTCACTCTCACATGACTGATAACAACTTATAAATACTGTTTCTACAGCTGAAACAATATTCGGGGATTGATGGGTAAAGAACAAATTTTATCATGAGATGTTACAGACTTTTGACTTAGAAGTAAAGTCAGTGACGTGAATCAAAAGTCAGTTATCATAGTCCACCAGCAAATGCAACTTTACATTTAACTGAGAAAGCAAACACTGTGGCTTTTCAGCATTCAGTGGCTTATAGACATATAGATGAGAAGAGATTGTCACATGGCAGATACTAATTGTTACGATTAAGGTCTAGCAAGCATGGTTCCCTGCTGTTTTCAGTATGTCTCTGACTTTTGATCCTGACATCTGTGTCTTACAGGAATTTCAGTTCAGTCTGACATTCTTTTTGATGTTGATCCAGGAATTAATGGATTGTGAAAACCTAGCAGGAGATCATTTGAAGAAATAGAATTCTTACTGTAAAAGCATATAAATAGGTAACAGAATTCAGACATGCATCTTGTTTTTGATGCTAATGAGAATTTCCATCCTCTATAAATGCCTGGAAGGTGGAACAGAGCAAGAATGTCACTAATTTGCTTCACAACCATTTGTTGAGACTGAATTATCACTGCTACATTTTCCTTAAATAGGTTGGGCGCTGAAAATAGTTTTATTTTAAAATTAGTAACAAGCAACTGTCAAATTTTCATGGGACGTTGTTCAAACCATATTTTTTCATATTCAGTTAAAAACTTTGCATATATTGGTTGAATCAAAAATGAACTATGATCATTTAATGCTTGGGTTACTAAATATTATTATCTAAATAACAACAGTGGCTGCTCTTCAAAGTAACTTCATTATAAATGAATAAACTTGGAATATTATTGAAAGAATGGAATAATCATTGTTTCATGTTCTCACTAAATTTATTTGTTTTACTTTTTTTCCTACAGTACTCTCATAAAACAATTTTCCTACAGTGCTCTCATAAATATTCCTTGTTCTGATCAAGTTAATTCACTTTCAGAGAATACTGTTACAGAAATTACTGTATATTTTCACCCTAAAATGAATAGAATCCCAATCCAGCTAAAACTACCTGAGTTATAACATTTGATAGGATTCAGCATCATCCATTATTCTGAAATAACACAACACAATTTTAATAAATTGAAATGGGAATCTGCTACTCTAAATTATTGATCATATTAAAAGTTTTATGCCACTTTAACAATCCTTTTCCTGCAAAAATAACATTATTTAAATTTTTTCCCCAATCAGTCCGTTCGTAAAACAGAGAAAATAACTGTTTTAAGTCCACCACTAGAATGTCAATTGATGTTCATAAATGTCAGATTAAAAAATAAGACAATGAGTATCAATCAATGCATGGTGTCATACCTATTCCAAAGAATTTCTCATTCATTCAAAATCTTGAATCATACATACACTCTCAATTATTTTGATTTAATTGCTAGCTGTTCTAATATATTAAATCTGGCTTTTGGTTCTCATTGTTCTTCAGACTATATATCCCCAAGCTTAATGTTTTTCATTCTTAATTGATTAAATGCATTTACCAAGATTCAAAAATCCTTTCCCTATATAACATATAACATTCTCAAAAATGAAATAAGCGCTTCGGTTCTCATTTGCAGTGGCACCAAATAAACTGCTAAGCAAATCCCAGTCTCTGCTTTAACTCTACATGAACATATTGCTTTTTTCCACATCACAGAATATCTACCTTGTATTTAATGCTATCGCATAATTACTGGATGCCAGTAGTTAGAGATTTTTCACACAGATTGTGGTGGGCAGTGGCTTTAAACAATGTGATGGAAGAGATAATAACAGAAGGATGTAGATTCTGAGCACTCAGTTGTTGGGATGAGGAAGATGTTCCTGGAGATCGATGTGGAAACCAGGAGAGCAGAGAAAGCAGAGGAATAAACTTGAAAGGTAATATGATGAAGAAAAGGAAGAAACCGGCTATGAAATATAAGATTCAGTGCTCTGAATGTGCACTCATAGTTTAATACAGACAACAGGCCTGGTGATGAAGATTTATAGGACAGTGTCTCTGCAGGGAACGTTTTTTTAGAAAATACTATTGTCCATATGTAATGAGGTAGGTAAAAAAATTGTTTCAACGGATTTTTTGGAAGCAAATATTTAGTAAATAGCCAAAGATATGTTCTGAAAATAGGCCAGGAAAGAAATATCCAATGACTGAATTGCATTTATAAAAGCATATCAAACAACAGAAGAAATCTTGACCCTTTCAAAAAAAAAAAGCCGAGTCCAGCTTATGTAAGGATGGGGTCTCTTTCTCCTTTATTTTTGACAAAGGCTAATGGTTCGGGATACTGAATGCCCTGTCATTTCCTCAAAGCATGCCATGGCCTTGTACCCAGCCACTGTTCACCCTTCATTAAACTTAACTGTGACAACATTGCTAATGCCACTCTTCAGAGGGCTTGATGCTGTGTATGTGCACTAATTGGTGGATGGGTAGGTAGTGAGACATGGTTACACAGGAGCTGGGGGGTGGAGGAGGCTGGATGGACAAGAAATTTGCCAAAGAATAGATTTTTGCTGGAGAGTAAAATCGTTAACTTGCTTCTAAATAAGTAAGCAGTAAAATTATTCAGTGAATAATTAATTGCACATTTTATACGCGACAGATAAAGTAAATTATACCTTTTCCATCATTTTGTGAGGCTAACTAAACTATACTAGTTCTCCAATGACAGAAATATTAATTCCCATAAATATAAAATGTGGGATCTTGATTTGAAAACCAGATTTAGAGTAAGATGCTTTTATTCCCCGTTAGCTGAAGCAGGTAAGGCAAAGTGCGTCCTCTGATTTAACTGCAAACCATTTTTCGGTTCTTTTGTTTGTATTTTCATTAAGGCTGATATTATTGAACAAAACCTGCGATAATGGAGTATTATTTATATCAATAATTGGCTAAAGTTTAAACTGAGGTAACTAATTAATTTACCAGCGATTAATGGAGTTAAAAGTGCAGATTTTCATAATTTCTGAAACATAAATGTAACAGCAGAATAAAGCTAAGAATTTACTCTGAATTCAAAAAATCAACTGAGCTATTTTGCCATGTATTTATTCTTTACTGCTTTCTCTGTTAATTGTTTTACTAAAATATTACATAATTAAAAAAATCAGCTTTTATTAAATTTACCAAGATACATTCTGTTAAAGACATTTTGTCGATTAGAGTCTCTATTAAAGTTGCAATAGCAGAATGGTAAGTGCGTACTACGCAGTTATAATAATTAACAATGATCCCTTTGATTTTCAATTAATATTTCTACATATTTCTTGCACAACATATAATATTATGTTCAAGAGCTATGATTTCAAACACAGAGGATAATTTGAAACATTTTTAGGTGGAGTTTGTTAGTCATGGTTAATTAAGCACTAAGTGTTAAATGGCAATAGATATTATAAGGACTCCACTGATTTTCTTCAACATCACCTTTTTCTACAAGTAGTAGTGGGACTCATTTTCCTTTCACTGTCTGGGAAGTAATCTGATTGAGCAGGTTGCAAACCCTTTATAAAATCTGGCTGCAGATTAATCCAGTATATGAACGTAAATAATCTGGGGCAAGTTCTATATGGGCCAGTAATGCACATCGGATTACCACCCAGGTAGATGAAAAAATAAAGGCTACCTTGCATATATTTTCCTTCATTGACATCAGAATAAACTTTTTTTGTTCTCAACCACAATGTATTATCTGATAAAAAGGTATTCATTGTGCAAATAATGTGACAGCCAGGAATTGTACTTGCTGATATCATTGGGCACATATTTAAAGTATTTGCTTGATGTTTAAGTAGATTTACAGTTTATTGTTGATTTAAATGAGTCTGCACTACCACTAAAATACTGGACAGAGGAATGTGATGTGAAACAGCCAAACATTTGTTGCTGATATATATTATGGTCAGTTCCAGCCTAGCGACTCAGATTATATTGCACAAAAATATGAATTACTGATAAATCCCCCGCTTCTAACTGAAAACAACATTCTTATAGCACCACATTTTATGATTTGAATAGAAAATAAAATTGTTTTGTGGTTATATTTATGTCAAAATGTTTTGCTTACACAGAGCTATTTTCTATTAATACATTAATTTCTGAGCTCCTTTTCAAAACTCCAGGACACCTCTAATCTTACATACATTTTAAATAGGACGAGGAGCACAGAAAAGGTTTATTTTGCCAAAATAATCTACACCAATATTTTGCAGTCTGGCTTACATTCAGAAATAGATATTCCAAATCATTGGAATAAAAATTATGTTTCTAAGCATACTTTTGAACTTATTGCCCTGTATAGTGTATCATGTTTTAAGGATTATTATCAGTATTCATGGAAATATATTCAAAAACTATAAACAACTACTTAATTATTTGATTCAGTGTGCTAAGATATATACACGATCATTTAATTGATTAAATTTATGGAAGTTATACAAGACGAAATGGCAACTTTATCTGTTAATACACAGTCCATAGATTTTCATATAACTCAGTTGATAGATTTCAGTTGATTTTACCATGCACATATATTTCCTGATAGAAGAGCAGAAAAAACATAACTGTAATAATTTACAGCATTATGTGTGAACATAGGCTTGCTTATGCATGTCAATGTGTATGTTGATCTTCAAGTACTTAATATGTAACAGGAATCCACTATCCTATTATTACAAAATTAACTAAAATATAAACATTAAATAAAACTGTTTGACACATCTTAAGATTACGCAATAAAAACTATATATATTTTTTTAGAAATAAATGCAGAGTGTGCATTGAGACCAGAGGCAATACTGTAAAACACATACTTAAATAAATTATAGATAAACTTCAATTATCATTACTCAATTTGTTTTTTTTTTAAACGGGAGTGAAGCAAGATTTATCAAAAGGTACTTAAAAACTTCCTGTTTATTTTACATTTCTGTGGAACTGGAGTTGTTAGGAAAGGGCTTTTTTGAACAGTTATGTATTTGATTGTATCTTGGACACATTTTCCATTTAAAACCAAAGATTAAAAAAAGCCTCACTCACAATGTGCATTAAGTTCTCTGCCATCCAAGGGGTTAATCATTTTTGTTTATGTGGAGATTTAAATATCACTGGGCGACACCTCTTGACTGGGCTGTCGCACAGAATTATGCAGATTCAGAAGGGAGCATATCAAGCTTTGATTCCCTTGAGGATTCATGAACAAGTTCAAAATAATATGAAGTGATATGAAGCAGAAGCTTGAGGTCTAATTTCATGTCATTCCCTCCTTAAACTGCTTTCAATTTAAAATACATATTTGTTTTGACTATCTCTTAAAAGGAAACTCACATTGTAAAAATGTGGTTCAAACAGCGAGGAATATTTTTGGATATGAGATTTATAACAGTAGATATGTTGATCCACTATTACAGTAGAGTTTACATGTGGATATGTCAAATCTATTATTTTTAGAGAAGACAAACACAAAATGCTGGAGTAACTCAGCGGGACAGGCAGCATCTCTGGAGAGAAGAAATGGGTGACGTTTCGGGTCGAGACCCTTCTTTAGATATGAGTCTGAAGAAGGGTCTCAACCCGAAACGTCACCCATTCTTTCTCTCCAGAGATGCTGCCTGTCCCACTGAGTTACTCCAGCATTTTGTGTCCATCTTCGGTATAAACCAGCATGTGCAGTTCCTTCCTACACTATTATTTTCAGAGGCAGCTACAATTATTGATCGGTTTGTTATTTTATTTGTTCTTTAAAATATTTTGGGTGCAATATGCATAAATTAATCTTTGTAAGGATTCTCCAATGTAAGTTATTAGTATCTACTACAAGATTCAATGGGGTACTAAGTTTTGTGAAACACTAATATAGTTTATCATAGAATCAGAACATATCGTATATTCATAATTCTGTCAAAAAGTACTATTTATTGTTCTCAAAATCTAAAGTTGAATGTTTCCTTTGACTTATATTACTTCTGACATCAAGTTCCATTGCTATCAGTAATGTTGAATTAAATATTTTGTGACTTCTTTGTTCAGTGACATTTCAACTAATCGTAAAGACATTTTGCAAACTACAGGATTAGGCACTACAAAAATATATACTCAACAGAATAAAGAAATGGACAAACACACATTCATGGCAAGAAGAAAACAAGGGATTTAAAGAGTGTCATCTGTTAAAGATCTAGTGATATGGAGGAGACCTATTTTAGTTTAGTATATTTAACATTCTATAGACTAGGCGAGAGGAGAGAGAACACAGCAGAGGGACTAAAAGTGATTAAAGGGTTTGTTTTATCATCTGTATTTCATACTGACAGTTAAAGAAAACACCATTGAAGGAGCAGAAAAAACATAACATGTACTACAAAAGATTTTCCTCTTATTCTACTGCAAAACAAAAGCAATTGGAAACCTGTAAAATCAACCATATCTATGTCCACTCATCACACCACACTCAAAATGAAGTGTGGGAGTTTTAGATGCAAGGGTAAAGCACTGCGAGGCTGTGACAGAAAGGCAGCATGTCAGGTGAAGATGGAATGCTTTGGCCAGTGTGCCCCTTGAATTGACAAGGGGACTCTTTGTGATTGTTGTCACATGAATAATACCTGTGGGTGTTGAAGCTGTTCAGGCAGAACTGTCAAACCCACACTTCCATTATTGTGTCAACCCCACCCACCAGCATTCCCCTCCCCCCCATCCTTTCCCACACTGAAAGTTGCTGCACTAACTTGGCGCCATGTATACCTGAATAAAATTAAATTGGTCAACAACATTGTTTTTGCTAGATTTTCCAGTTAATTTATTTTTTTCAAATCTTTGGATCGATATGGAGAATTGTTTATTTTTATTGCACTTCTCAAAAAATCCAAACCATAAGCAGAGTTCATGAATTGAGATTTCCATATCCTCTATTAGTGCCCTAAGTATTTTGCAAGATGATACTCCTTGCTTATTTAATTTGTAAAAGTATCATTTGTATATTTTACAACACTGCCCATCACACTGAACACAAATATAATGTTTTACAGCACATCAAAATCTTTACAATTACTAGCAGAGCAAGGATTTGCATTCGTTTACTGGAGCCTAAATAGACTAGCTAAATCTCCATTCAAACAAGCTGCTAATTAAATTTGTAATGTATTAATGTATTCACAAATTAGAGCTTAGGTTAATAATGAAAATTTGCTCAATATTAAATTTTTGTTATTAAAAAGCAATTTCAGCTGTCATCTTTATAGCAAAGTGAAGATGTCATACTTCTTGGATTTTTCTGGAGATATGTATTCCAAAAAAATGCTTCTGTTGCAGGAAGGACTCACACTTAAGTGTGAGATAAGATTAAAAGTTATGTTATCTATTTGTGTTTTACTTCGGAGGGAAGAAAATATGTCAAAACAGCAGAACAACTGCAATTCCAATTTCAGATCCCAGTATATGCAGTTTTACTTTGCTTTTTGGCTCTTATTCTCTTTCAAATGATGCCTTGGAATATTTAGCATCACCATGACAGAGGCACAATCTAACATTTCACCAAAATCTCTGACAAAACAGTACTGTTGAAAAAAGGACTGCCTGAAATATCAAAGGTAAACACAAACTGCTGGAGTAACTCAGCGGGACTGGCAGCATAGCATCTCTGGAGAGAAGGAATGGGTGATGTTTCGGGTCGAGACCCTTCTTCAGACCCGAATTGTCAGGTGCACAACACATATATAGCAACAATGTTATGATTGAGCATAATATGGATGGGAAATGTTTGGAACTTTTTATACAACTCAATTTTAACATGAGAAAAAAAACAAGTGCTAGAGATAGAGGAACTCCAGCCTGTGCTTCTCCATGATTAGAGGCAGATACTGAAGAGCAGGGAACCAGCACACAGAGTTGTATAGTGCCGGCCTGAGAAAAAACATGAGATCACATGTGACTGCTTTTAGTTGGCAGGCTGGTTCACATTCAAGGAAATGGTAGCTGACCAAGATGAGTACACCACTGCTATCACAAACTAGAGTGTAGTGGACTGCAAGACAAATAAATCAATCTGACTGTCGCCCAAACCGGAAACCATGGACAATCCAGGAGATCCACTCCCTCCTGAAGTCCAGCTGTAAGGTTGGGTGACGCTGACCTATACAGGAATTCTAGGTATGACCTTCACAAAGCCATATGGGATATCAAGAGACAATACCGATCCGACCTAGTCCCAGACTAATATCAAAAGCATGGTCAATTGTGGCAAAGCTTGAATCTAAAATAGACTATAAAGTAAAGGCAGGTAGAATTATTGGCAGCAGTGCAACCCTCCATGATTTTCTCAAAGAATTCCATTCTCATTTCGAAGAGGGAGTTCAGTGAAATAACATAATCTGCTCCGATAACCTTGGATGTACCTGCAGCCATGATCAGTGTCGGATATCACATAAGACTTTCAGACAGTTGACCCGCAGAAAGCAACTGGCCCTGACTATGTCTTCAGCAAGCATGTGGGCAAACTAGCAAGAGTTCACAGATATTCTTAACATTTCCGTACTCCCATCTAAGATTCCCAAATGCTTGAAAAAGACCACTATAATCCCTTTGTCAAAGATAAAGTCAATGAAGGGTGCCTGGTGACTCCAACATCTACCATCATGTAGTGCTTTGAAAGGCTGGTCATGGCGCACATTAATGCAAGCCTCCCAGACTGCCTTATTCCATTGAAACAGGTCTACAGCAGATGTCATCTCCCGAGCCTTACACTCATCCCAGGGAGATCTGGATAGCAAAGCCACTCACGTCAGACTCATATTTATTGACTATATCTCCACCTGCAACACCATAATTCTAACCACTCATCTCCAATCTCCAGGACAGAGAACTCAGCACCCAACTTTGCAACTGGATCCTTGACTTCTGGCAGACCACAATCAGTAAGGCAACAAACATCGTCCATGATAATTCTCAATACAGGTGCTCCGCAAATGGCATTCCCCTTACTGTACTCCCTACACATTTGCGACTATGTGGTCAAATTCTATTTGCACTCTGTTTACAAGTTTGCAGTTGATACCACCATAGTGGGCAGGATATCAAAGATTGACGAGAAGAGAACAGGAAGGAGATGGAGGGCTTAGTGGCATGGTATCAAGACAGCAACCTCTCCCTCAACATCAGTAGCAAAACAAGGGCTGGTCATCAACTTCAGGAAACCGGGTGTATCAATGCTGTCAGTATCAATGTTGCTGAATTGAATATGGTCAGGTGCGCCAAGTTTCTAGGTGCAAACATCATGAACAATTTATCCTAGTCCAACCACATTGACTCACCTGCCAAGAAATCACATCAGTGCCTCTGCTGGAGTGGGAGATTGCAACCTTCACGTGGTCCACCTTGTTTCGACTAATGCAATCAACCCGACATCCACAAACGAGATCAAATATAATCAGTTGACTTACAACTTTATGCAAGAAGAAGAAGTTGCCTCTGCTATCTCAGAAAGTTAAGAACATTCGGTATGTTTCCAATGCCTCTCACCAATTTTTACCGATTCACCATCAAATGGATCTTATACAGATGCAACACAGTTTGGTATGCCAACTGATCTTCCCAAGACCATAAGAATTTGCAGAGAGTTGTGAAGGAAACCCAAACCATCATGCATTGACTCCATCGACAATTCCCGCTCCCTCAGGAAAACAACCAACATAATCAAGGATCCCTCTCGACCCAGTCATCCTCCCTTCTGCCCTCTCCCGTAAGGCAGATGATACGGAGGTTTGAAAGCACATATCACCAGATTTCCTGCTGTCATCCAATTCTTGGAAAGTTCTTCTCACATGTTAAGATGAATTCTTGATCTTCCAATGTACTGTGTTGCACCACATGCCCCTTTTTTAATCTGCACTCTAACTGTGGTTGTAACACTGTATACTACATTCTGTATTCTGTTCTCTCTTTTGCACTACCTTGCTATATGTATGTACTTATGTGCGGTCTGATCTGCCTGGATGGAATGGAAAACAAATGTTTTCACTGTCTCAGTACGTGACAATAATAATAAAAAACCTAAATCAAATGTTTGTCATTTCCCATTGCCCTGGGGTTTCTCCTGTACCTAAGGAAGCTTGCCCTGTATCCTGGAAGATTACGGCAAGCACTTCTACAGTGGCCACACTTTCCTTAGCAACTTACGATGCATTACATTCAGATCAGATAAATTGTTTTCTTTAAGCAGAACCAGCCCTTCTAGTGTCGATGAGGCCAAGATTGGACCAGCCAACATCTTACTAAAAGGTGGAAGAAGCTCTAGCAGTTCTTCCTTGTCCTGTTTCTTATCTTGTTCTGTATATCCTCATTAGGAAATTTCACTCCGTCTTTACTACCTCCCCTTCTACGATTTTGGCAGCATCCTCTTCCTTGATAAATATCTGCGCTGATATAATCTTCAAGCTTCCAAGCATTCATTATCTTCTTTATCCTTAGCCCCACTCCTTCCACTACGACTCACTTCCTACTTATACTGCTATGTCACTTTTTTCCCCTTTTCTCTTCATTATCTTTTGTTCAAAATTTAAAATATTTTATTTTCGAATCAGTTTCTTATGGTTAATTGCCATCTCTTTGCTTGCAGCATTTACCTTTCCATCCTATGTCACGCCACTTCAGTTATAGTAGTATATTCTGGAGCATATTCAAGCACAGGCATTACACTAGAGAGTCAAAAAGACCCACAAACAGTTGAGGCACATTTTAAGAGAAACTTTTATCTTTTGAAGAACCAAATCTCGTAGAAAGTTATCTTGCAAACTACTTCATGTATTCACTAATAACTAGCTTAGAGTATCAATACATATCTAGGAGGAATTATACTCTTTCCTCTTCATTTTCTGTAGACCAACCAAAGATTATTCACATTACAGTCTTACCAATCTCTCCCTGCATTTATACGATGCACCCACATTGCCTGAAAACAATGTTCTAATGTAGGAAAAATGCCTTCATCCTATGTTTGTTAAACTCTTATTAACAGTTGTGAGATAATGACCAGTTGATGATGTTGAATTAAGGATGAGGACACTAAGGATAGCTACTTTGTTCTTCTTCAGAGTACTGAATCAGGTCGAAGATAGACACAACATGCTGGAGTAACTCAGCGGGACAGGCAGCATCTCTGGAGAGAAGGCATGGGTGAAATTTTGGATCGAGACCCTTCTTTACCTATTCCTTCTCTCCAGAGATGCTGCCTGTTCCACTGAGTTATTTCGTGATGAGCATTTTGTGTCCACCTTCGGTGTAAGCTAGCATCTGCAGTTCTTTGCTAAATTAGGTAATTGGGCAAAGAAACCTCCTCTTGCCACTGACTATCCTCCTTCTCTAAATTAATCAGTGTTCTGCCATTTTGAACAATGTTTGGAAGTTGTTCCGGTCCCAATGCATATGACAATCAAACTCTTGACTTGACATGACTTGAGCGTGAAGGCCATTCTCTTGATTCCATCATTAGCAAGCGCATCGTAGCTGTTTCCGTGTTGTACCATCTACAAAATGCACTTCAGTTAATCACCCAGGCTACTCTCATAAAACCTTCCAGACCCATGACTTCAATCACAAGAAGGACAAAGGTAACATGTCAATGTGTTCAACATCATCTGCAGATTCACTTCCAAGTCGTACTTCAGCCTGACTTGGAAATATGTTAATGATCCTTCATCTTTGCTGAGTCTAAGTCCTGAAACTCTCAACGCAATAATATCATGGAAGTACCTTCACCAGAGAGTCAGCAGTGGTTCACCACCACCTTCTCAAGGACGGTTTGGAGTGGTGAATAAATGCTGGTATTGCAATCAATATCCAGATTCCAAACAAAAATAATGGGAAAAATAGTGACATACAAAGCCTTGGTTTAACATCTCATCTGAAAAGCAGAAGATACATACTAGAAGCACAATACTGACCATTACGGGTTATCGAGTTTCCTCCCACATTCCAGAGCTGCAGCTGACATAATTATTACTTAGATACAAAGAACTGCAGATGCTGGTTTACCAAAAGTGACACAAAGTACTTGAGTAACTCAGTGGATCAGGAAGCATCTCTGGAGTACATGGGAAACACATAATAATTGCGACACAAAGTGCTGGAATAACTCAGAAGGTCAGGCAGCATCTCTGGAGAACAGGAATAGGCAACATTTATAGTCAGGACGCTTCTTCAGACTATGGAAACTACATAAATCAAGGCAGGTAAAATGCAAACACCTGACAGGAACATTGTCAGCTTCACCTGGATATTGGCTAAACTGTGAGAAAGTTTAATAAAATTAATGTCATGTTGATGACCTCTCATCATGGGAGTTCATCGGCCTGAAATACAGAATATTGAACAGCATAGAAATAAGTCCTTTGGCCCACAATGTCTATGTCGCATATGAGTCCAAGACCATCTATTATATCCACCTGCATGTAATCCATATCCCTCCATTCCCTGCATATACACATGCCTATCAAACAGTCGCTTACAGGCCACTGTTAGACCTGCATCGATCACCAACCCTGACAGCATGTTCCATGTTCTAGTGTTTGATATTTTCATCCTGGGAAAAAGGTTCTGATTGTCTACATCTATGCCTCTCATAATTTTATACACTTATAGTCAATAGACAATAGACAATAGACAATAGACAATAGGTGAAGGAGTGGGCCATTCGGCCCTTTGAGCCAGCACCGCCATTCAATGTGATCATGGCTGATCATCCTCATTCAGTACCCCATTCCTGCATTCTCCCCATATCCCCTGACTCCACTATTTTTAAGAGTCCTATCTAGCTCTCTCTTGAAAGCATCCAGAGTCATAGAGTAATACAGCGTAGAAATAGGCCCTTCAGCCTAACTTGCCCAACATGTCCCATTTAGAGAGACGTTTCGGGTTTGCACCCTTCTTCAGGCTAAGGGCACAGGTTTAAGGGAAGAGAGGAAAGATTTGAGGAGATCTGAGGGGTCAGTTGTTCCACACAGAGGGTGGCGTGGACAGAGCTGCCAGAAGAGGTGGTAGAGGAGGGTACAATTACAATGTATTCTATCAGCAACCTTAAGTGACTTTAACTCTAATTCTCTCTTAACAGATGCTGCTGTCTAATTGTTCTTGCAGAAACAGTCTTTATCTCAGATTTCCAACATTTCCAAGGTGTTTTACTGAAAAAAATAATCAGAACTTAATTTTTATGCATTAAAGAGTCACAAGAGTAATTCATAACTTATTCCTTGCGCACAATCCAAAGGTGAGTTCAGCCATGGAAGGTACTCATGGAAACAGAAGAGCAGGACATATGTGTATTTGTCGACTCTGCTGTCTAACATTTACATCTCAATACCATATACATGATCTCTCTTTACTCCCATTGGTGCCTTTTGTCTCTAGAGATTCATCTCTTCCTCCGATGATTGTTTGGCCACTTCAAATGTATCTTGAGATTTCAACTTTGTTTACCATTCCTTCATCTTTCACATATTTCCCCAGCGTCTAAGGTGTGATATCAAGTTTATCGATGAAGCTTTGGACAGCGGTAGTGCTGCTGCCTCACAGCGCCAGAGAATTGGATTAAATCCAGACTACGGGTGCTGTCTGTGCAGAGTTTGCACCTTCTCCCTGTGACTTTGTGGGTTTTCTCCGGTTTTCTCCCACATTCAAGAGGCATGCAGGTTTGTAGGTTAATTGGACTAGTGTATGGCTGATCGATTGTCGGCGTGGATAAAGTGTGTCAAAGGACCTTGCTTCCACATCTTTAAACTAAACTAAGCTAAATTAATCTAAGCTAAACTAAGCCTCGCCACCACCTCCAACAATAGAATTATGCAACAAACAATTATCTAACTCAACATGAGAGCCACCCTCTGATCAGGGCATGGATGGAAATGAGGAAGCAACTTTGTGACTCCATTTTCCTTCTCTGGATCTCTGCTCCTGCAACTGCAAAATCATGAAACAGATCATTGAAATTAAATGTTAGTTGAAAACACTATTGCCAGCTTCCATGAATAATAATGATTGCCTTAATGATAGCAGTCTTGGTTAAATAAGCAAACCAAAATATTCCACATTTAGACTAAAAACAAGAATCATAGAACATAGAACGGTACAGCACCTTTGTACAAATCGTACAAAGAGGCCCTTTGGCCCATTATGTCTGTACCGAACATAATGCCACGTTAATCTCCTCGTCCTACACATGATCCATATCCTTAAATTCCATGACTCTATATGGCTACCTAAAAGACTCTTAAACACCACTATCAAATCTGCTTCCACCACCAGCACCCCTTTTTCAATCCAGGTAGCCACATTCGACAGAGCAGAGTTTCCTGTACCTCCAATGTACCTCCGGTCCACCATAGTATGCCCCCCCCCCCCCCCCCCCCCCCCCCCCGTTCAGAACCTTTTTGGATTATCGAACAGTACCGGAACTGTTTGCTTGGGCCGTCGAGGGGCCAAGATGATTGCCCGCAAAGTCGTCTCGGAAATAAGCTGTAGGTATGGATCTGTCGGCTGCAGCCAGGCCGGAGTTCCAGTGCCTTGACCGTAGGGCGCAAATTCAACTAATCGGCCGCAGAAGTCCTGTTGAAATCGAGATTGGGCGCGTCATGTGGCTTAGGTGCCACATTTTTTGGTGAATTCTGGGGGTGGAATTTCAAGTGTGCCCTCGTAATTTTGTCCAGTTTTTGAAGGAGGTGTTGGTTCACCAGTTGTGGGAAAATTGGTGGTGGACCTGTATCTAATAATCTGTCCTCCATCAGCCTTGGGTGCAGAGATTTAGAGCATCACTATCCTCTGAGAGAACAATGTTCTACACACTTCAGTTTTATCTGGCCTCCATTTTAGCTACATCCCATTATGTTGTTGCTATGTCCCATTGTTCGCCCACGAGTGAAAACATTTAAACCAAAGATAAACAGCTACCCTGTCAAGCTCCCTGTGGATCTTACATGTCACTCATCGTTCTTTTAAAATTCAAGGTATACAGACCCAAACTATCTAGCCTCCTGATAGGATAACTTAGGGAACTGAGTATTTTGCAAGAGGAATAGTCACTAAAGAATTCCTTACTGTAAACTATTTTCATCGCAAACTAATGTGCTGCAGAAAAAAGGAAATCACGCAATTCAAACTTGAAGCAAATTAGAAAATTTAGTCTAACATCCTGAATTTAGTGGAACGTGCTTCCAATTTATCAAGAAAGGTTATTGAGAAATTGAATTACAGAAAATAAACATTGTTTGAACCTTTGTTGTCCTTTGAGTGTGAAGATATGTTAAAATTATAATGAGGTTAGAGGCACAAGAGATTGCAAATGCTGCAAACTGGAGCAAAAACTGGAGCTATAAATTAGAACTAGGTTACTTGGGACTGGGATTAGGAAATATTATTTTCTGATAAAATTTGGAAGAAATTTGGAGACGGCCCGCCTATAATGTTGCATTTCTAGAATTGCCATGTATGTACTTACAAACTTTTCTTGAGTAAGAAGATCAAGATATATGAAAGGTTGAAGAACAGGTGTTATTATCTTATTGAATGGTGAAGCAAACTAATGGGGTAGTATTGCCTATTTCCAGTCTTACATTCCTAACTATTAAGATGCAACAGGTTTGTTAACTGGTCTATTTTAAATGGGTTAAACTATCCCCCTGTTAGAGTAAATATTGATTTTACATTCCCTGTTATTAACAGTAATCTACAGGTTCAATATACACACCAAAGCTAAATCAGAGAGTCCAATTTGAAGTCATTGGAAATGCATATGGGGCAATTTCCCCACTGTCTCTATCTGAGAATATTTTACTGTTACAAACACTGATGAATACAACACTGAGTACATTGTGCCTCAAGGTGGCGATGTTGTTTTAGATGACAGAATCAACACACTGTCCTTGCAAATTTCCAACTTACTAACATTTATGCTGTGCAGATCTATAGCCCTTTATTATAAACGTAATGAAGTAGAAGCTTTTATTGATTGCTCAGATTTTGAGTCCAGTATCATATGGAACTCACACTTTAGTTGGTGAAGTAAATTGCTAACACCTTTTTAAAAAGTGACATGTACATCTACTTCATGACCAGAAATCCATTTTCATCTTTATCAAGCCAAGAATACAATTTTCACTTCATTTAACTGATGTTGGGTTTGATCCATAACTGACATCCATTGGAGTCATCAGGCAGAAATTTTTAATTTTCTCCAATGCATTTTATACTCATTTATTTTCAACCCAGTTGAGTTTGGATGCCACTTATACCAGAAAATAAGTATTAGGATTAAACAAATGCTGCTTTCCATTAATGCTCAAATGTGGACCAGGGTTGATTTTCTATGCTCATCGGTGTGCCTCTTCTTAGTGCAGAATAAGTATAGAAAGTAACTCAACCTGGAACATCAACTCGAGCTTCCTATTACTCTATAAATATGTCACAAGAGCAAATCTGATTGCAATGTTAGTGCTGCTTAAATTTTGCCTGTAATAGAAATCCACCCATTGACAAATTTTTATCTCTTCAGAAATATTCAATCTTGTTTAGCATTATCATATAATTTGATGCAGCTTTTGAAACCTAGTTCCTGCTAGCTATCCCTAATATTCATAAAGCAAAGCAAGTAGCAGTGATAACAGCATGTTTAAACAGTTAGCATGCTTCACAGTATCTTCCAACATGTGACAATAAACTAAACTCAAAGTCATTCAAAATGAACGCTACAAGTTTACATATAAACATATTTTTTATATATTTGCACTTGGCACTTTTACATATTAGCACTTTGAGCAAAATAGATAAAAACAATATTTGTTGGCACATTAAGCTTATTAAGGATTTTTTTTATCAATCCAGTCTAATAAGAAGTCTTCTCTCTTGGTTCAGAATTTTTTTACACACTGGCTTGTAATATTAATAAACATAAATAAACATACACCATCCCCCATAATGATAACTTAGAGGAAGTATAAAAAAATAGTATGTGGCCTTGAAAAACACTGAGATATTTTGCTCTAACTCTGGTGATTCGTAGAGACTATGCTTAATCATAATGCATATATATTTGTGCATCCTAGTATGCATACATTTAGTAGTATGTATATGCACATAATGCATTTTGTTATCATGAGAAACCTAAAAGCAGGAAGAATGTTTCTATCCTTCAGCTGGTCCAAAGATCACAGATTTCACATCGCACTTTATTCCCCCAAGAGTCCTCTGCCAAAAAAATGTCAAAACTATCTTGAAATTGTCTCAAATAGATGACTACCTTAAAACATCACCATATAAAAACAAATTCATCTCCTATATGTATGGGTTCTATCAATAACCTCTCCATCCTCTAGCAAATATAAGGTCAATTGGGAAAACAACGTAAATGTACAAATACCAGATGAAATATGGGAGAAAAGCCTCAAACTTACACATAGGTGCTCAAACAATGCTAGACACTGCCTCATACAGTTCAAAATTATACATAGACGTCACTACTCCAAGGCAAAAATACACAGTATATATCCAAATGTTTCTCCTACTTGTGATAAATGTCACTCCTCAGATGCTACTCTTTTTCATAACTTTTTATCGTGCCCTAAACTCACCTCTTTCTGGTCTGATATATTTAAGAATATTTCAGACATTCTTAACATCCCATTAAACCCCGAGCCCTTATTAATCATCCTCAGGGTATCTGAAACATCAAGACCACTCACAACTGCTCAACGACAATTCCTCTCCTACTGTCTCATTACGGCAAAGAAACTACTGCTCATGTCATGGAAAAAAACAACAGCTCCCAATTTCAGAATGTGGCTTCATGACTTGACCAGTACATTACATTTAGAAAGAATAAGATATGTTCTAAAGAATAGAGTCAACCAATTTAATAAAATCTGGCAACTATTTATGTCATTTCTTGCACAGAAGAATATTGACACATAACACAAACCTTATCTACACTCTAAACTATCAATTTTAATGAAAATAAGAGTAAGGGATAGAAGACAAGAAAGTTAGAAGCTTGAGAATCAAGTCTTCACAAATAATTATTGCACTGAACTGCTCCCTATATACTGCCGTCGCCTCCTGCACTTTACTTATGAACTTATTTATTTTTATTATTTACTTTTTTTTTCACCCATTGTTTATTTATTTATTTATTTATTTATTAAATTTTGTTTTCATAGACATGCCCGCCAATATTTTTTGTATTATACCCAAATGTTCTGTTTTGATATGTACATTTGGAAAAAAATGAGCTTGGATATGGCAACATAATCTGTACCCATTTTTTAATGGCTCAATAAAAATGTATTAAAAAAATGCCTGCCTACATTGTCAATTAAACTTTCACTCCTCAGTCTGTCAGCAGCAACATGTTGTTTTTTACTTAATGGAACAATGGTAATGTGGGTTCCACATCTTTGAAAGAAAGACATTATAACTGTAAAGAGTTGCAATATAATTATGTTAATACATTTAAGGAATCAGGTAATAGCAACTTGCCAGATTATGCCTGCACAGTGCCTAATGATGACTTTTAGGTGATATTCAAAATTGGGATACGTGGGGCTCTGCAAATCTGAGGCCCAGGTCCTCATTATAATGATCCAAATGTAGTGTACACTACAAGGAATTAGTAACCTATACCCATAACATTATCTTGGTTTCAAAGTTGGTAATCGTTACAAGAAATTGTTGAAACACAAAATTCCAATTAAGGATCACCTTTTTCATGCACCTATGGCATTCTGCAGGAGTGACCCTGAGCTTTCACTTGCCTACCTCTATAATTCTCCATCCCAGTCTGACCTTTCTGTCACTAGCATCCTACACTGTTACAATGTGATCCAATGTAAGCTTGAGAAATAAAGAGTCATCTTCCATCTTAGCATGTTGCAGCCTCCCGGACTTGACATCGAATTATCCATCTTTAGGGAACTCACTCTATCTTTCCATTTGCATTAGAATTGGTCTGTCATCATTTTGATCAATTTTTCTTTTTCTATTCATTTCAACTGTCCTGCTGGGCTTGTCCCACAACCTCACCATCCATGGTCCTCAAACCCCACGATTGCACACAATAATGAACTTGTAACCTTAAGAAGAGATAATTCCTCTGTTCTAACTTCCTATTACCACCTACTCCAACACTGATTTGTTTTATTTTCTGATGAAGGATTCCAGAGCCGGAATGTTAACTGTTGCACTTTCCATGATTCTGCAGACCCGTTGAGGTTTCCAACCTTGTCTGTTTTCATATCAGATTTCTAGAACACGGTGATGGTAAAATTAGGGTATTTAATGAGATAGCAGTAGATTTTTAGTTTCGCTATTTGACCAATAATAATCACATGGAGACACAAGGAAATGCTGATGCTGAAATCTTGAGCATAAATAGTGACCTGGAGGAACTGAGTGGTTCAGGTAACATCTGTGGAGGGAATGGGCAGACTGTATTTCAGGTGGGGATCCCGTTAAAGTCTCAGGAGTCTAAAGAAGGCCCCAACCCAAAATGCCATCATAAGATCAAGACATAGGAGCAGAAGTAGGCCATTCAGCCCATCAAGTTTACTCCACCATGCAATCATGGCTGATCTATCTTTCCCTCTCAACCCCATTCTCCTACCTTCTCCCAGTAACCGTTGACACTCTTATTAATCAAGAAATGCTCATCGGTCCATTCCACCACAGATGCTACCTGATCCACTGAGTTCCTCCGCCATTTTGTTTTTTGCTCAATAATTATCACGATCGTTATTTTTTTTAATTACCTCTATTCCAGTTATGAGATCTGGTGCTACACTGAATCGGAAGAGATATTTATAACAAGCCTTGAAAATCTATCACAGCATATACATGGCACACAACCGAATTGAAGTGCTATATTATTTATCTATAAATTTTAGAGATACAGCATCGAAATATGCCCTAAGCCCTACCAAGTTCATGCCGACCATTTATCACCCATTCACACTAGTTCTATGTTATCCACTCCCAGCACTCCCGGGGCGATTTGCAGAGGCAATTAACGGCTCTACCACAGTTGGACACTTCTGAGCATAAGTCGTGTGCAATATCCAACTTGAACCGTGTGCCTTTGCACCATGGAACAGAGGTCTCTGGTCACACAACAGTAACATCAACCTGCATGCAGAGTCGATGTGGTTGCTGCAACAGTGGGCTATGAGCTCACACAGCTGAGCTCTAACTGGGGCCTCCCTCAATGCAGAACATGCTCCATACATTGTGGAAGCTTCAGCTTTGGAGTGTGATCCAACCCCTGATAATATATTACACCTCATCAGAAACATTCAAAGGCTATTGAAATAGATTAAATAGCAGAAAAATTAAAAGTGATTTAGAAACATTAAAATTGTTAAAATAAAAAATAAAAAGACTACTTGCCCTTGCCTATCGTTTCATATGGAGATACCCACCTATTTAAACAAATAAAATCAAAGTTAAGTTTAGCTTAGTTTAGAGATACAGAGCAGAAATAAGCCCTTTAACACACAGTTTGCGCTGACCAGCAATCTCTGCATACTTACACTATCCGACACACACTAGGGACAAGTTACAATTTTACCAAGCAAATTGTCAAGGTCAATTTATTCTTTAATTGGTTTGATAAAGGGATTGCAGAGGTGCAATATGCTGAGTCAAGCAGGATTGAACCAAAGGATTTAGGAGTTATGGAAGAATCAAGGATAATAGGCACAGAAGAAGAGACAAATCCATTGGTGCATTGTAATGAAAGGTGTGGTAGGCTTAAGAAGTTGTATAGTTTATTGCTTCTCTTATATCTCATGTTCGAAGAACAAATAAAAAGCTTGGGTAACTAAAGCAAGTAGGGTTAAATTACATGTTTGTTGTGATTCAAAGTAATGTCTACTTTAGTTTAAATATTCAAATTGCATCAAAAACCAGAGTTAATTGGAGCATTTAATTCTTTAGGCATACTCATAAGTAAATATCCTATCTATTCAGCTGAAGGGAAGAATAATGATAATGAGTGAGGTGTTAACAATGGGACTCAAGTGGGGAACCACAATTACTACTGAAACCTACTTTCTCTCTGTGAGAGTGCATTATACTTCAAGTTAGGAGGTCACTATGAAGCTGTTTCCAAACTTAAATGTTTGGAGAGTGGAGATTCCCTCTTCAGTTCTACTTAATAAAGGATTAACTAGTTGTAGGAGAGTGTTTGCCTGATTACACAGATGCAGACTTCTCTGCTCCCAAATGGGAGGCATGCAGTTTAAAAAGATATTGACTAGTAAAAGGTTATTGAAGAGTTCACTGCTCTGAGAACCATTAGCATGGAAATTAGAAACAGGACTAGGCGATTCAGCCCTTTTAAGACCCTTCAATTTTTTAATTAGATTGTGGTTGATATGAACCAAAACACATTTTACTTCCTTGAAAGAAGGGTTTCAATAATATGATATTATAAACTTCATATGGGATTATAAATCACACAGAATTCAAAGAAAACACTTGTGTAAATCTAAAGAATCAGGGGGACTGACACTCCCTAACTTATTGTATTACTATTGGGCAGTGAATATTAAAAATATAATCTACTGGTTGGACAGTTCTGCCCAACAGGTAGATTGGATAAGAATGGAGAAAGAGGATTGTTCCCCTTATAATATAGGAGCGATCCTTCTTTCCCCGATGAAACTGAACAATATAATATATAATTAGAATCCAATTATTCACAGTATAATATGAATTTGGAAACAAATAAAATGAACTTTAAAATCAAGAAAATTATCGCTTCTTTCTCCAATAGCTAATAATCCATCATTCATCTATTATTGATAAAAACGTTTAATCAATGGGAAAGAATAGGAATTAAAATGATGGGAGATATGTATGAAAAGGGAAAACTTTTATCATTCCAACAATTACAACTAAAATATAATTTGAAAAGTAATCAATATTTCAAATATCTTCAAATTCAAGATTATTTGAAAATATATACACAAGGATATCAAACTCTAACCCCAGATTTATTAGAGGAAGGAATGAATAGAAAGGCAGAATCAAGCAATTTAATATCTTACTTATATAATATAATTCTAAATGTAGAAACACCAATGACAGAGGCAATTAGAAGGGACTGGGAACAAGAGTTATTGATAAAAATTCCGAACGATAGATGGGAAAAAAATCTATTATATGTAAATAAATGTTCAATTAATGTAAGACATAACCTAATTCAATTTAAAATTTTACATAAATTATATTATTCGAAAACTAGACTGAATAAAATATTTTAAAATGTTGCCCCCATCTGTGACAAATGTCTAACTCAAAATGCCACTAGAGCACATTCCTTTGTCTCTTGTACAAAACTGCATAAATTTTGGAATGACATTTTTGGAATTTTTACAAAACTATTTAACACAAAATTGAACCCCACCCAATACAGAACTGATTGTCTTTGGATCAATGGAAGAGGGAAGTAAACTAACTATATTCCAAGAAACCTTTCTTAATTACGGTTTAATAACAGCAAAAAAACTTGTACTCAAATTTTGGAAAAACGCAACCACGCCAACATTCAAAATGTGGATTTCAAATATGTCGGAAACGTTACATCTTGAAGAAATGAGATTCCTCCTACTAGGCAAAGTAGACCAATTCTTAAAGACATGGTCTCCTTTTATCAACTTTTTACAAGCATATGGTGCAACATAATATAACCTTAGAAATTAAATGGTTTAGAACTGGGTGACGGATGGGCAAAAACAAAAACGAAATAGGTAGATCTCTCCTATTCTCTCTTTTCTCTACTTTCTCCTTTTCTTTCAATCTTTTTAGCTTCTCATCTCTGTCCTTTATTTCTTTTGCTATCTGTTTCTACTCGCTTGTCTATCTATTTTATAAAAATTAGAAAATAAAAATATTTTAAAAAAGAAAAAAGGAAAAAAAAAGAAAAAAAGAAAGAAGGGTTTCGGTTATTTCCTTCGCTCCATAGATGCTGCCTCACCCGCTGAGTTTCTCCAGCATTTTTGTCTTACTTCCTTGAAATCCTTGCCCCTTAAAAATCTAACAACCTGAATCATAAAACTTTAAATTGCTTCATCATCATTGAATTCAAGAATAGCAAGTGTCAAACTTCCTAGACCCCCTCACGTCTAAATGTGCTGAAAATAGTTTCCTGATCATATTTCTTGATTATGTTGGACTATCCCCAGAACAAATCACTGTTCTGCATCTTTCCAGTTAAATTCTTTAGACTTTAGAGATACAACGCAGAAACAGGCCCTTCGGCACACCGAGTCCACACTGACTAGCGATCACCCCGTAGAATAACACTATCCTACACACCAGGGTCAATCTTACAACTTACCAAGGTCAATTAACCTTCTTCTTCTCCTTGCGTATGGCGTGCACAGCCTAAAGTTGTAGGACAACTAGGTCTATTTGATCTTACTTGATTGTGCACGCCAGGTTGATTTCATTCGTCGAAACAGGGCGGACCACGTGAAGGTTGCAATCCCCCACCCCCCAATTAACCTACAAACCTGTATGTCTTTGGAATGTGGGAGGAAACTGGAACACCCGGAGAAAACACATGTGGACACAGGTAAACAAACTCTGTACAGACAGCACGCATAGTCAGGATCGAACCCAGGTCTCTGGTGCTGTGAGGCAGCAACTCTACCGCTACGCCACTGTGCCGCCTGAATGATTCCTTGAACATTTTTATATATCTTGATTAGTTCAGTACTCAACCTTCTAAACTCAAAAATGCAAACCAAGTCTTTGCTCTCATCATTTAACACTCTACGCTCTTGCATCATCCTGATGAATGTACACTGTACCATCTCCAAAGCCAAACTTCCTCTGGACTGATGCCAAAAAACAAGGGAGGGACCGGTAACCCAGTGGAGCAGCTGGTAGAGTCGCTGCCTCATAGTGCATAGAGTTCTGGGTTTGATACTGACCTCGAGTGCTGTATGTATGGGGTTTGCACAATTTCCCTGTGACCGCTTGGGGTTCCTCCCACATCACAAAGACGTGCAGATTTATAGGTTAATTGGCTGCTGTAAATTGCCCCTGACGTGTAGGGACTGGATGAGAAAGTGGGATAACATAGAACCAGTGTGAATGGGTGATTGATGGTCAGTGTGGACTCAGTGGGCCAAAGGGCCTGTTTCCACTCTGCATGAATCTGTGATCCTATATCAATGTAATATGCAGTTAAGATCATAGAAATTATGGAGATTGGTCACAGTCCAGATTTAGCAGCTAAAGCGTTGATTACACACTTCTGCACTGATCTTGCAGTCACATTAATCACTAAACAGCAATGCAAATAGCAATCAGAGATTTAAATGTATTTTACTGTATTAGGTAAAACTTGGTGCAAATTTGGTTGACCTTGATGTGACTGGGAAAGGTTGGATAGTGGTGATGGGTTGGTCCTAACTTCTCTGACACCATAACAGCTCTTTTCTGCCATGAACTTAAGTACATATGTCATAGCTGCCAATGTTTGAAAATGAAAAATCTTACGCTGAGTTGACGGGTGGGGTCCAAGGGCCTGCCTTAGCTCCTGGATTTTTAGGTTTCTTTTAGTAGTTTGCTGATATCACGATATATTCAGAGCTGCCAAGTTTTGTCAAAGCATTTTTGTCAAAGCATTTCAGTATTCTAAAAACCTGAAAATCAGTATTTTGCTGAGGAAATCTGTATTTTTATGTGGTACCATTTTGCTGACTTTTTTTTAATGCACAGTCATACCCATGTAAGAGTACAAAATGCATAACTTGTTTATTGTGTATTGGTAATACAGTTTATTGTGTATTATATGGCATAGCTGCTTTCTTGCATTTGTCCAGAAGTTTATAATTGAAAGTCATTTGGTAGCAACATCTCCCCGTGACCTGGGTAAACATTAAGGGGCTGGATGGAAGGAAGGAATCTCTCTCTCTCTCACACTCTCTCCTCTCTCTCTCTCTCCCTCTCTCTCCTCCCTCTCTCCTCCCCTCTCTCTCTCTCTCCCCTCTCTCTCTCTCCCCCTCTCTCTCTCTCCCCCTCTCTCCCTCCCCCCCTCCCCTACCCCTCTCTCTCTCCTCCCCCCCCTCTCTCTCCTCCCCCTCCCCCCCTCTCCCCTACCCCTCTCTCTCTCCTCCCCCCCTCTCTCTCTCCAGTCCCCCTCTCCCTCTCTCTCTCTAATGTACATTCTCCCTGCGACCGCATGAGATTTCTCTGAGATCTTCCGTTTCTTCACACACTCCAAAGATGTACAGGTTTGTAGGTTAATTGGCTCAGTATAAATGTAAATTCCTCGAAGTGTGTGTAGGATAGTGTTAACGTGCGGGGATCGCTGGTCGACACGGACTCGGTGGGCTGAAGGGCCTGTTTCCGCGCTGCATCTCTAAACCTAAACCAAGTGATCTGTTTTAGTTACTGTATGTTTTAGCCATGGGCAGTAAAAATCTTTTGCAAAGAAATTACCATTATCCAAAGCAAAAAAGCAAAAACAAATTAAAAAGAAGAGTATAGTGTTTAAATATCTACTGTATATTATTTTAATTTTGTTGCTATAATAATATGTCCACAAAGTACCAGTATTAATATTATCCTCTCCTGCTCCAATGTGGTAGATTTATGGATCTAAATAATCAGTGGTCTTATAAAAGTATGAGGGATTATAAATTGCTTTGATGGAAAACTGCGGGACAAATTCAACAGAACCAAACAGAAATATTCAGAAGACCAACCCTTCTTCCACTCTCTCTCACTCAAGACATTGAACACATCTTTGCAGAGCCTATTGTTTCTGGGCACACATCCAAGGTCAAAATATCGTCCATTGGCTTCCTGAATTGAAGATTAAACAAATCAGGAGAGGAACTTAAATCAGATTGGGAGTGATTGTGGGTTATGGATGCAGGGGTGTGGGGAGTAACGTCAGACTCATCCGCAGGTTTGTTTGCTTCCTCTCACATTGGCATATCTTCATCCTTAACAAATATTTAAGTAATGACTGGTAGATGCAAAATGCTGGAGTAACTCAGCCGGTTAGGCAGCATCTCTAGAGTGAAGGAACAGGTTGGAGAGAGGAAATGGGTAACCCTTCTTAAGGGTCTCGACCCAAAACGTCACCCATTTCTTCTCTCCAACCCATTCCTTTGCTCCAGAGATGCTGCCTGATTCGCTGAATTACTCCAGCATTTTGAGTCTTTGATTTAAACCACCATCTGCAGTTCTTTCCTACACTTTAAGTAATGACTTCTATCAATTGTAGTGACCCATCATGTTACTGGACTAGTAAACTTGAAGTGTAATTTCATCTATCGCCATGTGATTTTGAATTCAATTTAAAATAAAAGCTAATATTGGTTAAACTTGTCTAAAAACCACCAGCTATTTTACAACCAACGTTTTACAAAAGGGAAAAGGGAATCTTGTGTGATCTTAGCATATTTATTAATGAAACCTTGAATTGAATGAGAAAAACACGATCTTATTAATATTTCCCCTTGTAAAATCCATTTTAATTTATGCAGAATCTTCCTTTACATGTCAATGATCCTTCTTCCATTGTAAACTCAGAATACACGAGGGATTATAAGATAATTACCCCTAGTGGGTAAGGAGTGCATGCAAAAGTGGAATAACACAGAACTAATGTCAATGGATGATCGATGGTCGGCATGGACTCAGAGCACTGAAGGGCTTGTTTCCATATTGTACCTTACAATCAATCAAAAGCTTCAAGTGTGATTGCAAAATATTTAATTCAACATGCAGTTTCTCTAGTAATGCAGAAACAAAGAACTGTGGATGCTGCTTAGTGCACAATAGGGCACAAAATACTGGAGTAACTCAGCAGGTCAGGCAGCATCTCTGGAGAATGTGGATAGAAACATAGAACCATAGAAAATAGGTGCAGGAGTTGGCCATTCGGCCCTTCGAGCCAGCACCGCCATTCAATATGATCATGGCTGATCATCCAAAATCAGTAGCCCGTTCCTGTTTTTTTCCCAATATCCCTTGATTCCTTTAGTCCTAAGAGCTAAACCTCTGATGTTTCTGAAGAAAGGTCTTGACCCGAAACATCATCTATCCATGCTCTCCAGAGATGCTGCTTGACCTGCTGAGTTACTTCAGAACTTTGTGTACTCTGGTAATGGGGTAAACTGTGTTTGCATGCAGTAAAATCTGAACAACATTAAAATAGAAATTTGATGGGGAGATTTGGCCTCCACACCAAAGGACGGATCCTTTCCCCAGAGTCAATGGAATGTAGATTCAGTCGAATTATCTCTAGAATGAGGGTGTAAGCCAAGGAGGACAGATTGCAGAAGAATGGTCTAAATTTACTGAAGTTTAGAAGAATGTGAACTGATCTCATTGAGACATACAAAATTCTGAGAGGGAAGCGCTCAGTGGATGCTGAAACATCAAGGCAGAGAAGCTATACATTCTGGGCATTGCAACAGTATGAGGAGTCGGGTATTTAGCAAACCCTTGTGTTTCTCATTTTTGAGCATTCAGCTAATCAAGATATGAGGATCAGCGAATAAACTGCACAAAAGGAACAGAATACCACTAAAGTTATGCTTCTGTATTATAAGGCATTATTAAGGCTACAAGGATGGGAGATTGCAACCTTCACGTGGTCCACTCTGTTCGACGAATGCAATCAACCTGGCATGCACAACCAGAAGATCAAACAGAAGATCAAACAGAACAAGTTGTCTTACAACTAGGCTGTGCACGCCATATGAAAAAAGAAAATTAAGGCTACATCTGGAATATCATGCAGATATTTGTCTCCAAACATATTAGAAGTAATTTGGAGAATGTTCGTTTTTATAATACCTGGAATTGCCAGGTTGTCTTATGTGGATGCGTTGGACAGAATAAACTTGTGTCTGTTGGACTTCAGAATGTCTATAATAAAGCCTAACCTGCCTTTAATGCACATTTTGTTTCTTATATACTAATAAAATGCCAGGAACATTGGTACCACATGTGGCAAAATAATAACTAAATGCAACAAGAGATTATCTCCACCTCATTAAATACAAATAGGAAAATACTACCAAAGTTTCATTTAGCATTCCGCTGCTGCTTATTCCTGCACTATCTGTATTACTATAATTGATGGTGCACCAACCTTGGCCATGCCCATGAGATCACTAGTTTTTTGGACATTGAACAATGTCTTGGGAATTTGACTCCTGACATTGACCTTCTTTGGTGCTTCCTCTCACTAATGTTTGACTATTTGCCTGAAGGAAATCATGACATTCTATGAAAAACAAAAGATTCTCCCTTTCTCAGCTCCTCATCAACCTCAGCCTAAACAACTTTCTTAGACAATCAATCTCAACGCTTTGCAGCTGAATTGCCAACAAACTCTTAAACCCTTGAAATAACTAGCACACCAGCTGCAGCCATAAAGCAATTCCCCTGTAACAGGCGTTTTCAATCAGTGCTAGATAGCTTCACTTAATGTCACCCCATTCATGAAATCAGGCCCATTGATTGTGCACTAAACTTGGAGTTAGCATTGACCGGTGACATTAATCATGTTAATGAGGTCTCGGGTTGAATTTTAGCACTGGGTCAAATGAACATGGTTGATTGTGTATTAAAATCCTAACACATTTTTTAATGTCATCTCCAAAGAATAATTTGTATACCACCGAATCATAACTCTTAAAAATAGGTCCCTGAACACTTTACATATGATAGACTCCTTCAGGTTTAAATTTCTGAACGGGTGTCGTAAATAGTACTGCACATAAAAATGATATAAAATTTTCTTCATTGATATTATTCTTTTGATGAACTATTAAATGTTCTTTCCAAATTTTTCTCCTCTTCCTATAACATCAGAGTCAGGCTAGTTGACTTGGAACTCAATAATTCCTGTGGTTCCTCATTCTAAAAAGCATTTTATCACGTAGGATTTTTGGCAGATTTTCACTAGGTGCAGCCAAGCAAAGTTTAGTCAGTGGACAATGTCATATGTACCAGTCTTCCTTGGAAATCGTAGTTGTTGAGTCAGAGAGTAATTTCACTTCTTCCTTGTTCCTTGCACAGAAGTGATAAGAAACATAGAAACATAGATTTTATCACTACCTCTGCAGCTGTAGAATTGTAAAAATATCCCAGGGCATTGCTCAAAATAATTTTAATCGTGAAACTTCACTGAATATGTTCAAGGGCATAAAATGTGTATCCAGACAGCAGGGATGGGTGAGGTGGGGGAGGAGTACTGGCAGGGCGGGGAGAGGAGGGGTCACGCTGCAGTACAATGTTGCATTCCAGCATTTCTAATCACAATTCAACGTGACATTGAAGTCAGGCGCTGTTGCATCACTTAAAAATAATAAATGAGAACAGAATGATAAATGGCTTTGATAGCTCGATATGCAAAAATAAATAATTAGCATCAATAAATTTTAATTTCCACCTTCCTAACAACCACCCTCAAATACTGTAGTTAAAGTCACAAACTGCTTTTACA
The DNA here is from genome assembly GCA_035221665.1 of Okamejei kenojei. Classification (NCBI taxonomy): domain Eukaryota; kingdom Metazoa; phylum Chordata; class Chondrichthyes; order Rajiformes; family Rajidae; genus Okamejei; species Okamejei kenojei. The sequence continues at coordinate 11,697,073 of CM069148.1, read as the reverse complement.
AGTCTAACAAAGATTGTTCCATTAACAGTCCCGATTATAGGCAGCAGTTCTATGGCCCGTGAAGACTAAGCTCCAAGACATCTTAACACCAGACTATTATATTTTCTTTTAATGATGCTAATAGTTTGCTGCAGTAAGACTGACAATGCATTGTAAGAGAGAAAAGTAAATATTTTTCAAATTCTTCCTAAGAATGTATAGCATTCTGTACAAATTAAACTTAATACTTATTTAAATTCATGTTGTTAGAGTTAAACGGTTTGCCTTCAATAAAGACAAAAAGTAAAATTGACAAGTTTCCCCCAAATAAGACTTCCAATGTTGAAAGTACGGGTTGTATATTTTTATAGTGAAAGTTGGTGACAAAATTTAAATGTTGAATATAAATTAGCCAAAATTAATAATCTAATATATGGCAGGAACATTTATAAATTGTAATATATTGAGAGAAATTAATAATATTCAAAAACTTATAAAAACATACAAAATCTAATTTTTATTAATTAATATATATTATTACATATGACTTCATATTTTAAAATTATATGGCCTGTTCAAATAATTTTTTTTTTTAATAAATAAATATTTGGAATGATTTCATGGCATAACTGCATTTTACATAGATAAGCTAGAAAGTTCACCATCCAGATGCAAACAATATTCTCGACTTTTTCTTAAGTTATTTTTAATCAGCCAAGTTATAATATTTTTTATGTTCATTTTACATATGGCTATAATCCTAATATGTAAAATCTACCATTTTACTGCAAATAAACTAAACCATATTTTGTCACTTCAATGAGATCTATCTCAATAAATATCAATTGTGTCTCATTTTATGGTTGGTGTTAGATGTGCATAGTTATTCAAAAATTAAAACCATTTCAGAAGATAGCTGTAAGGGAATAATTTAATATAATTCAGAACACTCTCCTTGTGGAATTACCCTGGTCTTCAAGAAATAATCAGAATCTTCCCAATTTTAATTACAAATAAACCTCTGTCTTGGATACTTCATAATAATTGGCACACAAATTCTCCAGTACTTCTCCTATTTCTCTTTTATTTTGTATAGTTAGTTCTATTGTACTCTTAAGTGCTGCAAAAAAAATCATTGTTTTGAGGTAAAAATCAATATGAGGAATAAACGAGCATAACACATTGACACAAAATGTCTATCATTCCCAAGCTTGAACAGTCAAACATCAACACAGAGCGTGAGTTGCAGACAATTTGATACTACAAAAAAAACCTCAAACAGATGATCAACAATTATTGGGCATTGTACGGACCCAGTAAATTGAAGGAGGAAAGGCAAGTTTAGAAATAAAACCGAGACATGATGTTGTCATGCATTAAAAAAAATCTCATTCTGAGATTGTGTTAGAAATACAGAAGTATAAAGCACAATTTTCATTGACATTTTATAAAGAAATAAACTTTACAGTGTAGTCCAAAATGACATATTAAGCTCTACGAGCAATTGAATGGACTGTGAATGTACAGAACCTGTTGAGTTATACTCCTGCAGAGAAACTGGCATACTATAGCACTCAAGGGGATCTTTCCCAGTATCACTGTTGAATGGCATGTCTATTCAATGATCAGTAACAGTTGTACATTTCACAGAATACTTTTATTAATTCAAAATGTATATGATCACATCTCATTCAAGAGGCAAAAATGTACTTTCCACCATGGTGGAACATTTATGTGATTGATTTGAAGAAAATATAGACAAAATAAAATGCCTAAATTAAATAGAAGTAAGGCAGGAATAGACTTTAAATTGAAAGGTGGTTCTGTCTTCTCTTTTTTGATCTGTTTAGCTGTACGGAGGCCATGAATGACAGCTACCCAGCTTGAAGCCTACAGAAAACACTGCCTCCCTCTTTCAGTCACTATGGTGTGGCTTTTTCACACGTTCCTTCCCCAGCAGTGTTTGTCCCCAAACAGAGGAATAGAGCACAATAGCATTCCAGCTGCAGCATCTCTGCCACCAAAACAACCATGTAATGGGAATGCTAATTAGATGCCAGTACCCAGAATGACTGAAAGTGTTAAAAGTTTTCTCAGCTATTAAACTGAATTTTTAGGAAATAAAGCAAGGTTGGGGGATGAAGAAATATGTCTGGGCTTATAAGTGATTTGTAGACATTGAATATATTAAACAGACACAGGATGGATTTGATTACTCAGTAATTTAGCTGAGACAGCTTCATGATAAAAATCAAAGTAGCTGTTCTTCTAATATCGATTTGGACTTAGAATTACCAATCCTTCAACTAAACCAATTCTTCACCAATTTATTGTTTAAACTACCAAAACAATTTAAAAAGTACTAATTTGATTTTGGGATTCAGGATATTGCTCCTCAAGCAAATTCAATGTAAACCGCAAATGTTAACTGTTTATTCCGCTTCACTAGCTATTCACTTTTAACAGGTTTTGCTCATCATATTATTTAGTGAATTATTTCACTGTTTGAAACATGGTATAGAGATTTTGAAATGGTACTTTAAAAGACCCATATACATCCTGTAGCTTAAAAAGTAGCTGAGAAGGAAAGGAAGAGGGTGGTCTGTCATTTTTCGTGAATGACATATTTGCATTCACAGCATTCCCAAGTGTGTGAATTGCTGTAACATTTCACAGTGTGTCACAGAAAGATTAGGCACATGACATCTTACACTGAAAGACAGATACAATTAGCATCATTATTGTTGGCTCAGAGATCACAGTGAAAGTATTCTGGCCTCCACTGGGTACTGGAACACATGTAATACATGTCACATTTATTTAATGACATAAGTGCCAATCACTGTCTATAATAGACACAACTGAAAAGTAGCCTCTTTAAAAGTGTTGCATCTCACCTGCTTACTGTAATTCCATGCAGGCTTCAGCTTTTGATTTATAGCCCATATGATTCCCTGGATGTATGCCTTAGCTCCTGACGGAATGAACCCTTCCCCTTTGGAGACCCAGACAGGTCCACGCAGAGGTGTGAAGGAATTCTGCAGGCATTTGTCGAGCAATGGAACTGTAGAAAAAAGCAGCATTAAAACGAAATCAAGGATTTTACATCCACTCTGATGCACCAGCTTGAACCATAAATCAGAGTCTATACAAACGGCACTGGACCTAATTCTCCATGCCTACTATTTACATATGTCCTGAAGAAGCACTGTCAAGAGCAAATCCTGGATTACTAGTGGTCACCATCAAGGGTATAGATATTTATACATGTGTGCTGAGCCCCCAACTGTAGAGTCATGAAGCTTCTCAAGTACACCTGAATAGATTTGAACTGCGTCTAACTAACTGCACACGGTGTCATGGTGTGCACTGATTGCCTTATCTTCTCATTTATCACAGTTGGGTTGAAACAAACCTTGCTGAAACAAAACTTATATTGTTCTGAGACATGCATTTGGCCTGTTTTTAAAAAAAAATACTGATTTCCAGCCTGGAGGAGCAGATGTGTGCAATTACAATGGTCATAGAGGATTTCCAGCAAAATGCTAGACATATCTTACTGACCTTTATAAAGTGCAACTGAATTATAAATGCATTGAATTATACTGCGAATCTTCAGAAATTAACTTCCACAGCTATTTTCATTCAATCTACGTGAATATTTAAAAACTCATGATGAAGTTGCACTTAAACGGTAAAACTGAAGATAATTCATTTTTAAATCACCAATATGAAACTATTTATATTAAGCACATAAATTACAGTTTAATGTTTAATTGATAGCCACTGATTTTGCAATTCAAAGCTCATAAAATATCCAAACAGCTTTAATTCGCAACACTTTGATAACACAATGTACAATTGTTCATGAATCTGGTTTTGATGGTAAATAAATATTTTAAAATTACTTTTCTGCTTTTTATTCTCTTTTTGGGTGTTTTGGGATTTATGCGGCAGCCCTGGTTTACCACAACAAGCCTTCAGATAGCTGTCTGAATGCTGATATATGTCATCCTGATCACTCTTTCTCAGCCAAAATTAAGCCAACAGCTGCTGTGACTTTTTGTTTATATGTTTGCCGTCACATTTATTCTCCCTCAGGTGCTGACGAGAAATGGTTAAGCAATCATTTTTCTTAAATATTGATGCCTATCTGAATTTGTATTTTTTTATTAACCACTGAATGGAATGACAAGGGCACGATTGCTGTACTTAAAGCAATTTTTTACAGCTGCTTTGGTTTTCAGTGATCCCATTAAATTGACAGGCTCAGCCTGCAGCGTTTAAAGCATTACAGTTGTGGAGCACAATGCTGATTTTATTTTTGTTGCTTTGTGCACCTAATGGAACATGGCTTTATCCATGAGAAAATAACACACAAAAAACAGTACTTAAGGTAATAAATTTGTACAACCATAAAGAAAATTCAAACATCTCTCGCAGCAGTCTCTGTTCAGCACCTGGGTTCTTTAGCTTTTTGCGAATCAGCGGGTTTGCAGTCTGCCAATAAATGGGCAGTAGGCACGCAATCAAGTAATTCTTCACTACTTTGGGGAACGTAGCATGAGTCGTGCATTTTTTCCCCTTCTTAAATTGTTGAAGCAGTTATGCATTAAATACTGTATGCTGGCAGATCTTTTGCTTGAGCAAGTGAAGCAAAATGTGTAAATCGTTCATGCCTTGCTGCTTCAGTTCAAGGATTGTCATTGATCATTTGTAACTATATCCACTCCTTGTTCCATGAAATCAAGTTTGGAGTAATGGGTTCATCAGATGTAGGGTTAAATTGAGAGTGATGAGGCTGTATGTCTGTAAAAGAGAGATGCCATGTTCCAGGCCTGCCTCAAAACAGCATGGGATCTAAGGCCGATATTCAAAACCACTACACTCATCATACGCTTGCTGGTTCTGAATGGGCTCAGGGATAGTAAGTGCTGGGGTTTTTACAATATTCTTTATCTCTCTTACTTATTCCACCACCCGGATTCCTCATCTCTTAACTACCGTTGGCATATAGCATCACAATTTAGAGTCTTAACTGACCTAAATTATAAGGTCATTGTACCCAGTGTGTCAAAATGTAATAAGAAAATGCTAATTAATCTGCTCCTGTGCAGAAAGAGCTAACAATACATTGGTGTTATATTTTTCAGCGACAGACTAATGATATAAGAATAGTGGCTAAATAATTAAAATGTGCACTTCATATTCTGAATGTTATCAATGGTGAAGGAAGACTGATGTAAGTATTTGCACTACTGATGGAGTAAGGAAAGTGGAAGTTATAGAATCATAGAGTTATACAGTGTAGAAACAGGCCCTTCAGCCCAACTTGCCCACACCAACTCTTGTTTAAGAAATGAGGACCGCATTTAACCTGGTCCACCTATCGCCTCTTGCTTCTGTCTTATCCTTTCCTCTCTTTACTTTATCCTCGCCGTCTTCCCTCTCAACTCTCAGAACTGATGTAGTGTTTTGACCCAGAATGCTAACCATTCTTTCTACCCACAGATGCTGCTCGACCCTCTGAGTTCCTCCACCAGATTGTTTATGATACCTTTGGTATTGTTTTTTTCTTGATTATATTAAGGTGTAAGACATTGTCAGAGCTTGATCTGTTTGAAAGTTCAGGCATTTCAATTTTTATTTGCTTTCACTAACGCTTCAGAAACTACTTTACACAAAACACTGAGGAATGCGCATGCCTTTCGGCTTTTTGAGGATACAAATCAATTTGAACCTTCTTTATACAGATTGTATTGTACAAATACAAAGAAACGTCCAGATGACCAAGGTTCTTGTGCTTTATGTGAATGATTGGTGCAAGATGGCCATGAAGGTTGCATCTTCAAAGGCTCTTGTCACAACAGCTGGGGTCAATTGCAGCACTTCAACTTAGTCTTGGGAGAATATTAAACCAAGCAATGGAGGAGTTTGTAATCATTGCTCCTCTGTCTAAAAAAAGGGGGTTAGTTTCGATTAGCAGACAAAGGACCTTTGCTTGAATTGTTCTATCCTAGTCATTGTTACGCAATATATCATAAATCCTTTAGTAGGCATTGATCCTGAACATACAGAAAGGGTTCACAAATTTATGAGTGGGACCAACCTGCACACGATCCAACCTAGTGTTAAACTGGTACACTTTGTGACCATTTTACACGTTGAAAATTAGTCCAATGTTTATCAATTTTTATCCCTTGTGTCTTTGGTTTATAATGGAATAATCAGTTTTTACATGAAGCAAAGTAGGACAATTAAGCTAACAATTTGGGGGTTCCCCTCTTCAACTATAGATGAGGCTCTCATCAGGGTCTCCTCTATATCCCGTAGCTCTGCTCTCACTCCCCATCCCCTCACTCGTAACAAGGACAGAGTCCCCCTTGTCCTCACCTTCCACCCCACCAGTCGTCACATACAACAGATGATAATCCTCCGACATTTTTGCCACGTCCAACGGGATCCCACCACTGGCCACATCTTCCCATCTCCTCCCATTTCAGCTTTCTGCAGAGACCGCTCCCTCCGTAACTCCATGATCAATTTGTCCCTTCCCATCCAATCCAACCCCTCCCCTGGTACTTTCCCTTGCTACACTTCTCGCTTTACCTCCCGCCTCGACTCCATCCAAGGACCCAAGCAGTCTTTCCAGCTGAGGCAGAGGTTCATCTGCACCTCCTCCAACTTAATCTATTGCATCCGCTGTTCTAGGTGTCAACTGCTCTTCATCGGTGAGACCAAGCTTAGGCTTGGCGATCGCTTCGCCCAACACCTCTGCTCAGTTCGCATTAACCAACCTGAGCTCCCGGTGGCTCAGCACTTCAACTCCCCCTCCCATTCCGAATCTGACCTTTCTGTTCTGGGCCTCCTCCATGGCAGTGATTCCCACCACAAATTGGAGGAGCAGCACCTCATATTTCGCTTGGGCAGTTTACATCTCAGCGGTATGAACATTGACTTCTCCAATTTCACGTAGTCCTTGCTTTCTCCCTCCTTCCTCTACCCTTCTCAGCACTTCCACAGCCTACTCTCTCCGCCTCTTCCTTTCTTCATCCCACGCCCCTCACCCCACATCAGTCTGAAGAAGGGTCTCGACCCTGAAACGTCACCAATTCCTTCACTCCATAGATTCTGCCTCACCCGCTGAGTTTCTCCAGCAATTTTGTCTGCCTTCTTTATTGTGAAATATACTTTGCATTATTTATACATATCTGTATATTATCTGCTCTTTGCTAGACCATTGATGTCCTCGTCGATGCTACCACATGGCAAAGTCGTACAATTGCCACATACAGATTACATTACACTGAGTGATGTCTGAAGTCAGATTTGATTGTCAAATTAAAGCACAACATCAGATGTGGTGGATGGTTTGTAAAAGCTCCACTTCACATGGAATGATATAATCATTTACCGTGTCAGGGAACCTCAAACTGTTCAGGCGGAATGTATATGATTTCTGTTGAACTGACGCTGAAGGGCAAGTTGCATCTATTAGGCCGAGTCATCACTTACATGCAACTTCCGTTTGATCGTTGATATCTGCCTCATTCCAATTCCAGTCAGTATGATTCAGAAAAAGTGGAAAAATAACTATTGCCACTTCTAACTGATGCCTGGTTTCTATGCTTCAGACACTTCTACATGTAGTTCAGACTAGTGTACGGGTGATTGTTGATCGACGCAGATTCAGTGGGCCGAAGGGCCCCTTTCTCTAAATTAAACTAAACTAAACTAAACTAAGCCATTTGGAAGCTTGTCTCTGCCTACTTAAGTTCCAGATCAAAAAGGACTTCGATGTTTTGATGCTTTGCATTTCAGCTATCAGACACTGGCTGTCTGCTTAAGGTGGGTGAACACAGCAGTGCCTAGGTTCGCTCCCAGAGGATCTTCAACGATTGTATGCTACTGGATCCAGTCCAATACAGTCGGCAAGATATAACCATGCCCAATGCAGCTGTTAGTGAATCATTTTGTAGAGTCGATCTCAAAATAAAACTGATCATTTCTATGTTGAGTTGCATAATCAGAAACACAATATTTTATAAAAAGCATTGTGTTTGAAAAGCTGATAAAAAGATTTACACCCAATAGTTTCAAAGAAAGAGTGAATGTGCAGAATGTATGTGTAATTTGTGTATAATTTATGTATAATTTATATGTTTGTGTGCTGTCTGAGTCCATGCACCTGTGCTGCTGCAACAAGCAAGATTTTTCCCTTGTGCCTACACCTCACCGTATGTGCATATGACAATAAACACAACGTGACTTGACTGGAAAAGACAAAACATCAAAATATAAGTAGATCATGGAAAGATGTAAAAGCAGCTTGTTTAACTTCCTCTGCATTGACAGGGAATTCCCGAGTGTGAGAGGCTTGAATGGGGCAGAATTTGTTAGATATATCTGAGAGGCTTTCTTAAACAGTACATGGAATGTCCAACTAGAGAAGGTACCATACTGGACCTTGGATGTGAAATGACCCAGACCAGGTGACTGGCAGTTCAATGGGAGAGCATTTCAGGAACAGTGATGACAGCTCCTTATGTTTTAAGATAGTTATGAATAAGGATAAATCTGGACCTTGGGGAGAAAATGCTAAATTGGAGTAAGGCAGATTACAAAATAATTAGGCAGGAGCCGAGGAGAGCAGCTGCTATTGGGTAAATTCACATCTGACATGTGGGAATTACTTAAAGACCAGCTGATCAAAGTTCAATTCTGGCATGTTTCAGTTAGGAGGAGGAACACGGATGTCAAAGTAAGGGAATCCTGGATAATGAGAGCAGTGGATTTGGTCAAAATGAAAAAGATAACCAGATAAAAATAAAGAAAGTAACAAAGACCTCAAATAGGATATTAGAAGAGCCAGAAGGGGACATTGCATGGTGTTTAAAGAAAATCCCAAGGCATTTTATACAAATATTAGAAACAGGAGGGTAACCAGGGAGAAGCTAGAAACACTCAAGATAATAGAATGGTTTTATACTTGGAGTCAGAGGATGTGGGGGAGATACTAAATGAGTATTTTGCAACAGTATTCACCAAGAAGTACATTGAGGACAGTGAGATCAGTGTTGCTATACTAATTTGCAGACCATTTTAAACCAAGAAGGTAATGTTGGGTCCCTTAAAGAGCATTAAGGTGTACAAGTCCCCAGGGCCTACTAGGATCTTGAAATGGACAAAAGAGGAGATTGCAGGGCCCTCAACAAAGATTTCTACATCCTGCCTAGCCACGGGTAAGGTTCTGGAGGGCTGGAGAGTAGCCATTGTCCCTTTAAAAAGGGAAAGGAAATTACAGGCTGGTAAACGTCAGTGTTCGGGAAACTATTGAAGAGGATTTACTCACATTTTAAAGAGAATGAGCTCATTAGCTAAAGTCAGAAAGGCAGATTATGTTTTACAAACAACTGAGATCTCTTAGGAGATGAAGGTGATTAATGAGGGTAAGACTGTGAATGTTGTCCACATGAACCTCAGTAGGACATTTGACAAGTTCCCTCAAGGTATCCTGATCCAGAAACTTAAGATGCTTGAGATGCATGATGACTTGGTAGTTTCCATGACTCTGGGTGACCCAGAGACGACAGAAGCTAATGGTGGAAGGGTGTCATTTTGGTCAGAGAGCGATGACCAGTGGTGTTCTGCAGGCATCTGTGCTGGGACTTCTGTTGTCTGAGATATACATTAATGACTTGGACATAATTGTAGATGGGGTTGGTTAGCAGACAACATAAAAATGTCATTTATTTGCAGACAGTGAAGGAAGCCTTCAGAAGGTATAGAAGGATTTGGGATATCAGTGACAGATATAGGTAGAAAAATGGCAGGTGGAATGTAATCTGGGCAAGTGTGGGGTGGCACATTGGAAGATCAAATAGACGGAGAAAGTATAGAGTTAGTAACAGAATCCATAATAGAATTGGTGTAGATTTACTGCATTTACTGTTAGCTGTCCTTGGATGTGTTTCAGCTTGTCAACCTGGCAAAGAAAGGGTGAATGTGCAGAATTTGTGTGTCATTTGTGTATTTTCCTGTGCCATTTTCTGTACCTTCTAAATTAATGGAAACATTGGACTATATCTAACACATGGACTGGGACCAAAAGTATGAAAGCAGACTTAAGAAAATCATTGGATTGTGTTCATTCCCAAACACAGAAACAAATATTAGAAAAAATAAAATTCTATTGGCCAATTTAATGGATTTAGGAGCTACACGTGAAATGGATTATATATTTAATCCTGAGAATCTGCTGCCCATTTGATTCAATGTCAAAGTGAATCTTTCTCTAAATTGGACATAAGATTATTATGCTTGTGGCTTCATTACCCAAACAACTTTCAACTACTACCTGTGATCTAGACATAGGGAATCTAAAAACTTTATATATTGTGCAAATATTCCAGGAATGTTCAAAACAAGAATTTCTCAGTGTCCCTGAATTCTAACAATTGCATACCTGTTCTGAGGTCAGAGATTCGATTTCCTTGCCAGTCATACAACATCCTTGCTGGAGATGCTAATTTGATCTTTTGTGTGCATTGGTCTAAAAACTACAAGCAGAAATAAAAAGAAACAAAGAAAAATAATCAACTATTACTCAAATAGAGATCAATCAACAAATATTTTGTATGGCTCTACTTTATGTATTAGAATGGAGGCTTATAGAAATACTTCACAATCATGAATCAATTATTTATGGGACGGTCAAAGAAGACAAATTGATGCGCCATAACACCAATCGAAATATGAGAAATGCACTGGTCACACATGAATAATGGTGGGGATGGGGTTAGGAGGGGTAGGCGAGCGTGGAGATGAGAGGGATGATATTGGTTAGGAGAGTGTGAAGAAGAAATCAGTGTTCATCAGCTCTGGTAGAGCAAAATGATCAATAACAATTTCACAGCCAATTCTACAACTACATAATTCATGTTTCCATTGACAAAAGGAACGGGATGTAAAATGGATTACTATTTTCCTGTCATCCATTTTATACTAATATCCAAAACCAATCTCTTCTGAATTTTCGCATGATCTTCAATTCTAATTATCATATGTAAGGTAGATTAGATGTTCAATTGAGCAGGTTTCCAACCATTGTAATGGTTCACATCAAGAAAAATAGGCTCCAGTCTCCTGATCAGCATTGAACCCTCACAACCAACATAATAAATGACAGTAAAACTCTATTTATCAATAGGGGTGGTGGGCTGCTTTGCAGCTAAGGTCCCAAGTGTGGACCCAGTGTGTCGACTAGAGTGGGTGCATTCAATATAAGAGGAAGTAGTAATGTGTCTAGGCTTTGACAACCTGGAATACACAAACTGAAGTTTAACAGCTCAAACTAACTAGTTTCTGTTATCAATTCCTTTTAAACTCACCAAGTTCAGTTTCCCACTCCCTTAAAACTTCCCATGCTCACTGTAAAGTTTCTTATAAAATGTAATAAAACTGAAATGAAATTGCGCTGGTGTATGAATAGGAGTGATATCCCACAGTTGGAAAGCCCGTCACCATCTAAGTCCCATGGGTGCCAGTTTTAATGTAAATGCTATTCAGACTACTATTATTTGAGAGATGTTAAATGTTAATGGTCCAAAATAGTTGGTATAGTTACATAGCAAGTCACTAAATTTCCCCCAAAATTTACAAACAAGGAACTGCAGATACTGGTTTATCAAGGAAAGACACAAAATGCTGAAGTAACTCAGCGAGTCAGGCAGCATCCCTTGAGAACATGGATAGGTGAACGTTCAGGACCCAAACCTGAATCTGGCCCAAAACGTCACTGATCCATGTTCTCCAGAGATGCTGCCTGACCCATTGAGTTACTGTTGTGTTTAAGAAGGAACTGCAGATTCTGGAAAATCGAAGGTAGACAAAAGTGCTGGAGAAACTCAGCGGGTGCAGCAGCATCTATGGAGCGAAGGAAATAGGCAAAGTTTCGGCCGAAACCCTTCAGCACTGAGTTTCTCCAGCACTTTTGTCTACCATTGAGTTACTGAGTATTTTATGTCTTTCCAAGAATAGTTTATTGTACAAAGTGTTTTGATTTACTGCGATAATTAAATAATTGAATAATCATTTATTAGACCGATCGTTTACTATTGCTGTTATACAGGGATCCGGCGTGGGGGGACCGCTGTGAAGTGGGGCGAAGAACAATGGACAATGGGGACCTGGTGAGGGGGGATCATTGTGAGGGAGAGGGAAGAACAATGGACAATGGAGGACCCAGAGTGGGGGGACTGCTGTAAGGGTGAAGAACAAAAGGGGAACTGATGGGTGGGGGTGGGGGGGGGGGGGGGAATTTGTAACTTTGTAAGCGCCCTTTATGGGTAACTATTTGCATACCTTGGATATGCAAGCAAAGAATTCCACAGTAACTTGTCACATGTGACAATAAAATGTTTTGCCACAGAGGGTAGTTGAGGCCAATTGGCTTTATTTAAGAGTGAGTTGGATGTGGCCCTTGTGGCTAAGGGGATCAGAGGGTATGGAGAGAAGGCAGGTACGGGATACTGAGTTGGATGATCAGCCATGATCATATTGAATGGCGGTGCAGGCTCGAAGGGCTGAATGGCCTACTCCTGCACCTAATTTCTATGTTTCTATGTTTCTATGTTTCTATAAAATGTTCAATTCAATTCAATAAAAAATTAGAGTTAAACAGTGATCAGGGATGATCTTTGCAATTTCTTACAAACATTTTTATCGTAAGGATATCCAACATCACATGTTTAGTTTGTAATGAAGAATTCTTACATGCCACATAAAATGGGCACAGTGTCCCTTAGATGTTTTATTGAAAGGCTTAATGATCAATATTTCCTGACAGTGCAGCCTGATATCTGGCTAGATGAAATAAGTGGCCAAAATGTCTTTCCTCACTGTATCTTTTGTTCTTGTGCATTTTCTATGACTATGTTTACTATGATGTTTATGCATATTTGTTACATTGTAATTTCAACCCTCAATTCTAATAGCATTATAGAACTCTAGCCCCAACTTTTCTCTCCAAAAATAGCGACTACTGCCATTTCCCAACCACACCTTCTCAGCCTCTACTCCAGTGAAATTCCAGTGTTTCAATGTTCTCTGCTTATCAGTCCACAAATAGTTGAGAACCTTGCCGTAAAAAAACAAATAATAATCAATGTGTTATGTAAAAATGTACCTGGATAGATTTGGAAATTTAAAAAAAAAATATATATATATATATATTATATATATAAAACGTTCAAATAATAATTATATGGATGTCTTTCAACTTTGATTATATAAATATTGAGTGTTCAATTGGTTATTTAATTATTTTATGGAGTATTTAATCACAGGATTTATCTTGATTTTCATCAACATTTCGGTTATTACAGCAAAGGGACTGTATTGTACTGAAGCAGTCACACGTTTAACAAATAGGTAAAGTGCAGTGTTCATTATGTAACATTACTTGTAGCTATTGCACAATAAAAATATTTAAAAAAATATTCGTAATTAGTGCAATTGTTCTAAGTACGAGAAGCCCCTCCATGAAATTGTTGCAAGGATCTACGGACCAGTTAATCAGCTAAAATGGAGAGCGAAGTCCACATGGAAAAGATCCTGAACAAACAACAAAATGATATCTAACCAAGAATCTGAAGTTTATTATAGTCATAGATTCATACAGCGTGGAAACTGGCCCTTCGACCCAACACCCACACTGACCCGTGTACATTGGTCCTCCCTGCCTGCATTTGGCCCGTATCCCTCTAAATCTGTCCTATCCATGTACATGTCCAATTGTTCCTTAAATGTTGCAATAGTCCCAGCCTCAACAACTTCCTCTGGCAGCTCAATCCATACACCCACCAGCCTTTTTGTGAAAACATTACTCCTCAGATTCCTATTAAATTTCCCCCTTCACCTTAAACCTATGTCCTCTGGTTCTCAATTCCCCTACTCTGGTCAAGAGTGTCTACCTGATCTATTCCTCTCATCATTTTATACACCTCTATAAGGTCAAGATTATTAATCAATATAAGATTATTGGTTGCTTAAGTATGCCTTTCGCACCTAGACTCTATCAATATCAAAATTCAGTTTGACTTCTCTACAGGTTGAACTGTAGGTTATGCGTGCACTGCTTTGTATTTTCTATTTTTGCATTCATTTTGCAACTATGTATCTAACGCGCTCCTCAACGCTGAGATT